>CM053417.1:9650519-9788377 GCA_028644305.1 Xerus rutilus
GCAAAATTTCTACCCCAGCAGAACTCCTTTAACAGCACTCATGTTCTGCAAAATCAGCATCAGGGTATTTTTTAAATTTACCTCTTACTGATGTTACTAAACTAATAGATTTGACAAAACACTTGTTTTTCATAGGAAGTGCTACTAAATGGCATCTCTTCCCCCCAAATATTCCTATGTTGACATGGCAAAAAAATAGATTTCTTAGGCTCTAGTGCACTTTTCCTTCTAAGTCTTCATGTCTTCCCTTTCTCTTCCACTCATATCCTGGCCATTCAATAGCAACCCTCTTCATACAAGATCTGAAATCCCACTTCTTCTCCCTACTTTCTGGGAGCTTGCACTGAAGCATGAGACATCACCTGGAATCCATACCAAATTTCGCACACACTTAATTCTTTATTATTTGAAAAAAGACTCAAAGAGAGTTTGACTTAGGCCTATGTAGACATTTAGCTCAACAGGATGCACTCGATAAAGCTGTTCATATCCTGAAGTCTTACTGTATTAATTCAAGGCTCTCAGCATCCCAAATTTGAGACACAGCAGTAGCTTTGAAGATTTCTCACCTTCATCCTTCTAAAAATAATTTTTTGTTAGTCACAGAAGGGAGGTGCTTTTCTCCTAATTTGATATCTACCCTGGAAATCTGGCAGAGGGCCATAGATTATGCCCACCACACATTAGCTTTGCCCAGGCATTAGACCCACAAAATAGTTTGAGCTTCAGCCCTCCAGATGAGAGCTTTAGTGAAAGTGAATAGAAGCTGATAACCTCCTGTCACATTAACTTTTTAGTGAATTTGGTTCTTTTGATTCATTATAAAGAAAAGCAGGAGAGATTTTGCCTTCATCCACCTGGCTTGGAGCAGTCAAAATCTTATTTCTTCTACCTTTTACATGCTCCAATGAACAGAGAGCAAGCAAGTTTTCCCTGTGTCCATTTCTGTACCTGAATACAAAGAACTGTCCTCAACCTACACAGAGAAGATGAGGTGCCCAGTGACTCAACAGTTGGGCAATTGTCCACTATTACTACCAGTAGTGGTAACAGATAATATTTATTGGATACTTTCTGTATTCTTGCATTGTACTAAATGCTTATGAATATCTTCTCATAAAATATTTATAATAAACCCATTGAATACAAGTGATAATAACATTGTATATGTTTTCTCAAATGAATTTTTTAAAAAAGGCTTAAAAATAAGACATTGCCCAAGTGTAGAATGTCTGATTTAATTACAGCAGCTTTTTTCCATAGAGAAAAACATGGCATAAAATCAAGTATAATAGAATCAAGGAATAATAAAAGATCAGAACCAAAAGAGTTATCATTCCCAGTACCAATGATGCCATATTTCTACTTGAACTGGTCAACTCCAATTTTACGTCTATAATTTCTTCATTAGAATTAAAATTACTTTTATAGATTGAGAGAGTGAAAATCTGTAGACACGGATAAGAACAAGAACTGGCAACAGACTGAAATACATGAAGTCAGTTTACACAGATACAATAAAACATCTCTCACAGAGTAACTCAGAGGTTTGCAAGATGTCATTTCCTCTAGTTTTCGACAGTTTTGGTTTATCCTTCAAGTATTGAGATACTGACATGTTCAGAAAGAGGGTTCAGTTTTTTCTTCTAAGATCCAGTTATCCTGAAGTCTCCATTTAGCTACAAAACATGTATTGATTTGATGTACAAACTTTAATACCAAGCTAATGTTATATTTTATTTCTAAAAGGCTTACATTCAAACTATTGCCAGGTTAATCTTCACTGAAAAAAAACTAAAAATATAAAATTCATTTATACCAAGAAACTTTATCTCTAACTGCTGTCCATTTTTCATAACACTAGGAAAATCCTTAGCTTTATTTCAGTGCACAGCTGGAATCACACATTATGTTTCTATTTTAACATTTATTCAAAACTATATGTTTTCTAATAAATTTATTTCCTTGATAGTGACTTTTACTGGGCATTACATGAAAATCTGCATTTACCTAGGGATAGTAATCAGAGAATTTCTGAATCTGGATTAGGGTTCAGAAGACTAGGGTTCCAATACTATTGGTATTCTTTTGGACAATTACACTTTACCCATCTAGAAACTGTTTCCTACAAAATGAAGCCATTAGATTGGATGATATTAATGGCTCCATCTAGTTTGAAAATTCTTTGATTATAAATTTCCAAATTTTCAGACATTTCAATTTGATATATCCTGCTTCTCATACAAGCAAAAACTAAAATTCATCAACACTTTCAAGTACTCATATATAGACAATGTATGAGTTTACTTGAAGAGAGAATATAGTCATAGTTCATACTTTTATTTTCATTATACCTTGTTATAGGTCATGAACACTAGCATTTAGAATTTTTTTTTTTGGTATCAAGAGATTGAACCCAGGGCCCTCTAACACTAAGCTATATCACTGGCCTTTTTAAATATTTTATTTAGAGGCAAGGTCTCACCAAGTTTCTTAGGACCTTGCTAAGTTGCTGAGGCTGGCATTGAATTTGTGATCCTCCTGGCTCAGCCTCCTGAGCTGCTGGGATTACAGGCATGTACCACCGTACCCAGCAAGAATTTATATGTAATTTTGTTAGTTATACATTCATAAGATTTGTCCTCAGTTTTTAGGACTATTAAAATCAGCAATCCAGCTAATTAAGCCTGTGAACTGCATCTTGTGGCCATTTTCTCATTCACTAATTCATGTATTCATTCATTCATTCAGCCATTGTTTTCTTAGTATCTATGACCCATCAGCCCCTGATCAAGACACTAAAGACACAGGCTGTCATCATGGAGCATAGAGTTCAATGGTGGAGGCAGAAAATAAGTAATAATAAAGATTAAAAATCATGATGAATGCTGGGAAGAAATAGGCTGTTGTAATGTAGAGTAATAGTTACAGATGGGAAGGGCATGAGAATTGATTGAGAAAGAGTGGTAATTGAAAGCATCCCTAAGAACTGACATGTGGGCTGCACTCTGAGAAGGAGAAGCCAGTTATGTGTGAAACAGTGGGAATGTTATTAGAAGGAAAAGCATGTGAAGAGTTTTTGAAATAGGAAAGGACTTGAAATGCATAGGTGTGATTAGAAAATAGCAGCTAAAGAGGTAAGTAGCATAAGATAAGGTTGGAGAAATAGGCAGAAGTTAGCATTGACCGAGAGCTTCTTAGCACTTAATATAGATTATTTCCACTGATACTCAAGCAATCTAATGAATTCAGTATTACTATCTCTCACTTACAGATAAAGAAAGCAATATAAAGTGTGAGTAACTTGCGCAAGAACACACAGTTGGTAAAGAATGACCTTGAACCAGGTGTATGGGGCATGTGCCTGTAATCCCAGCAGCTCTGGAGGCTGAAGCAGGAGGATTGCAAATTCAAGGTCAGTCTCAGCAGCTTAGTGAGACCCTAAGCAATTTAGTGAGACTCTGTCTCAAAGAAAAAAATTAAAAAGGGCTGGGGATGTAGCTCAGTAATTAAGCTCCTTGGGTTCAATCCCCAGTACCAAAAAAAATGTAAGTATTCTCTCTTAAGACACTAATCCTTGTAGTTTGACTTCAGTGTACAAGCTTTAAATAAAAACACAGTGTGACCTCACAGGCAATGTTGGATGAAATAGGTCACCATACAGGATTTGAATTGGATTATAAATGTAAAAGATATCCATTAAATGGTTCTTAATGGCATAATCTAAACTATTTTAAGATGGCATTTCTGGCTGATATATGGAGAACAGAGTGGGAATAGAGGCTAAAAAAGAATGGACATGGGGAGAACGGTTTTTAGAAAGTATCTGGAAAGACTCAGATGTAGTAGGCATTATTGCTTGCTTATGCAACAATCATTCTTCTTTCTTTGTAAAACAAGGCTTCACTTTGATGTATTTGGGTGAAGAGTTTATAGGTTTATTAGTTTAACCCAGTATAGTAGTGTCCCCTTATCCACAAGGGAAATATTCCAAGATTCCTACTAAATGTCTGAAACTACAGAGAGTACCAAATTCTATGTATACGTTTTTCCTATACAAACATGATGAAGTTCAGTTTATGAATTAAGTATTATAAGGGATTAACAAAAGTAACTAATAATAAAATAGAAAAATTATAGCAATATACTATAATAAAATTGCCAGCAATATTAGTCTTGTGTTTTTGGGGGCCATAATTAAGTAAGAGTTTCTTAAAGCACTATGATATTATGAGAGTTGATCTGACAACTGAGATGGCTACAAAGGGACATGTAGGGTATGAATATACTTGACAAAGGCACAATTCATGTCCCAGGCAGGATGGTGAGACAGTGTAAGATTTATCATTCCATTCAGAATCAAAAAATTTCAAAAGTCTGATTTTATTTCTGGCATTTCCCACCTCATATTTTCAGACCGTGATTGACTATGAATAACTGAAACTGTGGAAAATGAAACTACAGATAAAGGGAAGATTATAGTGGTAATCTCCAACGCTTTGGTCTTAAGGCCACTTCACATTCTTAAAAATTCTCAAAAACCCCAATGGATTTTTGTTTGTGAGTTTTATCTACAGATATTTACCATGTTAGAAATTAAACAGGTGATAATTTTTAAATATTTACATAAGTTCATTTTAGAATAACAATAATAAACTCCATTGCATGCTTATATAAATAATATATTTAATGAAAATAATTTTATTTTCCAGAGAAAGTATTTAGTGATAAGACTTGTTTTGCATTTTTCAAATATCTTTAGTGTATAGCTTAATAGAATGTAGCTGAATTTTCCTATCTGCTTATTGTACATTTGGCATATTAGTTGACTGAACAATATAAATAAATATCTGGCCTCAGCAAAAAAGAAATGTAGATGAAATGAGGAAGAGAGTTTTATTTATTTTTTATATATTTTTCCTTTTTATTGTTTTTTTTTCAGTTATATGTAACAATAGAATTCATTTTGACATAATTATAAAGGCATGGAATATAAATTGTTCTAACTCAGTTCCCAATATTTCACTTTTCCCTCCCCTTTTCCTTCTCCTTTTCCCTTTACTCTACTGATCTGCCACTTACTTTTAGGTGTTTTTTGTTGTTGTTGTTTTGTTTTTGTTTGTTTTAGTGTCTTGTGGATGTACATGATGGTAAGATTCATGTGTATACTCATATGTACACAGGAAAATTAGATCAGTTTATTCCATTATTTCTGCCCTCAACCTTATCTAAACCTTTTTCCCTCCCTCTCAATCTACTTTATACAGTCCATGGATCTTTTAGCTTCCACATCTCAGAGAAAACATTTGAACTTGACTTTGTCAGTCAGGCTTATTTCACCTAGCATGATAGTCTCCAGTTCCATACATTTACCAGCAAATGTCATAATTTCATTCTGGGGAAGCGTACTTCAATAGCATTTTCAAGCAACTGGATTATTTTCTTTAATACTACATCAAAATTTGACAAGGGGTAATTTCTAATGGGTCAGATGCAATGTGGAATTTGAAATACTGATGATTTTTTTATACCTGATTACACGAAAATCCATGTTTTCACTTTGAATCAATCTTTTACATATGCACATGATTTTGACCATCATGCACTAGTGTTCATTTGGGAAATATTGGTTCAAAAAGTTTTGCAGATGTTTATTTTATTATATGATAACAAAAAGCATGTTCATTTACCTCAACATCAATTTCATCAAGAAAATTTTTGCATATTGGGAAGCCATCAAGATCATGATGACAGATAATGTTTTCCAACATTCTAATTTTTGCTTGAAAACTGGAGTCTTATCATTGGAAACCTGTCATTTGTTTTCATGAAAACGACAAACTCACTTTACTCATTTTCAGGGTAATATCTGCCAGATTCCAGAGGCCGTAGTTTGTCAGTCTTTGTTTCAAATGAAGATAGATTTTCATGAAAAAAAACTGACTAGTTTAGTTCACAGAACTCAATTGTACAGTGTTTTTCCTCAGGATAGCCATTACTCTTCAGAATATAGAAGATAGACTCTATGAATAGTTCCCACATTGTTATATATGATTTTTAAAAGCCAGGTATTCAAGGGTCAAGACCAAGAATCAATACCATTTTAAAATTCTAAAGTGAAACTGGCTCCTCTTCTTCATGTTCTTTTCTTTCTTTTTACTATGTGTGTACTAGTAGAGAATGCAATGCTTATATAGTACACTTTATTTTCATAATTGCTTTTTCAACATTAGTGCTAATCTTCAACACAGTGAAAAAAATGTATAAAATGTTAGTATTACTATGAAAATTGTTTGACCAATCAGATCTCCTGTAAAAGGCTCAGTGACCTCCAGAAGGCACTGGAATGCATTTTGAAAACATTTAGTCTGAACAAATTGTGGTATAATGTTAGGGGATTTTTATTTATTTTTTTGATTATGGTAAACCTCTTTTTTTTTTTTTTTTTTTACCAATTTGGCTATGTATAGGAACAGAGAAATTCTGCCATAGCTTAAGGTACAGGTGGTTTCAGTAATGATTGCTATTATCTTTTCTGACACGAGAGATACCAAAATGTCTTTATATCATAATGAAAATGACCCAGTAAAGAAGTAGAGGTCAATGATAGCATACAGACAGAATAAAGCTGATGAGACATAAGGAGATGGAAGGCAGAGTGTAAGCTTGGTGGGAGGGAAGTAGCCAGGAATTAGATACAAATAGTTTTGTAAATTTAATATTGGTAAGAAGAGGGAGGTTATATCTGATGACATCTATGTTTTCAAGGAGGCAAAAATATCAGTTAAGAGTGGGGAGTCTGTTGGGGTGATTTGGGAAGAATGCATGTAATAGTAGTTGAAGACAAAGTGAACTTAGTAAAGAAATAAACTAGGATTTCTAGACAGTGCTATGTGTCTTTTTGACATTTTAAATGTGAAATTTATATGAAACAGTCCATAAATATGTGCAATTTTCTTCAGTAACATTTATCTAGCTAAGTACAAGTGTGGAGAGACATTTTGGCTTCATCCATAAATAAGATTTGAGCAAAAATGTATGGGATCAATAAATTTGAGGTTTAGATTAAGTAAAAAGTATCATTACACTGGGTTACTAGAATAAGAATTCAGGAAGTATAGGAATTCAAGGAAGGGGGTTCTTGAAATTGATTTTCAAAAGTGGTACAGTTCCTAGATGTAACTGGACTCAGAATGTGTTCATGAGAGGAGGCCACTACAGGAGGTCTGAGGTAAAGGTAGTTGGAACTAAGGAAGTAAAAGAACTGAGAGCCTAAGACATTGCATAATTATCATCTTGAATGTTGACTGCATTTTCTTGACATGATAGCAAGTCTTTGAAAGAAGAGAGAGATAGTGATCTGGGAGCCATAAGTTTCTATGACCAAGTAGGAGTTGGTGAATGATAGTAATAAAGAGCAGAAGATGTTAACAGGTACCCTGAGCTTTTATATTTAATGAGAGTACTGAAGATATGTTGTTTCTTAGGTCTCCTCATATTTTGCTCAGGTTTTTGTTACTAATTATATAAGTAAACTATTTGGATTATAAGAAATTTATAAATATAAATATATGAAAGAAAACAAAATTTTTCATAATCCCATCATTATTGAAGTTTATTTTGGCTTACAGTTTTGGAGCCTCAAGGTTGAGAGACCACATCTAGTGGTGGTCTTTTCACTGGTAGAATCCTGAGATCCTTCAGGACATCACATGGCAAAAGAGAGGGAGCTCATTGTATGTATATCTTCTTATCTCTCTCCCTTTTCTCATAAAACCACCAGGATTCAATCATATGGGATTCCACCCCAATGACCTTATCTTATCCTAATTGCCTCCCAAAAGTCCCATCTCTAAACATCATTATTGGATTAAGTTTATACTCTCTTAATATCTCACAAATGGGATTAAATTTCAATACTCAAACTTTTTGGGTACACATTCAAATTGCATCCAAGTTTAGCATTTGAGCATTTTCCCCTATCTCTGTATATTGTTATAAATAATGTATCATAGTATGGATGTAGAATAGTTTATTGGACCATTTCCCTATTGTGTATTTTTTTCTATTGTGAAGTTGAAATAAATATCCTTCTATATAGATCTTTGTGTGTCTGAATTTTTGATTAAAATAAATTATCAGAATCAAAATTACTGGGCTTGTCAAAGAAACATCCACTTTTAAGTTTCATGATACATATACATGGGACACTTAAATTTTAGTATTCCTTGCCAAACAACTTATTATTTAAAGGTTAAGGAATGTTTCTTTCTGTTTTATTGACTATTGAAAGATATCAGATTCTTTTGGCTTCTAATAGTATCCATATGCATTATAGGATTCTTCTGCTGATACTATAATTGAAGATTTCAGCTGATCAGAAAGCTAACAGGCTGGGCATGGTATGCAAGCCTATAATCCCAGTGTCTCAGGAGGCTGAGGTAGGAGGATCATGAGTGCAAAACCAGCCTCAGCAAAAGTGAGGTATTAGGACTGGAGATATAGCTCAGTTGGTAGAGTGCCTGCCTCGCACGCACAAGGCCTTGGGTTCAATCCCCAGCACCATAAAAAAGAAAAACAAACAAACAAAACAAGTGAGCCCTAAGCAACCTGGTGAGACCCAGTCTCTAAATAAAATAAAATACAAAATGGGGCTGGGGATGTGGCTCAGTGGTTGAGCACCCCTGAGTTCAATCCTCAGTACCAAAAAAAAAGTAACAGAACAATATTTGAGTGAGTTTATAATGATACCTACATTTAATAATCATAGCAGCAAGTGACGTTCTCCCATTGCAAATGTAGAAGCAACTGTGACAGTCTCAGAATCAGTATCCAGAGTCATCTAAACATGCGGATTCTGGAAATCCTTAAAGGCTGTGTTTCTCAAATTTTCCTTTGCTATTCTGAGCCCCTCCCCATGAGAAAAATCAATTAAATTCTAATTCAACCTGAACTAATCAAACTAACTAATTAATTAATGGGTTATATTTAAATTAAATTTCATTTCCCCAATGAGTGAAATTAAATACTAAGGAATACAATTTTGTCAGGTAGTGGTTTGGAGGGCCAAGATCATTGTAATATCTAAGATTTTCCCCATGCACCCAAAAAATAATCTTTCCTTTTTGAGGGGTAATATTGCCTCCATTGAAAATGCATATTTAATAGTGAAAAAGGAATGCCCACTTACTGACAAAAGTAGTACTTTAGTTTGAGCCACTCTTCACAAGAGAAGGCCCTGACCATGGCCTTACTTACTTCAGTGCAGTTAGAATTTTTAAATGAGTCACAAGAATCGGCCTCCTATTGTAAAAATACTTTCTTGCAGTTATTTAGTCAGATACTAACAATATCGGTACTGCTATAAATTTAATTTACAGATAAAATTTAAATGTAGAATTACTTAAGATATGAATATTATCCAGATGGGTCTGATCTAATCACAAGCATCCTTAAAATGTTCTGGGTTCTTCATGGTGAGATATTGGAAGTGAGAGAGCATATTGAAGGTACCACATAAAAAAGACCTGAGTGTACCAGGAACTCAGGGCAGACTCCAACCTACAACCAGCAAGAATATTGGTAACTCAGTTGAATGACTACACTGGAAATAACTGGAAGCAGGTATTTTCACTATCAAGTCTCAAGAGGAAGATATACTGGTTAACATTTGATTTCAGCTTATGAAGTCCTCTGTAGAAAACTAAACTAAAGCATTCTGGACTCAGCTCCTGCAAACCATGAGATATTTGTGTTTACACCTCTAAGTTTGTGGCAATTTGCTGAAAAGAAATACAAAATCGATACATTCCACAATCATGACTCCTTAATGCACTGCACATTCCTCTTTCTATCTCTTCTGTGGGAAAAAAATGAGATATTGGGGTTTGATAAAGATGTGCTCCTTGACAAACCTCTAGTTAGACCCCTCTAAGTCCCCTGATGTCTGTTAGGTCTGGTCAGGGTTCAGGATGTTCGATTAGGGGGACTGGTCAGCAGCTGCAAAGCAGAGCTGCAAGCCAGATGCTGACGCCACCAGTAGACACGCCTCCTGTCAATCAGCAGGTTTTCCTGACCTATCCAGGAAGGACTCTGGTCTTCTCTTCCTGCCCCCAAGCCCTCCCCTTCCTGACTGGGCTTTCTTGAAATTCTCTGTGCACAGAAGCCCCAGCGCCATTCCTCCCGACACACTCTGATGGATGGGTGGATTCGGCCCGAGAGCGTGTATTCCAATAAAGCCTTGCTGAGTGGCTTAATTCATCTCCTCCTGGTCGTCTAGTCTTTACATAATGGTGCTTGCTGAGTGTTTAAGATCAAGACTCAGAAACTAAAATTAAATTAAAGGTCCAAGAAAACCAGTATTTGGCTCTTGCCCTTTGAGTCAACCTAAATCCAAGGAATGAAGGAACTTCTCTAAGAGGCTCTCTGCACCTCTGGGCCACAGGACCTCCTGATCAGGGAGATTTCTGAGACCATTAGAGAATTAAAGAGCCAATCAAATGCCACATGATGAACAGAAAGGTCAAAAAGAGAGGGAACTAGCCGGGCGCGGTGGCTCAAGCCTGTAATCCCAGCACTTAGGGAGGCTGAGACAGGAGAATCGTGAGTTCAAAGCCAGCCTCAGCAATGGCGAGGCACTAAGCAACTCAGTGAGACCCTGTCTCTACATAAAACACAAAATAGGGCTGAAGATGTGGCTCAGTGGTCGAGTGCCCCTGAGTTCAATCCCCAGTACCAAAAAAAAAAAAAAAAAAAAAAAAAAAAAAAGAGAGAGGGAACTTTCTCTCATGCTTCCCAGGTTTCAGCACCATTATGTACAGATTAGACAACCAGGGAGGAGATGAATTAAGCCACTCAGCAAGGCTTTATTGGAATACACGCTCTCGGGCCGAATCCACATGTCCATCAAAGCGTGTCCTTGAGAAATGGTGCTGGGGCTTCAGCGCACAGAGAATTTCAAGAAAGCCTGGTCAGGAAGGGGAGGGCTTGGGGGCAGGAAGAGAAGGCCAGAGTCCTTCCTGGATAGGTCAGGAAAACCCGCTGATTGACAGGAGGCGTGGCTACTGGTGGTGTCAGCATCTGGCTTGCCACTCCATTCTGCAGCTACTGACTGGTCCCCCTAATTGAACATCCTGGACCCTGGCCCGACCTAACAGTTAGATCTTGGCATCTGTTTTTGTTGGGTCTGCATCACCAAGTTGTGGCAAAAATCTTGCCAAGTTAGTTCAGTGAAAATTCACCACCCTGAATATCTGATTACTCTCAATATCTGGTAAAATAATATCCCCAACCCCCACTATCTCCTGAGTTACATCTGATTATACTGCCCTGCCCTTACCAAGAATCCTGTCAGGTATGTTTGGCCAGAATCCTTCTCCTCCAATCTCTGAAGTTTCCTCTTTGTCATTTTCCATCCCAGTGACCTCCCCCACCACCCTGTGCTTGGCTATAAATCCCACTTGTCCATTTTGTATTTGGATTTGAGCCCAATTCTAAACTGAGGTCTCTTTTCACCTTTTGCTGTGGTTCCTGAATATATCTATTTTTACCATTTTAACTACTGTCCAGCTCTGGCTTTTATTTGACAGTCGCTAAAAGCAGGTGATAATGAAATTTCCTCTTTCTCAACATATGTAAAAAATCAAAACAGTTGTGACAAGAATAACATTTTTGTTTTTTGCAACATGCAGCATGATGGAGTATAATCAGGCATGATTCAGTAGTGTTTCTTTCACAATTATAATTTACTGTTTCCTCCCGTTTCCAAAATAGGACATATGCTGTAGATAACTTAGAAAAGATAGATAAGCAAAAATGAGAAAAGTTACTTACAATTAATTTTACTATCCAGAGAATGATCACTTAATATTTTAATTGTTTTTCTTATAGCCGTTTGATATCTCCATACTTACATCTTCACCTATGAGCAAATGAAAACATTAACTTATTTTCTTAAAAATGTAGAGCATTTATGGTATGCTAGCCAATATTCTAGTAGTAAGCACTATACATAAAGTCCTTGCCCTTTTGAAAATTACATTTTAGCAGGAGGAAGAGTGGATAGAAACAGAAACAGATGGTGATAAATTCTACACAGAAAAATGGGGCAGAGTAAAGGGCGAAAGAAAAGACAGAGGCTGCTATTTTACTTTACATGGTCAGGAAAGATTTCTCTAGTTAGGTAATATCTGTACAAATAATTGAAGAAAATTATAGAATAAGCCAGATAGACTTAGGAGGGAAGAGAATTCGAAACAGTGGGAACTGCAATTGCAAATGCTTTGAGATGCAAATATTGAATAACAATAGTCTGTGGTCAGCAGGCAGAAGTTTTGGGGCCCAGTTGAGGTTTTGTTCAAATGCACAAACCACACCTGCAGGCTAATCAGTAGAAATATTAAAGGCACCACCAAGGCCTATTTCAAATGTAAAAGACCTTGAGGCTCACCTGTGGGATCACTCCCTGCCAGCTTCTTTGTCCCAGAGGCAAGACAATGGGAGGTAGCAATGAACCTGGCTGGGAGTTTCAGGAAGGATTAAAACTCAGGCTAAACAACACAGCCTCAATGCCTTTTTCAATGGCTGTTTAACATAGATTTTGCTCCATGCTTTACCCTGAACCAAACACCAAAATAGATTTTTGTGCTATCGGACCCCTTCTTGCACAGCAGGGATTCTCTCTCTTCTAGTTTCAATAAATCCTACTTCCTTTAGTTTCCCCTTCCATTATTGTCCATGAATATTATTCCTCAAATTTGTGAGAAAAGAACCCAGATCTAGCAAAACTAGATCTAGTCTCATCTCAAAACTCTGATTTCAATATGTCTGACATGAAATGAGGTCAATGAGGTTAGAACTATTTTAGTAATGGAAGATAGCAAAGAAATGAGATCATAGAGGAAATTTTAAATTCAAAGAATTTTCCATGGGTTCCTTCTTCATACAGAAGAAAATAGAAACTACGCATGGAGATATTCCAAGTTTATGTGTGTATGTGTCCACAGAGTAGAGTTTGAATCACATTTCTACCTAACAATAGTTATACTTATCCTTTTCATTCAATAATATATTACTATTTTTCAAAGCTACATAATTTTCTATAGTAGAGAAGTTGGAAACAAAATGTAAGTCTAGCAGTATTGTTATTCTTTTTTTTTCCAGTCATGTTTATTACTCATTAGTATCCTATTGTATGAATATGTCACACTCAGTTTACCCATTCACCCAAGATGCTGTGAACTCTGTACAAGATGGTGTGAAGTATGCTTTCTTTTCTCCTAGATAAATACCAAGGAATAGAATTTCTGGGGCACATGGTTAGTTTTTAAAGTTGTGAAACTGTTTTCCAAAATAGTTATAGCATTCTATGGTCCCTCTAGAAGTGCATCATTCCACACGTTTCACATGCTTTTCAACCTTGTTCAAGTCAGTTGAAAAAAAATTTGGCCATTCCTAACGTTGTGCAATGGCATATTGGTAGTTTTTATTTGCATTTTCCTGATGACTCATGTATTTGGGAGTTTGTCAATTGCTTACTAGTCATTTGCATCTTCTTTGCTGAAGTGTCTGTTCAAATCTTATGCCCATTTTTAAATTCGAGTTATGTTTTCTTAGTATTGAGGTTTTCCTTTATGCTTTCCAGATACACATATTTTATCTGATAAGTAATTTTCAAGTATGTTTTCCCCAATGTATTTTTTATTTTTTCAGTTTGCCAACTTCTTCCTTGTAGCCATATGCTTCACAGGAGGCCAGAGGAACCCATTTTCAGCCTTAGAAGACAAGCTCTACTTGAATTAAGTCAATTGTAGCAGTTTCATTTCCCTTGCCAGAAACTTATCTAGGCATAAATATTTTAGCCAATTATAGAAGATAATGTTACAGAGCTAGGGCCTTCTGGGAAACAGAGGCAGTGCAAAGACTTGCCCTTCAAACTCCAATTCTTGTGATAAAGTCAGAAAGATTTCAGACATGTTGCTCATAGTAACAGGCATGAGTGTATCGAAGGGATAGGAAAGGGAAGGGGACACTCTCAAGGGAGAGAGTGGGTCCTCTCAGAAAGGAGAGGGACAAAGTGTCTCTCCTACACTCCAGTTTTATTGGGGATTCCAGAGAAGTTTCCAGAGTCATGCCCAGGTCCACCTCTTGAGTTTTGACTGAGAGGATGACATTGTAAAGATTAGACGACCAGGGAGGAGATGATTTAGGCCGCTGGGCAAGACTTTATTGGAATACACACTCTCGGGCCGAATCCACCCGTCCATCAGAGCATGCCTGGGAGAAATGGCACTGGGGCTTCAGTGCACAAAGAATTTCAAGAAAGCCTGGTCAGGAAGGGGAGGGCTTGGGGGCAGAAAGAGAAGGCCAGAGTCCTTCCTGGATAGGTCAGGAAAACCTGCTGATTGACAGGAGGCGTGTCTACTGTTGGCATCAGCATCTGGCTTGCCATTTCATTCTGTAGCAACTGACCAGTCCCCCTAATTGAACATCCTGGACCCTGACCAGACCTAACATCCCAGCCTTTTTGGAGATATAGGACAGCAGATTCTGTCTGGCTACTTCGTGCAGGATTGGGGGTGTTGAGAGATGGGGGTGCGCCTGGGGCATTGGTCAGGCAGGGAGGCAGATGCAGGGGTGGGGGAGCCTATGATTGTCAGTCATGTTGCTTAAATGTAGAAACATCACCTGTGGGTAGGAACAGAAGCTTGGGAGAGATTACTGAATAGCAGAAAAATAAGGGAGGTTGCCGAGAAAATTTTGAGTTTGGTGGGAGTCCAGCATGATGGACCAGTCCAAGGCTAGTCTATTCTGTAATGAAATTTGTTTAAGTTTTTAAGTAGTGATTACTGCATAACCAAGTCCTCCTGCCTTAGCCCAGAGGCAGTGAATGGGGGCCAAGGAGAGCCCAACTATTACCAATACAAAGATGGCCCTTTTTGCCCTAGAAAGGGAGGTGGTAACAAGTCATGGTAATTCAGCCTCATTGTACAGTTAAGTCCCTATAACAAGGCTGAAGAGGACAAGGCATGTAAATATAGCATTTAGTTTTTAATGTCATAGATGTCTATCTTTAAATTATTTTAATTGCCCAGGAATGGCTGTGTTCTTGGTTTTGCTAGGTGTTTAAGATGAAGCAAGTCAAATTGACTTTTGTTCTTATCTATTGTTAAGTCACCTTTTGTTCTCCTGGGAGGCATCCTTGAGGAACGTGAGGGCAGCAGTTAGCTCTGCTAGTGTCATCTGCATTAGGACAGGTCGAGGTGTGGCGCTGACAATCCGGCTTCCCCAGGAAGCATGAGAGAAGGTTCCCTCTCTTTTTGACCTTCCTGTTCATCATGTGGCATTTGATTGGCTCTTTAATTCTCTAATGGTCTCAGAGATCTCCCTGATCAGGAGGTCCTGTGGCCCAGCGGTGCAGAGAGCCTCTTAGAGAAGTTCCTTCATTCCTTGGATTTAGGTTGACTCAAAGGGCAAGAGCCAAATACTGGTTTTCTTGGCCCTTTCATTTTAATTTTAGTTTTTAAGTCTTGATCTTAAACACTCAGCAAGCCAATCTCACCAGTTATAAAGTAAGAGTACGGGGCTTTAACTTTAAGGTCTATCTTATAGGTAGTGGTGGCTGATCTATCTTAAAATAATTTGGGTTGGTTGTTTTTGAAGTAGTACCTCTGTAAAACATTAACAGGCAATAGTGTTTCAGTAAAATACAAAATAAAATCAACAACAGCAAAACATATTTAGTTTGTGTAACAGCTTTCTCAAATTTTAGGTGAGTTACATATTATATCCCTGTTTGAGGTCCTAATGATCTTTACAACAAAATGAATCCTTTGAATATATCTTTAAATGAACTGGAGTCTGGCCTACATTGAAGCCATTGTAGTAAGTTGCAGAACTATCTCAGTTAAGACAGGGCTTCTTGCAAAATCTTAGCAGAATATTAAATAGATACTTAGGTTCTCATTTATCTAAAAGATAATTCTGATGTGAAAATAATGTAAAGTCTTATCTTATTGATGATAGGTTCAGTTATAAAACATTAAATGATATGAATGGATACCATACAAGTTCAGTTTGGAGAATATCAGCTTGATAACATATTCTTTTAAAACTTCTATTTTAAAAACTTGTATACCTGGAAGATATG
The DNA here is from genome assembly GCA_028644305.1 of Xerus rutilus. Classification (NCBI taxonomy): domain Eukaryota; kingdom Metazoa; phylum Chordata; class Mammalia; order Rodentia; family Sciuridae; genus Xerus; species Xerus rutilus. Next base: position 9,666,667 of record CM053417.1, read on the forward strand.
AACACATTTAATATAGAATCAGAATTACATTGATGTTATTACATTGTTTAGTTCTGAAAGAAAAATTTAGATGTTAACTTTTCGTTTAATCACAGTTGTAAACCTTTTGATTAGAAATATTCTTTCCTTCCAATAAATACCATATTTAGAATCTTTAATTCCTTTTGAGGTAGGTATAACTTGTCTCAGTAGAGTGTAAAAAACTTTTATAGTTGGATAAAATACATCTGATCAGAAGTTTTAACTTTAGCGTGCAGAATGAAAGTTTTAAGTTTAAAAATGTAAGAGTGAAGGGTCCTAGAAAGAGAAAGCAAGCCGGCTGCAGGCGCCGAGCGGTAAGGTGGGGGGGAGGGGCGGCGGCGGCGGCCCAGCCCGTCTGAGTGGCGCAGAGGCAGAGGGAGATGCAGGGAGGTGCTAACCTGTCTGAGGGGCTCAACGCCTCGTTTCTGCCCTCCAGCGCTGGGAGTGAGGCCAGCTTTGTTTTCTCCAGCCAGAAACTGCTGGGGAACTGCTTTGGAGAGGGGAGGGAGGAGAGCGCAGCAAGAAGAATGAGAGGACAGAACAGAGGGGAAAGAAGGGAGGGGCGAGAGCGCGCTTTCCAACAAAGCCTTGGTGAAAGGAATTTCTGTCCATTCTCCATCTGGTGACAAAAATTAGCCAAATCAGTGAGGATGTGAAAATTAAAAGTTCCCCTTGGAGGCCATTTTGGTCCATTATCTAAGCCATAGTACAGTGGAGTTTTGAGGTCTAGAGAAGAGTTGGGGTTCCCTGTGACTTCTCAGAGGTCCCGGGGAGTGGGCGGGAACATAAAATGGCATCCCCAAAAAATGTTCATGTCCACGGGAGAGCAGGAGCCAGGCGGAAAATTGAGGTGTCCCTCAAACCTTCTGGGGCCTGAACTGCGGTGATGAATGGCTAATACGGGGATTGGGAACGTCTTCCCAGTCCACGTGGCCTCGAGTGGACAGAGAGCCCACGCACACGTGCGACTCATTGGATGGGCCTCTGGAGCGGACGGTAGGGGAGGGGCAAGCTGAGGAGCCAGAGGAAGGGGGGCCTACCTCACTCTTGTCGTCCGGGTGAGGAAGACAGGGAGCTTGCCTCAGCCCCAGTACGGGGGAGGTTCAAAACCCTCCCAGTTTCGAGCACCATTATGTAAAGACTAGACGACCAGGAGGAGATGAATTAGGCCACTCGGCAAGGCTTTATTGGAATACACGCTTTCGAGCCAAATCCACATGTCCATCAAAGCGTGTCCTTGAGAAATGGTGCTGGGGCTTCTGTGCACAGAGAATTTCAAGAAAGCCCGGTCAGGAAGGGGAGGGCTTGGGGGCAGGAAGAGAAGGCCAGAGTCCTTCCTGGATAGGTCAGGAAAACTCACTGATTGACAGGAGGCGTGTCTATTGGTGGCGTCAGCATCTGGCTTGCCACTCCATTCTGCAGCTACTGACTGGTCCCCCTAATTGAACATCCTGGACCCTGACCAGACCTAACAGACATCAGACTTTCAAGTCCCCACTGACAAGGCAACTCTAGGTCACTTGGGCCTGTGCTGACCACTTCTATTTGGATTCTTTTTTTTTTATAATAGGAATTGTGAAAGGACATTCTCAAGGTCCACACAGAGTCCAAAGACCACACCACACACCAGAATAACACACAAGAGATTTATTGTCAGTAGCAAGGAGCAAACTGACAAGTCTATCCCTCCGAGGAGGGCAGCAGCCTGCTGGCACTCACAGAACAGCTTTGTAGCCCACAGGAAGAATTCCACTTGCATGCCTGAGGGTTGCTACGTGGGCTGGGATGCAGTTGGCCTTTTAGCAATTACATGTCTTATGGGAAGCTGAGCAGCCTAGCCTCAGGATCGAAACTTAGGGGTTCCTGGATAAAATGGCTCCCAACCTAAAATGGCAGATCTGATGCCAACAGATTGAACTCAGGGACATTCGACCACTGAGCCACATCCCCAGCCCTATTTTGTGTTTTATGTAGAGACAGGGTCTCACTGAGTTGCTTAGTGCCTCACCCTTGCTGAGGCTGGCTTTGAACTCGTGATTCTCCTGGCTCAGCCTCCCAAAGTGCTGGAATTACAGGATTGCACCACCACACCCAGGTTCTAATTGGATTCTTAACCATACATTCTTACATATGAAGTACCCTTACCTTCAGAGCTTCAGGATCTGCTCACAAAAGTCTCCCCCTTTAGGGTAACTTGAGTTTCTCTCATCAACACTATTTGGGACCTGCATTTCTCCTACACTGAACAGGTAGTTTGCTGAGGAATGTGACATATCCTGTCCATTGGGGACAGGCAGATGTGCAGGTAAATTGCTTCTTGGAAAAGAAAGCATGTAAGGGTCAGCCCAGTGGGTCCAATTTATAGAATTATTCCTTTAACCTTGTGTTCCCACCATTCACATCTGTCTGTTTCCTAACAATAAGAATTGAAGGTATGTTCCATGAGAGGAAGAACTTCTGGGAAAAGTTTTGCTCACCCTTAGAAAATAAGATATAATTCCTCTTCATTCACTGTGTGTTATATTTGCATGGGACACTTGGAATTGTAGCAGTGAAAGACCTGAGCTAAATAAACTCCATGACAGGCTTCAGACCCTCCAGAAAGACTAGTAGGCCTGAGTTTAGATTCAGGAAAAGCCACACATTGCTCAAGGCTAAAGCCACTCTCGGACCACCCTCAGAGCAGCCAATCAAAGGTTAAAAATTATACACCTGGCATTCCTGAGGTCTGAGTCAGGGTCTAGAAGACTACAGATAGTTACTTTGTACAAACTAGCCAATCACTCACTGCTTGCCCAAACCCCACGTGGGCTCTTTAAACTCACCTGTAGTTGGTTGTTTTCAAAAGATTCTCTAAGGTCATGATTGGGTCCCGCCAAATGTAATGAACACCCCTCAGATTCTGAATGGTCAATATTGTCACCATAGGTGTTGTACGATTGTAATTGGTGCTTGTGTAATGATGTGATGCATACGTCAAGTCCACTGCCACCACCTGTCCCCTCTCCCTTTAAAAACCTTCTCAGCCATTGTTCAGGCAACACCTCCCTACCCTCTGCATCCGTGAAGGTGTGTGGTCCCTGTTTGAGTTTGAAATAAACACCCCTTTTGTGATTGCATTGGAATTGGACTCTTGGGGGTCTCTGGTGGTCTCCTGAGCTTGGGCATTACAGGAGCAATCTTGGAGTTTTAGTATATTAAACTGTGGACAAGTTGACAAACTGAAGATGTTATAGCATAATATATAAGATATTAAGTTATTCATGAAGTTCAGTTGCCAAACTAAGCAATATAGAATCACACTATTTAGAGACTTCTTAATTGTGAGAAGAAATATTTGAAAAATGAGTTAGCATTTTTTTATTGTAACTATTCACATCTTAAATAATACATTGTGGGTATATTTTACTTTATTTCTTACTATAGGATGATACAAACAAGGGAGGAGAGGTGCAGGGATCACAAATAAGCTCACAACAGGAAAACAAGGGAGAAAACACAAGAATGGGATTTTTTAAGGTTGGTAGCTTTTGTGTGTGTGTGTGCTTTTTTGTTTGTTTGTTTTGGTACTGGGGATTAAACCCAGGGGCTCTCTACTACTGAGCTACCACTCAGTTCTATTTATCTTTTATTTTGAGGAAGGGCCTCACCAAGTTGCTGAAACTAGCCTTGAACTTGTGATCCTCCAGACTCAGCCTCTGAAGTCCCAGGGATTACAGGTGTGTGTCATTGTACCCAACTTGACTGGAAGTGAAATACAAATCTCCAGAATACAGAAACCTCCACTAAAACTGTGTCATTGTAGGTCCTTAGAAAATTCTTTCTCCTTGACCTTCAGTTTTTAAGTTTGATTTTGTGTCTTAATTTTCTGTAGGGAGTAATTACTACTAATACATTAAATATAATATTTGCTATGTTTCAAACATTTTATCTCATTGAATGCTTATAAAAACCATATGAAAGAAAAAAACTATGGTTGTCCCACTTTTACAGAGGAGACTGAGGCATAGGAAAGTTAAGTTACTTGCCAAAGTCCTGGAATTAGAAAGTGAAAAAGTAAGAATTTGGTTCTAGGCTGTTATGGTTTGGATGTGAGATGTCCTCCAAAAGTGCACATGTGAGAATGCAAGAAGGTTCAGAGGGGAAATGATTGGGCTATGAGAGCCATAATCAAATAGGGATTACCTGAATGGCAACTGAAGGCAGGTGGGATGTGGCTGGAGAAAGTGGTTCACTGGGGGCGTGTCTATGGGGTATATATTTGTATCTGGCAAGTGGAGATCTCTCCCTCCCCCTCTCCCTCCCCTTCCTCTGCCACACTCGTTTGCCATGATGTTCTGCCTCACTTTGAGCCCTGAGGAATGGAGCCTGCTGTCTGTCTATGGACTGAGACCTCTGAAACCGTGAGCATCCAAATAAACTCTTCCTCCTCTACAATTGTTCTGGTTGGGACTTTTAGTCACAGCACCAAAAAAGTTTAATAAGACACAGACCTTTCGTCAAAGAGGAAAGGCAACCAAATATAAGAAGTCATGAGGCATTATGGTTTCCCTTTTGATTAAAGAATTTCTTCATTTAATTTGCCTTTAGCGTTTCACTCCCTTGTATTCAAGCAACAGTGACCTGCTAAAGAGCAGCAATGAAATTGTTCCTAGCTTTATTTATGGCACTCCTAGCAAAGATTCCAAGATATGAGTGAGCTTTGTGGCTTTCTTCTCTCAATATCATGCATTTACACTTCGTGACATGTTTATGGGTCTAAGATTTTTGCCTGCCACAGCTGTTCCTCATCTTACTTTTGGCCACAGTATTTGCCAATTAGTATTTGGGGCTGTTAGTGGAGTGTTGCTAGGCTTTTTCTCTGCTTATTCTCCAGGCAGAGTTTGGGGTTGCATGTACCCCTTCCTGTAGTCTAGTTGCACTTATACAATATGTTGCAGAGACAATACATAATTCTCTCAATTTGATGTTTCTTTGATCACTGGAGTAGGAATTTTCATGGCAGACAAGTTACATCAGTAGGTATCAGATATTATGTTAATTGGGATGATTCTTCATTCAGGTTTAAAATGGATTTATGCAACATCATATATTATATAAGTAGGTTATGTAACATCAACCTGGGGAAGCTTTATGAGAATAATATTATTTTAAAAGAAAACTTTGTTATAAAAAAATCTTGAAGGAGAATCTTGACCTTCTACCTCTGGCTTCAAAAGTAATAACTAACTTTAAAGAATTGAAATAAGATTAATAGATGCTCTTGTTGTCTTGTCCTTGTGGAGAAAACTGTCATTTTGGTCAGAAAAAACAAGTTTTTATATGTACAAGAAAAAAGAATTTAGATGGATAAGAGTAACAAATAAATGAACATATGTCAACCAATACAAGGTTAGCATGGATATAAGTGTCCTATTTTGAGCCTTATTGTTGTGCTTTGTAAAAATGGACTCTTTGGCAGTTTGCTATTGCATAAAGAGTTTTGGGAGGATAGCTTCTTATTTAGGGTACTTTTTCCTAGAATACAAGGACAGTTTGAATGTCCACCCTTCTCAAGAAAAAGTCTTATGAAGTTATACATTTCTATGTGTTCAAAGACAATTTGTAAATGAGTAAATCTCAATTGGGATTTTGTTAATCCAGAATTTATTGACAATCCAGAGAACAATGATTATTTTTTCCTTCTACATTTTTATTGATGCACTATAATTGTACATACTGATGGGGTTTGTTGTTATATATTTGTACATCCATAAAATGTAACAATATAATATGGCCAATAGTATTCCCTAGCACTTCCCCCTCCCTCCCCTCCCTCACTTCCTCTCATCCCCTGATGCCTTTCCTTTACTAATCTCCCTTTGATTTTTCATTAGATCCCTGCTTCATCCCATCTTTCTTTCCCTTTTTCTTCTCTAGCTTCTACATATGAGAAAACATACAACCCTTGGGTCCTTGACTTTCTGAGCTTGGCTTATTTCACTTAACATAATGGTCTCAAGTTCTATCCATTTTCCTGCACATGACATGATTTAATTTTTCTTTATGGCTGAATAAAACTCCATTGTGTATATATGACACATTTTCTTTATCCATTCATCCATTGATGGACACCTAGACTGGTTCCATAGTTTGACTATTGTGAATTGTGCTGTTATAAACATAGGTATGCGTATAACACTATAGTATAATGACTTTAATTCTTTAGGATAAATACTGAGGAGGGGTATAGCTGGGTCATATAGTGGTTTCATGTTTTCATGCCTAGTGTTTTGAGGAATCTCCATACTGATTTCTGTAGTAATTGTACTAATGTATGGTTCCACCAACAGTGTAAAAGTGTTTCTTTTACCTACATTCTCTCCAGCATTTATTATTATTTGTATTCTTGATGACTAACATTCTAACTGGTGTGGGATGAATTCTCAGTGTAGTTTTGATTTGTATATTCCTAATTGCTAATGAGGAACATTTTTTCATATATCTGTTGGCCATTTGCACTTCCTTTTTTGAGGACTGATTGTTTAATTCATTCTCCTATTTATTAATTGGGTTATTTGGGGTCTTTATGTTAAATTTTTTTAATTCTTTAGGTATTCTACACACTAATCCTTGGTCAGAAGATGTTATGGTTTGGATGTGAGGTGTCTCCCAAAGAGAGACACCTTAAGAAGGTTTTTGTTCAACACAAGAAGGTTTAGAGGAGAAATGATAGGGTTCTGAGAACCTTAACCCAATTTTTGAATTAATCCCCTGATGGGGATTAACTGAGTGTTAACTGAAGGCAGGTAGGGTGTGGGTGGAGGAGGTGGGCATTGGGGGGTGTGGCTTTGGGGGTATATATTTTGTATCTAGCAAGTGGAGTCTTTCTCGCTCTGCTTGGTGATCATAATGTGAGCTGCTTCTCTCTTCCATATTCTTCCACCATGGTGTTCAGCCTCACCTCAAGCCAGGAGAGATGGAGCTGGCTATCAATGGACTGAGACCTCTGAAACCATGAGTCATCAAATAAATTTTTCCTACTTTACAGTTGTTCTGGTCAGGTCTTTTAGTCACAGCCTGGAAAAGCTGACTAAAACAGAAGAGTAGCTAGCAAAAATTTTCTCCCATCTGTAGATTCTCTCTTCACATTCCTAATTGTTTCCTTTGCTGTGAAGAAGCTTTTTAATTTGATGTCATCCCATTTATTAACTTGAGGCTTTATTTCCTGAGCTTTAAATGTCCTATTGGGGAAATCATTGCCTGTGTGTATATGACCCTGTTTTTTTTTCTAGGAGTTGTATTCTTTCTGTACTAATTCCTAGATCTTTGATCCATTTTGATTTGATTTTTGTGCAGGGTGAGAGGTGAGGGTTCAGTTTCATTCTTCTCCATAGGGATAACCAGTTATCCCAACACCATTTGTTTAAAAGGCTGACTTTTCTCCAATATACATTTTTGTCACCTTTGTCTAGGATCAGACGACTGCAAATGTGTGGATTTGCAGAGACCAATAACTCTTAAATATCTTTGCCTGTTTATGCAGATGAAATTAGCAAATCAAATATTACTCATGCAGATTTCCCTGGCTATGTCTATGGTGATGTTTTAAACACTGGCATTTCTTTATTTAAAAAAAGTTTTTCTGTGTAGGTAGGTATGATTGTGGACAGATAACTCATTTGGGATTAATTAAATTATCTAAGGATTTACTAATATAGGATGTATATGCACATACTTAGGGCATTTTTTTCCTTTGAACAGGGATGTTGTGGGGGAAAGTGTGGCAGTATGTAGAGTGCTTTGTGGGAGACATGATCACATGATTAGGGCACACAGCTACGGATTTCAGGCACATCTTTCAAGGACTGAGTAACATGAGGATAATCTTGATGTTATTTATGGTTACTTTACCAAGTTACACAAAAAGTAAGAGTATAAATAAGTCCTCATTTAGTGTTTTCAATTTATATCATATATACAGATACAGTTTGGGGACAGATTTCTTCCTGATCTTTTAGTTGTAATTCTTCACAGTGACATTGTGAGGACATGAGGACAATTACACATGAGATGGGATTACTTATCTAAGCCATCAAGGACTTTTAGTAGCAGCTAACGCCTTATGTTTGGACTTTTTGTCCAAAAATGCAACAACAGTTTTAGTACAGAAACAGCTTTTCTATAAAATCATGCTTGTACAGGAAATGGAGGAATAAACCACCACTTATATCCAGTGTACACTCTCAAATGTGAAGGGATAATTCAGTAAGGGTAACATCTTAAATAAGGTTCTTTGTCCTAATAAAAAGGACATTTGAGGATAATGAAAGATACACTTTTTGTGTGGGTCTCTTCAGTTTGTAGCCATATAATAGGATTAAACCTTGCATTGGGAAGTTCTTTGTCCACTAGTTAAGGGACTTTTGGAGAACAGCAAATGACTCTGCACTTTTTTTTTCTTTTATTTGCTTTTGGGAAAAGCAATATTATTTGGACAAATGTTTATCTATTCCAGTTTGTTTAAGCCTGTAGGAGTTTTATATGACTAAGTTATTACTTATTAGATTGCCTTTTGTCTATGTTTTCAGCAGCAATTTGAGGGATGAAGAATTCTTGATTTGTAGAATTTGCTTCCTTATATGAGAACACTTTGGATATAAAAACTTCTTTTAAAATTTTTTTTTAGTTATAGACGGACACAATACCTTTATTTATTTATTCATTTTCATGTGGTGCTGAGGATCAAACCCAGTGCCTCACATGTGCAAGGCAAGTGCTCTACCACTGAGCCACAACCCCAGGCCCTATAACAATATCTTTCAGAAGCTTCTTCATAAGTATTCATGGCCACAGTTTACTAGTATATACTTATTTTGTATTATTAGTTTCATCAAGAAGAATTTTGAACAAATAATCCTATATATGAGTACTATATCATAAGCACGTGGCACCGCACAATATAACACTTCATGCTTTAGTACTTGTTCATGGTCCATAGCTGGGAAAATCTAGGCTCAAATCTACTTCTACAAATTAATAGCTGTGTGCATTGGCCAAAATTATTAATGTTTCTGAAGTTTAGTTTCCCATTCAAAAATAGACAAATAAATCCCAAACTGAAAACATCATTTAGAGGATTTAATGATATATACATGTAGATTGACCATAGGTAATGCTAAATAAGGATTGCCATTCTCAGAAAAATGATAAACTGCTATGTATTAAGTTGTTTTTTTGTTTTTTGTTTTGGAACCAGGGATTGAATCCTGTGGTGTTTAAGCACTGAGCCACATCCTCAGCCCTTTTTTTAATTTTATTTAGAGACATGGTCTTGCTGAGTTGCTCAGGGCCTAAGTTGCTGAGGCTGACTTTGAACTCACTATCCTCCTGCCTCAGCCTCCCAAGTCACTGGGATTATAGGCACGTGCCACTGTGCCTGGCCATACATAGCTCTTTACAGTTCATACTCTTTTCCCCATTCTGTAGGCCTGGGATTTTTGGTCAAAAACTGCTTTTTCATCCTACTCCATTATCCAATACTTTCCAAATGATTCTTGGCAAAACACTAAACATCTCTGTTTTTCTTATTCTTCATCTTTCAAACTGATATAATAATAACAAGCAGCCTATCTCATGGTTTTATGAAGATCAAATGATATTCTGTGTGTCCTTTAAAAATTTAATACAATAATATTAGGGTAGATGCTTTTATCTCAGTTAATCCACCCAGCAGTCCAGCATATAAAATATTAATACTTTAATTTTATTCAAGATGAAGGTGAGTTTTAGAAAGGTTAAGTAACTTGCCCGAGATTATATAGCTAATAAATGACAATATCAAAACTTTTTATGTCTGTTTGGCTACCAAATCATGTTGTTAATCACCACAATTAACTATTTCCCAATTGGAAATTTAAAAGTAATGTTGAATTATAAGATTCCATTATCATTGTTACTATTATTTCACACAACACTCAGAGGTAAGCTAGAGGATTTGATTACTCTCTAAGAAGATTTAGTTCCCACTATAGATGTAACAGCTGGAAAAAATGTAGACTGAAATTAAACAAAAAGAAGTTGGAAGCTGTAGAATATTTCACGCACTTGTTAGTGAGAGCCCTGGGCTCCTGTAATAGCTACAGATCTAAAGATAGATATATGTGACCTATGATAGGATAGACAATGAAATTCCATAATGGAATAGATGAGTTGGGCATAGGCAAAACAATGAAGGGTACCTCTAGGTAGCTGAGCGAGCAACAACATTGTAGTATTATGGATTAGACTAGATTGAATTCTTTTGAAAGGGTAAGACTGTAGAGAAAAGATAAGTTCAATTCTCAGAAGATTTAATTTTCCAATAATCTGGCTTCCAAATGTTGTAACTTAAAAAGTTGACTAATAATGGTTAAATATCTCTAGGCAAGTTGATGAGATAGAATTACTGATATCATTAAGTTATCATTTTCCTACATAACCATCTTGCATTTGTGAAAAGATGTCCATGATTATGCAGATCAAATTCCTATCCCTATGTTTTAGAACTTCCAGAATAGGATTATATCTTATTAGGGAAGGATGAGTTTGAATTTTAGTTCTGCCACATCCTGACCATCAGACCTCTGACAAATTTATCTTCTCTGAAATATCTCTTCCTCATCTACCCAACGAAAATTATACTAATTTGAAGGTAAAATGAGACTACTTATGTGAAACTGTTTCCATAAGCAATGAAGATCCTAAGAAATTATACAGAGTTTTCCTACAATATCATGCCTTTCAGTATATCCCAAGAAAAGTGCCCATTTAGGTTGTAATCAATTCTACACCACGACCTTTTCTTAGTTATATATATTCTTCCTGGATTGTTCATTCTTCTCTCCACTAATGAATGTAAGTTTCATTATTCCCATTTAACTGGGTAATTTTTGTCTGACAATTCCTTAGTGTCAGAAACACACACACAATTATCTTCATTATTTAAGTATGTCAAGCAAGGGTGCTTTGGTTTGTTCTTCCACACTAAAAATACAAAGTACCTCAAAGACAAGGTTACTTCTCTTTCCTACATAGGACCTACTACCTATCAATGGAATTGAATGGCATCATATCTAAATGTCTTCTTATATTTCAAAACATTACACTTTCTTTCACCATCAATGAGTGGATTACGTGATTGTACAGAATCTTTTCCTGTCTTTGAGAGCTGATATTTAATCTTCATTGCCTTCTTTCCTAGAACTGCTTTGTCTAGGCTAAAAAATGTTTTTGTTGTCATTTTTGCTTTTTCTCATTAACCTTATTTACCCGGCAGGTGATTAATAGAGCTATAATAATCTTCAACAGGAAATTTTCTAAATGCCATATGTGTCGATGCATTTGGTATATTTCATGGTTATTGGAAGTGTTTTGGCCATTATCATCAACGATAATTGCTGTCTTATTAGGTATACCAAGTAGACCCCCAAAGAGAATATGATTAGAATATATAACTTAAGATTAGATTTTCTTTCAATAATGGAAATGTATCTGAAGTCCTTCCTTGGTGTCTAATTAATTCAATATAACAGTATGATGAAGTGATTCACTTTCCTGATAATTGCCACACATTTATAAGAAATAAAATGACTAAAAACAATATCCTCTTCCTGTAGGTATGCTGATATGTTAAAACTTTAAAACCTTCACCCAGAGCCAGGAAACATCACAACAAGATACAAATCAAAGCAATTAAATTTTCTTGCAGCAAAGGTTAATGTGGCTAATCTTTAGGATCCCTCCTCTTTTATTAGATAAGAATAGAATGCTTGCAGCACACCCAAGATGTCCTTAAAATTACTCCTTGAAATGTTCATATTTCAGTTCTTTCCCCTGTACTTTTAAGTGGTTCAGTGTCACTCTCACTATTCTTAGAATTTAACCATATTCATCTGAACCATGACATTTTCAAAGATCCATCTTCATTCTTTTACTACACATATTAAAGTAAAAGTCATATTTCGATAATATCTGATGATTTATGGGATTTGGTGTCTTCCTTCCTTCCTAATATTCACATTGTTAATGCATCATTCTCCAGATAATTGGCTTTTAGGACAGGAACTAACCTTAACCTATGCAAGGTGATAGAATCATAACTCAAGGTAAAGATGCGATATATGGCATCATAAAAATACACAGACATTTCACTGAATTCAGCTAGGGTATTTTAAGAACTACTTGTCATTTAAGAAAATTCTTCATTTCTATAATGAAAGAATACGATAGTTTTAAGTGTTTTTTTTTTTTTTTTTTTTTACTGGAGTCCTAAATTCTGGAAACAGGGAAATGATTACCTGTTGCCTAGCTCACCAAATGTGTGGTAGTTACAATTAAAAAATTCCTTTTTCTGTTTGACATTTAAGTTCAGAGGTCTAACCTTACCAATTAATGTGTCCATAGCAGCAGCTTTTATAGCTATTCACTGAAGCTTCTAGATTGATTTATTCTTCAATGAAGTTTAGAGTTAACGAGGGAAATGTTAGAGAAAATGCCTCTGTCAATTTTAGCATTTAGTCTGATTTTTAGCTTGTTCTGCTATTTTAGAGATTTTATGTAGGCTGCTATGTAGCGAATTTGTTCATTACTCTTGGAAAGCTACTGCAAAATGTTTCTGTGAGAGTGAATATTTAAGTGATGCAATATAAAACTTAAAAATATTTTGTCTCACAAAGATTTATACGAATGTTGATATTTTAAATAAATATCATCTAAATCTAAATATCTAAATAAAATATAACAGTTGAATTTCTTTAATGGAGTTATAAAATTCACTCAGATATGTTTTCTGATATATTTGAAGATGATATATTTTGTAACTAAATATAAAAGTATGATAATATTAAGCTGGGTATGGTGGTACATGCCTATAATCCCAGTGGCTCAGGAGGATGAGGCAGGAGGATGTCAAGCTCAAAACCAGTCTTAGAAATTTAGTGAGGCCCTAAACAACTTAATGAGACCCTGTCTCTAAATATAAAATAAAAAAAGGCTGAGGATGTGGCTCAGTGGTTAAGCATCTCTGGATACAATCCTTGATACCAAAAAAGGAAAAAAGATAATACTAAGAAAATGGATTAAAAGCAGATACATTTGACTTCTGATTCCAAAGGAAAGACATCTTTACTGGTCCTCTCCCTCCCTTAAGCAGTTTGAAATGACAGTAATGAGTAACAAAAGAAAAAGAAAGCAAGTATGGCAGGTGTTTGAATAAAATGAGCAATCAGTGGACAAAGATGGTGTTGAATCTCTGGAAGGTGGAAAAGTCAGAGGATCATTTTGACAAATGATTCTGAATAGGAAGAACCACAGCTTAGAACACCCACAAAAGAAGATTCTGGTAAAGGAGGAGATTCTTCTTCCCAGTGGAATTCTCCAGAATCAGCAGGTGTGAAAAATTGATTGAGGAGAGGAATATAAACCAAAGCCTCTTCTCAGCACCTTCCTCATTCTCAAGTAATGATATTTGCCCTCAGGTAAAGTTGAAGAGGTAGTCTCCAAAGACATCATTCAGCCAGCTTGGCAGGGTCTGGGGCTCTCAGTGGAGAGTGGTTGCCAGTGGAAACAACCTGCTTGTCTAATCTACTCTGCTTCCCTGCCAGAGAATTAATCTGTACACATACAGTGGTAGAGTTGGGCATTAGTTCACTCATTCATCGCAATGACTGAAGATAGTAGAGGGGGTGATTATCATCTGAATTAACCAACTCATCTTTGAAATACAAACAGAAAACAAAGAATTATCAAAAGTTTAGGTAACTAACAGATGACAGGGGCCAAGATAAACATGTCATCTGATTCTAGATGAAACATATATATTTCAGGGAACAAAATAACTCAAAAATATCTAGTTTGTTGTTTCAGAGAGATTGAATAAGATCTGTTCCTATAACACAAGAACAGGCATCTAAGTTGATAGAACAATCAGAGACAAATAAGATTACCAAAATAAAAGAAAATTCAATATGAACTTTGAAGAAAAGTCTCAAAATCATCATAAATTCATACCAGTCCATGGAATAAGGAAAGGCAGAAAGAAGACTCATTCTTCAATTCTAAGATCACAGCATGGAAGTATTTGCACATCACTTCTTCTTGCATTCTATTAATCACAGAACTAGTTTCATGACCACACCTATCTTTAAGAAAAATTGGATAATATAGTTTTCAGTAAGCATTTCTGCACCAATTGAAAATGCTTTCACAGTAGAAAAAGGGGAGAATGGATACTGAAGGGAAGTTAGGGGTTACTTTAATTCTGTTTAAATTTGGTCAGTCAAAAACTACAGAGATGAGCAAATCATTTAGCGTTTTGGAGGCAACCACAATCTAAAGTCATAAATGGTTCAAATATGGTTACCACAGGGGCAGGGATTGTGGCTCAGTGGTAAAGCACTTTCCTAGCATGTGGGAGGCATTCAGTTTGATCCTTAGCACCACATAAAAATAAATAAAGATATTGTGTCCATCTACAACTAAAATGTATACATATGGTTACCTCTGAGGAAACAGAAAATGGTTCCCTCAATTTTCTACCTTTTCCTATTGTTTGGATTTTTGTTCTCATTTGCTTTGAGTAAGTATAATATAACAGCATTTTGTTTAGATGGCAAGAGGAAAATAACTTCTATTGCAGAGTAAGGAACAATCAGATTTAGAAAGAATTCAAAGCTTTATTTAAATTATCCTTTGATTTCTATGATCGATTTTAACTCTTCTGTTTTCTCTTGTTTACTCAGAGAAGGGCATTAGCCCTTTCCATAAAGGTTATGAAATGAAAGAAAATATGGAAAAATAGCTCTTATGACTTTGAACAAATGGGTCACTCAAGAGAAAATTCGAGAAAAGGGAGATCAAATCCATTCTGGGCCATTTTTTTCACACTTGAATCTGGATAGTGCTGCTTTTTTCTGGGACTTTGACCTCTAGGCTATGTGCTGGGCATTGAAAGATTTTACTGCTTACTTAAAAAGATTACTTTCCAGTCTAATAGATTTCATCCAGTGAAAATTGGGGGCTTATTCTCTATTCCAGGTACATTTCTCTTTTCTCAATTTAATCCCGTTATTGTTAATTATACCATTCAAATCACCCCTATAATTTCCATATCTTACTAGGATTTTCAAATACCTATAGACAGTTTGCACAGCAACTCCTCAGTCATTATTTAGTCAAGTACACCTATTATCTCTTCTTTGATCTTTTAAGTAAATTCCTGCAGCCACACAATGCTCCTGATTTTAGACATTCTTTTTCTTGTATTTCCCCTCAAATGGACCTATATTTACTTTTTGCTAAGAATATTACATGAATGATTCCATCTCCTGTTATAAGAGTCCAAATTAAGTTTCTCATGTAGTATGTGCATCTCTGCGCTTATGTGCATATACAACCCATGCCACTTGACATATTAAAATGGAAAGTCTGTAGTTTTAAGAAGGATAAAGGGATATCTGAGTAGATGGCCTTATAAGTTCCTTTTAACGTAGTGATTTTATACAGAGATAAATTATTTTTTCACTTACACATTGTGCAGCTAATCAGCAATCTATTGAAAGAACTGCAAGTGTCAGATGCAAAACTTCTCCTGCATAATCTTCCAATATTTACTCATGTGAAAACATATACTTTGAATTGTGCATATAGTATTTGTGGATTCTGTTGTAATTTGCTTTTATCAGTGGCTACTATTTCATATATATAAAAATCTATAAAATCAATTGTTCACTTTCTTGTCATTTAAGAGTTAGGCATTCATTCATTGTATTACTATGTTGCAGCTTCACTAACCGTTCAAATATGCAAATCTTAAAGACATTTTCCTTGAGTTATAAAATGATAACAATATATAGCAGGTGACTGATTCATTAAATAGATTAATAAACTTGATTTTAGTACTTAGTTTACCACTGACAATTCAGAGGATGCCTGTAGGATACAGAAATGAAATTTTATAGTTATAAATCCCTTTTCTTATTTTTGGAAAAACATCAGAATTGTATGGTTGACTAGATTGCAATGATGTGCTTTAATATTTTATCCATTGTTACTTTTTTAACATTTTCAATTTTTTGTAGGTACATTCAATGTCTTTAGCTGTTTATTCCGTTGTATAAAAACTGAATTCAAAAATCTTTCTCTTTCTCCAGCCTCAAGAAAACATTTAAAACACACAAAAATTCTCCTCTTGGATATACCCCATGTGGTTCCCAGTGGTGAATATTTCTGAAGGTGTAAAACGTGCTTCTAGTTCTTAGAGTGACAGTTATTAAATAAAAATCTTGCTAACTTGTCTTTTGTGATAATATTCATAAAGTTAGTGGGCAAAAATATAGATTCTATTCCAATATTTAAGTTTTAATATGTCATTTTGTAATACATGCCCTTTCGGTTGATGGGTACCAATAAATTGGTGAAAGAATAAAGAAGAAAAATAATCTTAACTGTTATCTTAGAGAAGCAAAACATTTAGAAAAGTTGTATACAATAGATAAAAATTTTAGACACTTTTATCCAGGAAGTGTTCTGTGCTTATTAATCAGGTAGGGAGACATGTTCTGGGTCAGATATGAGTCAAGAACATGTATAATAATGGAGACTCAGCTTGGAAGGAATTGATAAATGGTAGAAGGAAGAGCAAAGTTAATGTGACAGAGATAAAAATAAAACTTTAAGTATTTTCAATCTGGTAAGAAGAGAAGGGGGTCTTTGATCAAATATATTTTTAAATAATGATAATCATCACCAGGACCAAGTATAAAATGTCAACTCTGGCTAGAAATTGTGCTACATGCTTGACAGAGAAGGATTTGATCTTCCCAATGACCCACTGAAATAGGTATTCATGCTCATGATACAGATGAGGAAATTGAAGGGCACAGAGTTTAAGATACTTTTTGAGGTTACTCAACCAGTGTATGGTAGAATTTTTTTCTTTTCTTTTAGGGGGACTACCAGGGATTGAACCTAGGGATGCTCAAACACTGAGCCCCATCCCTAGCCCTTTTTGGTATTTTATTTTAAGACAGGGTCTCACTGAGTTGCTTAGAGCCTCACTAAGTTGCTGAGGCTGGCTTTGAACTCTCGATCTTTCTGCCTCAGCCTCTTGAGTCACTGGGATTACAAGCATGTGCTACTGCACCTGACCTTTGGTAGAATATTCTGATTTTCTTGAATTTTTAGTCCTGGTCTCTGGTTCACTAAATCTGGAACTGAGGGATAAAGAACAAGTATGTGCTTTTGCGTTTAGAAGATGAGAAATTCATAGATTAAACAGAAAGAAAACATTCGCTCAGTTTCCTAGGAGGCCAGAACTAGTTTGTAGCTACATAGTAGTCCTTTGTCTTAAGGTGAAAATCAATATGTACACTATAGATTTGTTTTGACAGTATATTATTGGGGAACTCTACCAAAAATGGGATATGAATTAATCAAATAATCAGGTTTGCCAGGTCGTGTTTATACAATAAGCGCTGAGTGAACTTTCTGAAATTGCTTCTTACTTATGGGGCTATAATCAGTATTTGAATTGATCACAGTTAAGAAAAATGGATGATGACGATGGCAATAATAATAATGAATATGCTATCAATGAGTAATGCTTCATAATACTTTTCTGTTTGTAAAACATTTTCTCATATATTGTTTGTTTTGATCTTCCCACAACTCTTGGAAGTGGGTGCTTGTATCAAACCCCAATCTGCATTTTATAGATGAGATCATTGGGGTTCTTAGATGATCAAATACAAATTTAAATTTGATATTTTTAAAAGAGTAGGGACAATAATAAATTACTTTAAAAGAAGAATAGATGTGACTCAGGAGCTCAGCAATGAAGATAACTACCAAGAATTTCTATAAAATTAAATGACTAGCCTTGCGAGTTGCAGCAAGACCTAGATAATTATAACCTTTCAACAGAGGCCAAAGCTGATATTTGCTCTTAATGTTTTAAACATTTTTTTTGTAATTGCAGATGGACAGAATGCTTTTATTTGTTTGTTTTGTTTTTGGGGGGGATTTTTGGGTACAGGGATTGAACTCAGGGGTACTCGACCACTGAGCCACATCTCCAGCCCTATTTTGTGTTTTATGTAGAGACAGGGTCTCACTGAGTTGCTTAGCACTTTGCCATTGCTGAGGCTGGCTTCGAACTTCCGATTCTCCTGTCTCGGCCTCCTTAAGTGCTGGGATTACAGGCTTGTGCCACTGCGCCCAGCTTATTTTATTTGTTTATAAGACAGGAAGAGCATGAGTTCAAAGCCAGCCTTAGCAACTTAGTGAGGGGCTAAGCGACTCACCGAGACCCTGTCTCTAAATTAAATGCAAAATAGGGCTGGGGATGTGGCTCAGTGGTTGAGTGCTCCTGAGTTCAATCCCCAGTACCAAAAAAAAAAAAAAAAAAAAAAAAGAATCTCAAAAGTATAGCACAGCACAGTGGGGAAAATTATGAGCGCCTGAGCGTGTGTCATAGAAGGCTTAAGAAAAGTGTGGGGTAGCTCATATTGACACACCAAGAAAAAAAAAAGACACTTAAGTGTTCATCATAAAGGATGGATAAAGGTGGAATTATGTACAATAGAATATTATTTAGTCTTTAAAAAGGAATTCTTTCATTTGGAATAAAATGGAAGAAATTGGAGGAGATTATGTTAAATAAAATAAGTGAAACATAGTAAAACAAATGCTGCATGATCTCATATGTGGAAACTAAAAAATTGAACTCATAGAAGAAGAGAATGGAATAGAATAAAATAGAATAGTGGCTACCAAAGGTTGGGTTGGTTGGACAAAATGTTTGTCAAAAATAAAAAATTTCAGTTAGATAAGAGGAATAAGTTCAATATATTATACAATATAATGACTATAGTTAGTATCTCTGCATTATGGTCTTGACAATTGCTAAGAGAGTAGATTTTAATTGTTCTCACCATAAAAATGATAGACATATTAGGCAATGCATATGTCAGTTAGCTGAATTTAGTCATTTCATATTGTATACATATATGAAAACATCACAATGTATCCCATAAATGTATATGCTTGTGATTTTTTTCTATTAAAAATACTCAATATAAAAGCTAATTTTAAAATAAAGACAAATCTGAATAAAAAGTGATAGATAAACCCCATGGTGAAGAACTGTGTAGGACTGAACGGTGGATCCTGAAAACAGTGCTACACAACATCAGTGACTACTTTGTTTAACTTATATAAATTCAGTCATGTGCCTTTTTCCTATAATATCATCATTATTGAACTAATGATCAAAAATCTGCTAACAGGATCCTTTGACTATGATGGATTCACATTCCCCATCTCTCCCTTCTGTTTTTGTTTCTTCAGAGACATTTCTTTTCATCCAGCTACTTTCCAAATATTGGGGCTCAACAAAGTTCTGACCTTACTTGTCTTGTCTCTAATCCTCTAATCCTCTATTTGGTTATGCTGAAAAATCAAATTTAAAGCTAGTGCTTAATATGCCCATCTCTGGTCCTAATCTCTTAGCCCATATTTTCACTGCCTGTGTATTTTTTTAATCTCAAAGTGTTGAAAAGAGAACTCATCTTTCCAGGCTGAAAGTGTCAGAGTCATCTTTTATTCATCTCTTTCCTTGCCTCCCATCTATTCAATTCTGTTGCTTGTACTTCTGAAATATTTTTCTATACATCTTCTTTTCATTTCCACCACTAAATGCACTGTTGCAGGCCATTGCCATTATTTTTTATGACTACCACAATACTCTAACTTACTTCTCCAAATCTAAACTTCAAGGTTTCCCATCATCCTGTCCACTGATACTCACTGCATAGCCTTAAATCTCTTTCTCTGACTTGTGTTTCAAATATTGAGCATTCTAAGCAATGTTAATAGGGGACATGTGTTTTAAAGGATGTTGTTATCAAATCCTATTAGCAAATGCTGAGCAAAACAAACTAAAATACATTCCTTTGTTACAGGACTTTTCAGAGCCTGTACTGTGTTAATTATATTATGAAAATTTCATACAAAATTTAATCCCATGAGGACAAGAATTTTTCTCGTCTCTCTTGTTATACCTCTAGAATAGGCATATGGTGTTCATAAAGTAGTAGATGCTCAAAAATACAATTTAAATAAACAAAAGAATCAAAGATAGGTATACCATGAACAGTCTTACCCAATTTTACTGAAATATGACTTTTAAATCAAATTATAACTCAAAGGAACAGTCTTTATTGAAGTATTTTCTATGAAACATTGGTTAGTAAACTTTTTGCCCTGTATCTTCCAGTTGCCAATAGAATAAATGTCCCTAGTTGAGACAATAAAAAATATCTCCAGACATTGTCAAACGTCCCTGGATAAGGAGTAGAAATCATCTCCAGTTAAGAACTACTGTTCTGAAGTATAACCTGGGCTTATTACTCTCCAAATCTAAATTTTTCATATGCCTTCATTATCCATAAAAATCATTACAAATTCCTTAATTTGATAGCCAATTTTCCTCTTTGTCCCTAGTCTTTCAGGCAGTTCTATATACACAAACTCTCTCTCACACACACACACACACAAACACACACAACACTATCGTCGGAACTTGTCACACGTAGGATCACTCTCTCCTTCTGTATCCTATACCTCTAGTTGGTCAAATGTATATCTCAATACTTTTTGAAAAACAGTGTGTACTGTTGTTACTGGACAGAATTGTTACCATACAGGAGCAAGAGGTTAGACTCTACTGTTTGTAGTGCTACACAAATACTTCGGGTTAAATTGGTAGGAAAATAAGCTTTATTCAAATCCAGCTCTGAGGCAAACTAGAGGAGATATTTTTTTGTTTGTTTTAAATTATCATCTTTATACTCTCAAGGGCAAGGAAAGATTTTATAAGAGAGGAGAATACATAGTGGGACAAATGGCAGGAAATACACATGTAGATTTTGGTAGGCTGTGTTAGTGAATATGTCAGTGGTACTGGCAGAGGCAAGAGTAGTTTCTATTTTCAGTGAAACAAATTTTAGAAGTTAAAGCAATTTGAAGCTTAATTTGCAGTGTAAGGAAGTTGACCTTAATTTTAGAGGAAGTCTGCTTCACTACTTATTGCCTTAATATTCCTCAATAGTTTTGATTTCACCTGAGCACAAATATTGGGAGAAACATAGCATAATATATCCTGGGTCCTATATCTTCCTCAAGAAGCCTTGCCAAAATTTTTTTGGGAGGTGGTGTACCCCAGGGATTGAACTCAGGGGCGCTTGACCACTGAGCCACATCATCAGCCCTATTTTGTGTTTTATGTAGAGACAGGGTCTCACTGAGTTGCTTAGCGCCTCGCCATTGCTGAGGCTGGCTTTGAAGTCTCGATTCTCCCGTCTCAGCCTCCCAAAGTGCTGGGATTACAGGTATGAGGCACCATGCCCAACTCCTGCCAATTTTTCTATGACCTAGGATTGTAATTACTTAATCATTATGGAAAAATGTGTTGAATGTGTGATATATACTAAGTATTGTTGAGTGTGCTGGGATTATAATAATTATTGAAACATTGTATAACTTCAAGGAATTGGCATACTAGTGATTTATGAAATGAAATAAGTGTTATATCAGAGGCAAACATTAACATGTAAACAGATTAAAGAACAGAAGTATTTGTTTGGAGTTTGATGCTGGCCCTGTAGAGTCCAGGTTTTTTTAAGACTGAACTTGGAGGCCTTCTCCCTCTGAAATTGGAAGATAGAGATATGAACCCCCCAAAATATCCTGCACCCTTTGACAAGATAATAAAATTCTTAGAAGTGAAAACCTGTTTGAAACCTGTGAAATTTTCTGTTTTGTCCTAATAATCTAATCCCTTCCCCTTTCTAAGAGCTCTCTTCCTTACAGAGCTTTTGGAGACGGAACTTTTTTTTTTTTTGGTACTGGAGATTGAACTCAGGGTCTCTGGACCACTGAGCCACATCCCCAGCCCTATTTTGTGTTTTATATAGAGACAGGGCCTCACTGAGTTGCTTAGCAACTCACCAGGCCGGCTTTGAACTTGTGATTCTCCTATGTCAGCCTCCCAAAGTGTGGAGACAGAACTTTTTAAACAATGAAATTTTTTTTCTATTTTCTCCCAAAGCTGGTTTTGAGTAAAGCGTACTTTCCTAGCAATTGGACTTTGAATATCTCTAGAGAGCATTATGACTCTCTAGAGTACTAGAGCTTCTCAGTAACAGGTATTTGTTTTTGTTGTCGTTCTTACTTGCTTTGATAAAGTTCTCTATTATCCCCATTCCTGTGACCTATGGATTCTCTTCAAGTTACTGCTCTTCATTGTCCCTTGCCCTTCTCCCCTGTTCATGGATGACTAATCTATTCAACATGGCCAATCATCTCAGTGAAGAACCAATACACAGATACAAAGGCACATTTGAGGTTTAGAGAGACGATATCATTTTTCAGCACTGGCTGTTTTGTTCACTTGGCATTTCAATCCTAAATTAAAGAGACACTTAAATTCACCAAGGATTGCTGCCCAAGTTGATCTGCTTTCCACTGGTCTGCGGGTACTCCTTGCCTTTATGCTTGTTGATGGTGAACAGAATATCCAGGTACCATGCTAGAACATAACTACATGGTGGAGTGGATATGAGTGTGGAGGTGGCAATGATCACAGCATAATCAATGTATTTTTACTGAAAAATATGTGTCCTGGCCATGAAACAAAGAAACCTTCATCTTCTGTGTTCCTAGATGAGGTTTTCAGCTCCAGGATAAAAAGTCAACTCAAGAGATTAAAAAAGAGAAAACATGCCACAGTGTTTTTTAAGGTTAAAACACACCCCCACATTATACACATATGTGCATGCGAGCACGCGTGCGCGCGCACACACACACATTTCAAAAGAGAAGATTTCTCTAAGCCTATGTTGAAAGAAAGCACATTAGTAGTAGTTTTGACATTGGAAACACTTTTCAAATGCCCCTTAACTACATGTCTATGTTAACTACAAATACATATATTATCAGAATTAATTGGCCACTGAAGTCATGGAAGCTATATAGAGAAAGCAAATGAAATAAAGAATGTATCAAGCAGTCGTCATTTTGTTTTCTATATTTTTGTATTTACTTCAAAATGGTTAAAATGGAAATAGATATGTAGTTGCCAAAATCTTGCTCAGCTTAATTATGCCCAGATTTGAATTTAACAGATTCATTTCAGAAAAGCCATGGCCTAAAGGAAATGAAGTTGTGGGTTCAGAGAGAAATGAGATTTTGATATCTGCTGCTTTTATTTTTTATGGGAGATTTTCTGCAGCAAGTATCTGCTCCAAAGAGCTGTTTATTCACTGTGGATGGCATATTGTGTGAAGATTCTGAGTTATTGATAGTGGCTCCTGAGAATACTATGAAGATAAGAAAAGAAGTTTGTATATTGATGTCTGTCCTGCAGTGTCTTAGAAATGGTGGTTTGCAGACCAGGTAACTGCCATACCAGCTATATTTTCTCAGTCTAGTGTCTATGCTCAAAGCTAGTCCAGCCCCTTTTTCCATTTTCCAATGTGATGATTGAAATAATCGGCCTATTTTTCTTTATTCATCATTTGAAATTATATAAAAGGTAACAAGAATCTGTTTACAACAAACTTTGTTCTTCTTTCCTGTTTTTTTTTATGTCAATATTTGTACAGAGTTTTATATGTATCATTTTTAGGCTACATTTTAATATAAATTTATATCATGTATCCATTTTCCCAAAGTCTCCCAAACTATTTTTTAAATAACTGATTTTCCACTTTCTGATTGGCTGTTTTGTCACTAGATAAATCCACCTAAAGAAACTTTTGGATGGTTTTACTAAGAATCTAAACACCTACCAACTTTTCCTTCAGTGTTTGTACTTCGGCTGGTTTCTTAAAATCAACTATGATTTATTAAGTGAAGAAAACATGTTATACAATCTAGATGAATTAATTATGAAAAAATATGTTAGATCAATAGTCACATTTTCAGCGTTATTAAAAATACTTTTAAACAGTGTTAACATAATTTCTGCTTTTACAGATGTTCTCTTTATTCTCACCTTTAATTCATCCTTCTGATGGACTGAAAGAAACACTATGCATGCAGAACCCACAGCTGTGAAATATATTTGCACAATTCCTTATTCCATACTAAGTCTAACAGTTCAGGCCTCCCACAATCCAGCATGAAGCTCCTGTTCTTACCTGGTTCCCACTGTTATCTGTATGAATCTTCCATTTCTGATAACCAGTTTACTTACTGTAGGCTGAAATACACAGTACATGGCCATCATTACTGCCTTAGCTTATGCTGCTTTCACTACCATGGAATCTTTCCTGTTCTGCTAGGCTTATGTAAATCCTACTTGTCTTTGAAATACCAGCATCTCTGGGAAATTTTCCCTAACTAACCTAACCCTTAGAGATCCTCTTATTTTATTTGCTTACTGAGAACTTAATTCTATTACTCTCCGGTTTTGATATTTATTTCCTAGGTCATAATATTCTCAAGTACAAAAGCCACTATAGATCCTTGCATTGATCTACATTATTCATGACTTGCTGTCAGTGAATCCAAAACTCCCATGTATAAGCAACAATTAGACTTCCTGCTGCAACCTGGCAGGGCATATTCAGAGACCACCATGAGTGTGTCTCCAGCTTGGTGGATGGTCATTCTCCTCCTTCAGATGAATTTTAATACTTCCTGTGCAGAAGTACTGTGGTGCCTCTGTGTTGGCTGTTCTGTTAGCACTCTCAGCAATGTTAGTCTCTCACAATCAGAAGCTGAATAGAGCAAAATCTATGTTTTCTTCCTTGCTTTGTAATGAGGGATCTGTTTCCAATAAAATGACAACATACTCAGGCAGCTGAACAGCTGTTATGGTGGCAATGGGCTAGCATCACCCACAGCAACTATAACCATCAACTGGGTAGCAACAGTAACTCTGCCAAATGCAGATAGAATTTACTGAAATTAACAGAACTTTAAAGTACTGCCAGCAATTTAGGGCTCAACAATTAGTTTTAGATCAGATATTCCCTAAGTGCAACTTTCCCTAACCTCTAAATTTCTTATCTGTAAAATATTCTATGTAAATTTCCTCTTTTGCTCATTTACACTAATCTACAATCAGCCATGGTTTTTTTCTTTACTATAGGAATGGGTATTGGACGTTACTGTGAAATTTATTTGACTGCAGCTGAGGCTGACTGATATGAGTCAAGATGTAGGGGAGAGCTTTTCTATATTTTTAAAATATGGGGCTATAGTTAAGATATGTTTTGGGTATATATACAAAAGGTTCATGTGTGGGGAGCTCGGTCCTCAGTATGGCAATGTTAAGAAGAGGTGAAGCTTTTAAAATGTGTGCCTTAGGCTGAGTAATTAGGACATTGGAGGTACTGTACTAGGAAAGGATTACTGTAGTTATCATGGTACCTTCATTTGTTCTCATAAGAGGATTGTTGTAAAAGACCAAGACTGGCACCACCCCACTTTCTGGCTTCCTGTCTCACCATGTGATCTCTCCTTAATGCACATGCTCCTGCCATAATGTTATCTGCCATGTGGCGACAGCAGCCAAATGGAGCATTTACAGAGGGTAAACTGAAGAGGCACTTGATCTTAAATACACAGTCTCCAAAATTATGAGCTAAATGAACTTCTTTTCATTATAAGTACTCAGCCTCTGATATTTTGTGATAGCAATGGAAAATGGGCTGTTACACATAGATTTGACTGCTGAACACCACACCCATGAGACACTTTTACTGTGTACATCTCCTTTTGTTTTCCAAATTTCAAAGGATGAACTAGTTTGTTCTTAAGTTTTTATATTTGCTTCTCAGAACCAACATTCTTGGGGGGACATGGCAGGTTATGAGACAGCCTCAAACAATGACTTAAAAATGAAGGAAATTGTTTTATTTAGTGCTTCTTTCTTTATATTTGAAAATTCAATAATGTTTCATTGAAAATTTCTTATGCCAAGTGTTTCTCGAATATTTTCTCTACAAATCAATGTGGAAATTAGCACTGAAGGTTACATTGAAAAGGAGAAGACCAATTGTAGCTCCTGGCCAAAGTTTATTGACTAGCAAAACAAAGGAGTTAAAATAGATCTTTCAGATTCTTTACCTCTCTGCTACCATTATGTCCATTGTAATGGAGAATTTAGTATGGGAAAAATTCCTTTGTGAATTATAGTGAATCACCACTAAAAAAGAATCTGAATGTTATCTGTACACTATGTGTTAGTATATACAAAAATATTACATTAGTATTTTTACTTGATAACCTTGTCCATGGTGGTATCTTAGATAAGTTATCAAAGTTATGATATGTTAATATTTGGAATTAAATATAAAATGAGAATGGTTTTAGTTCCTTGAGTTGCATTCTGGGAAAGAAGTAGAAAAATAAAATGATGGTCTTCAGAGAAAACCAAATGGTCAAGAAATTGACAGTGTCCTTGTTAGAAACCAGAGGCCTTAAGTTATACAATCCACATATGAGGTCCCCAACTTATATGCTATCTAATCACATAATTGTTGGATCATTTCATAACATGATGTTTGATTAATTCGAAAGTGAATAGAAAAATCATCAAAACTACCTATGAAAATAATTTTGCATAGAGACACCAAATATTTTAAATGAATGAGAGAAGTGAATATACAAGAAATTTAATTTTCATGCAGTTCCTGAGGCTGATTTATACTTATTTCCAAATGCAGCATGTAGGAACTGGTTTTGGTTTTCTAATTGGGAAAGCAAAACAGAAAACTTGAAAAGGAGATGAACAAAACCAAGTTTGGAAAATATTATGCTATAAATTATGTTTATAAATAAATCATTTCAGTAGTTCCCTTACTGTTTACAATTTTTGCTTCATAAGGCTATAAGTAAACTTTGGCTAATGTCTGCCTTTCATTAGATATTAATGGGATCAATTGATAGCATGTTGGATGCCTCAAATGTAAGTCATAAGGATATAGAATCAAAATAATTTTGCTGCTACTGGTGCTTGAAGAAATAGGTAATAAAGATTTTCTAAAATTCACACATATATAAAATATGAATGGTTTATAGAAATTCACTGATCCCTCTAAAACAATCTTTTTTACTTTCTGTATATTTTTTGCAATGATGTTACCATGTATTGAACCCTGGATGTAAACCCAGTCTCTGAAAGTTTCCAATTCAATACTTCTTACTCTTTTATGTTGTTTTAGGTAAAGCAGAGCATGATAGGAGCATGATAACCTCTGACATACGTTTATGAATTTGCAGTTTTATCAGATTAAAGAAATGAGGAAGAAAGTATTGAAGCATCTCTCCAGAGTTTATGCAGCTCGTAGGTAGCAGAATCAGGACCTTAACTCTGACTTGTCCAACTTCAATTGTAGTACCCTTTCCATTAGTACATGTAGCCATGTCTTCATGGAACTCATATTTTTAAAAAAATTTGTAGTTGTAGACAGGCACAACACCTTTATTTTATTTATTTTTATGTGGTGCTGAGGATGAAATCCAGTGCCTCACACGTGGTAGGCAAGTACTCTACTACTGAGCTGCAACCCCAGCCTGGAACTCATATTTTGACACATTTTAATAGCTCAATAAAACACCTTATTTGCCTGATTTATTTATTCAATGCATTAACCGTTTGGATTTTTTAAATTAACCCAATCTGCTTTCATAAATTCAGAACAAAAGTCACATTCAGATCTAGACTCATCTGAATTGGCTGCTATTATGGTTTGGATATGAGGTGTCTCCCAAAATCTCCTGTGTTAATGCAAGAATGTTCAATAGTAAAATGTTTGAATTGTGAGAACTATAACCTAATCAGTCCATCCTAGTTGGAATGGACTGACTGGGAGGTAACTGTAGGCAGGTGGGGCATGGCTGGAGGAAGGGGATTACTGGGGGTGTGCCCTGGAAGGGTGCATCTTTCCTGAGGCATTCCCAGCTCCAAACCCCACTCTTGCTGTCTCTGCCATGAGAGGAGCTGCTTCCTTCCACAGTGGCCTTTCCTCATGATATGCTGCCTCTCCTTGGGCCCAGATCCCATGGAGCTCTGAAACTGTGAGCTCAAAATAAACTTTCCCTCTAAGTTGTTTATGTCAGGTATTTTGATCAAAATGATGCAAAAGCTGACTAACACAGTTGCATATGCTAGTGAAATACTAAAACTACCATTTCATCCCCCTGCTGAGATTTTACTGTGATTTGACCCAAGTAATTCACTGTTCTATATTGGTCCGGCATCATTCGAAGGTAGACAAACCCAACATGATGTCTCGGTGAAATATGTTTCAGGTTCATTTTTGTTGTTGTATGTATGTATGTGTGTGTGAACACTTAAGAAAACATTTTACTTTATAAATTGCTTGAAAACATTTTTATTCTTGAAATATAAACTGAAGATAAGATGTTCTTGTATTGGAAAATTGCCAAATGTTCCCTGAAGCTTTAGCAGAGTTCTCATTCATGTTAGTTCTAGAGTCATATTTCTGAATCAAGGTCTCTAAATATTTTGTTTAAGACAATAATTAACAATAATAGACAATATTTGATTCAGGTTTCTGCTTGCCAAATAAATTATATTTATTGACTCATTCATTTAGCCAGGCAATAAAAATCTATTCAGGGCCTACTATGTATGGTCAAGAAGTTCATTGTCTTTCTGACTTAATGTCTGTGTTCAGGAAGGACATAGAATAGGAAATTGACTGGTCCATACTGTATAATTCATCTGTAAGCAATGATTTTATTGTTCTAATCCTGCAGGAAACATGTCTACATATTTCATGAAGATAATCTATGAAGTGAGATATGAGGGTCAATTTTTCATATACACATCAGGCATGCAATTTTAGTTTCTTTTAAACATATATCTAACAAAGTGACATTTACTTGAGTTTCAAAATTAAGTAAAAATAAAAAAGGTAACCTGGTGGACTGGTTACCTTGGATATTTGTGGTTAGATGGACTTCTGTTCTTATTAAGGAAAGTGAAGAAACAAATATATATTTATATCATTTTAGAATTATCTATAAGTTAACTAGTTGGGCTTTGGGGAAGGTTGTTTGTGCTATAAATAAATGAAGATTATTTCCCAATCATCTTTTTCTATTATATATTTTAAGACATCTATGAACAACCTTATACATTTCACAATGTCCAGTATTGGCCCCAAAACTTTTAGTTTGGGAGCATTAGTATTTATGGAAAGTTTTTCTCCAAGAGGACACAGTACGGTATAGTGAGAACTGTCAAGAGCTGGAAGACAGACTTAACACTAGTTATTCTAGTAAGTAGAGTAACACATTAGCTGTACTACTCTTATTTTTTTCTGGCTGTCATTTTCATCGACTATAAAATTAAGTCTGAATAACAATCTACATAACTTTGGGCAAGTTATTTACCCTCACTTTGTGTCAGTTTCTGCCTCTGTAAAATAAAAATAATGTCACCAACTCCAAGGGTGGTTGTGAAGGACAAATAAAATTTACTTCCACTAATTGTGGAAAGTCCGATATATTCTCCATATTTCTACAAACTCCTGGGGCATATCTTGGCTTCGCTACCTTCTTTTCACTGAATTGATCCAATACACACTCCCACACTCCCACTCATAGCATTTGGGTGTGCATACCAATCTTTACTGAAGGTTGTGAAAGGTGAAAATATTTACCTTTCAGGTATGGAGATAACATAAAATATTAGTTATCAGCATTCTTAAGAAAAGTCCATCCACCATTCCTAACTTGAGCTCTGCCTTCTCTCCTTGATTTCCCTCTTACATTCCTTCGGTCCACACATCTTTCTGTCTGTGTAGTATAGAATAAGAAAGCTTTTATCAGCCCTAATTACACACTCTGCTTTCAGCCTACTATTGTATATCCCATTAGTGGCTTTGTATAGAAGAAATTTCATTTTTTAAAGTTCTGCTTCCTTAAAAGCAACAGTAAATAGTCTTCCCCTCCATTTTGCTTCCTTAGCTCCCTCAAGGGTCATATACTGCCAAAGAATATAAATTGTACTCCATTTTTTTTTTGGTCTCAGTGCTTAGGACCATGCCTGGCACAAAATCAAATATTCTTCTTTCTGTATATGCTCAGATGGCTTACAGAATCACGCTTTTCACATTTATTTGGGGAAACAGACACCATATATGTATATATATATACACACATGCACACACACACACACACCATAAACATATATAGACACTATATGTATATGTATGTATATATAGGTGTTGATATATACATATATATCATTCATATATATATATATATATCAATTGTACTAGGTAAAAAGGGCTACTATATACCAGACAATGTTCTAAGCATTTCACATGAGTTAATACACTTAATCCTCAAGACAAACCAATGAAGTGGGTGCTATTATCAGTACCATTACACAAATTAGGGAACTGAGGTACAAAGAGTTGAGTAATATTTCCAAGATTCCACAGTGTGTAAAGATTGGATTTGGACCTAGGCCATTGAGTTCAAGAATCCATGTACTAGATTATACTTTCTCTCCAAGCTATAATTAAAACAATTGCACTGATCAACAAAATGAAATATATTTGTAATTAATGAGCTCAATATGGCCAATATCTACCATTCTGGTTAAAAAGTAACTTAAACACACTGCATTCAAGTATACATGTTTGGACGAATGAAGATATGTTTGTTTGTTGCTTATTTGTTAGTTTGATTTTAGCAAATAAAGAATAGTTCAGATGGAAGGGACTTGAAAACCATGTCTTGTAATTTCTTTCAGTTCAACTAATGTGAATGGATTGCTTCCTTTATGACAAGAAAGTCCACTTGTGTTAGCTCATTCAATGTGTTCAACAACCCCATGCCTTAGCTACATCAGTTTGGGGACTGATGTTACCCTTGAGTGTGTTAATAATGCTATCACATGGAAGCAAGACCATTTCATATTTCTCCGTTGGGGCATGATATTATCACTAAGCAAAAAGGTCAGTGGGTTTGTCATAAATTAAAAGAACAGGAAAAAAAAAGTAGAAAATCTAAGATTATGGTCCCATTTGGAATTGGATGTTTCTTTTTTTTAGATGTGAAAATATATCAGTTCTGAAAAACAATATTGTACAGAGAAGTAGCTTAGTATGGTGGTTAAGAGTATAGGCCTGGGCTGGGGTTGTGGCTCAGTGGTAGAATGCTCGCCTCATATACGTGAAGCACTGGGTTCAATCCTTAGTACCACATTAAATAAATAAATAAATAAATAAATAAATAAATAAATAAATAAATAAATTAAAACAATTTGTTTTTAAAAAAGAGTGCATTCCCTAGACCCAGACTGCCTGAGTATGACACTTTACTTGCCTTCATTGGCTGTGTAGCCTTGGAAAAGTTATGTACTCATTCTGTGCCTCAATTTCCTTAGGAGCAAAATGGGGATGTTAATAACACCAACCTCGTATGACTGCTTTGAGGATGAAAGAATTTAATATATTCAGAGTGCTTAGAAGGCTCTTGAATGGAGCAAGTGCTTAAGCAGTGTTTGTTGAATGAATAAAATATACCTGCTCTCAAAAATCCCCCTAGATGTTTCTAAATCTTCAAGATTCCAGCATGCATTTATTAAGTAATGATGTTATGGGCTCAGATTCTCTTTCTTCAATAAAGAATGATTTGACATGTAAATTCAAGGACTAATACATGGATGCCTTGTTTTATCTCAATAAAGAAAGCAGATATTTTAGGATTGCCAGTTAAGAACAGTTGGAACAAATACAGAATTTTAAAAATATAAGTTTGAATGTATTTTAAAAATACCATTTCCAAAAAATTATCTTTTTTTATGGAGGGGATAAGGTTGAGGGGCTAATTTAGGTAAACATTCAAAGGGAAAAAATTAGGGGAAAAATGTCTAACTCCCCAGCTGGGAAATGTCTGCAGATATAGCAAATACTTAGTCAGCAGATCTCTATTTTTATTCAAGCAGCTTGCCAAGAAATACAGTGGCTGCAGTTTTCTCTCCTCTTTAATGTGAACTGCAGCTCAGCTAGGAATACTGAAAATGGATGCCCATCCTTTAATGTGCCTGAGTGGGCAATGGGTAGCATGCAGGTCAGCAGATTCTCCTCCCTCTCTCTACTGTGGGAATTGGCCCAGTTAACAAAGGCAAACTGGGTTAAGGTCTGGGTTGACAACATAGTGTTACTATTTGAGTATGCCTCATGAACCACAAGTCTAAGCTGTCTTACAAAATCAGTGTGCAATATCCTGGTTTCCTATTTGTCTTAGAAAGCAGTCATGTACGTGAATGTCCCCCTTTGAGATCTAAGCATTCCAAGTCAAAATGCAGCAATGAGTGCTTTATGTGATGGTTTTAGATACAGTCTGCCTTATCTATCTTCAGACTTTTTTCTTCACATTACCTGAACACCCAGAATGACCTTGGCCTTTCCTCCAAATGTTTCAGGTCCAAATTCCAGCTTTTCTTTAAGACCCTGAAGTGAATGTTACTATGTCCATCCAGCCCCTTTTATGACTTTATAGGAAAGTGATCATTGTTTCCATGGACTCCTGAAGTGTTTTACCTGTACCTGTTTTAGCATATAGTCACTTTCCACTATGCATTCTACTAGTTTATTTTATATACTTGTTAGTTTATATTATTAGATCAGAAGCTTCACATATTCTTGATACTAGCTGCATAATGGATATAGACATGTGAAAGTATAAACATCAAATCATTTAATCCTGACAACAATCTATGAATAGGGTAGATCTTATTCCAGTTCTAAAGGAATGGCAGTAATAATTAGAGCTAACTATGATTAAGAATCTTCTAAGTGCTGATCTATGTTTTGTGCATGTTATCCCATATATTCCTCATAACAATATTAAAATTAGATTCACTTACAATCATTATTCCCCTTTTACAGATGGAGTGATAGAGGCCCATAACAGCATGTAACTTGACCAAATCAACAATTTATAAAGGCAACATTTGCACTTTAAATAGTCTGTTCCACATCCTTCTAATCAAAACAAAATTACACCCTTTGTTTCATAGTGAGACAGTATAGGAATTTAAACTTAAGACATCTAACTGCAAATCCAGTTCATTTTGTCCTGTAAAGACCTAATGCCTTATACATAATAGATAATTTAATTTTGACTCTACTAAACCCTATTCCCCTAATTGCTACCATCTATAACTGTATCATCTGATGTCACAAGCCAGTCCTTCCTAGTCCTTCCTGGTTTACAACCTGTCTTTCTAACAGGAGCTTGAACATACCAGAATAGAATATCTCTAAAAAATGAAAATAAAATTTGGGGGTTATAATAAAATGCTTAGTGTGCGTGCCCCTGAAACTAAGAACTTCACAGGTTACACTAGATTCAATTTTTTGGTAACATATAATACTTGTATGTTCTTATGGAGTACAGATAAGTCAATACATGTATACAGTGTGTCATGATAAAATAAGTGTAATAAATACTTCCATACTCTCAACCATTATGATTTTTCTTTTTCATACAATTTCATATTCATATTCGTGATTTACTTTTTTCACTTAGTATAATGTCTTCACTACTTTATCTTATTGTTGAATGATATTATGATATATGATTTCAGCTATTTGTGAAAAATGTGAGCATGCACAAGTTTTTGTGTGCAGATGCGCGCACACACACATACATTTATATGTACACATACTTTAAACCAGTTATGTGTATATTTATATTGTATATTATAGTTACATAGTGACACTTTTTTAAAAATAGAATTCTCTGTTTTAATATGATTTAATTGATTTCATTCACCATCTGGGATCATTTGCTTTCAGCCCAAAGAACCTCCTTTTGCATTTCTTTAAGTTGGGTTTTCTAGTAACATATTGTTTTCCTTTGTTTTAATATGGGCATGCTCGTATTCCACCTTCCTTTTTGAAAGATAATTTTGTTGGCTATAAAATTCCTAGTTGACAGATAATTTTTCTTTCATCATTTTGAATGTCATCCCACTGTTTTCTGGTCTTTGTTGTTTCCAATAAGAAGTTAGGTGAAAATCAAATTGAGGTTCCCTTCTACATAATAACTTGCTTTCTCTTGTTGCTTTCCAGTGTCTTTGCCTTTTTCCTATGATGTGTCTGTATGTGGATCTAATTAGAATTTGTTGAATTTTTAAATATATATTAATACTTCTCATCAAATTTCTAACATTTTAAGCCGAAATGTTTTTCAAATGAATGTCCATTCTTTTTCCATTCTTCTTATACTGCCATTCTATATTTGTTGTTGTGTTTATTGGTGTCCCACATTTCTCTCTGGCTCTATTACATTGTCTTAATTATTTTTCTCTAAGTTCTTCAGATTGTATATTTTCTGGTGATCAGTGTCTAAATTTGCTGGTTATTTCTTCTGCCAGTTTAAATTTATTGGTGATCTGTCTACTGAATACTTCAATTTTTACTTCTTGGAATTTTACTCTTTTATCTGTAAAAAGTAAAAAAAAATTATTTAATCAGCAGGATATATTGGAACACTGAATAAGAAATTGTATGCAAAGCACTTACCATTTTATGTGGCACAAAGTAAATGTAAAACAAAAACAAAATCTTTTTCTTTTTTTACAAAAAGGCAGCCATTTATGAGACACAAAGTGACTATCATACAGCTTGAGCCTGTGCACAAAATAAAATTTATTGAGAAAAGAAGCGCTTGCAAAACTTGATCTGTCTGAGAAATTTGGGAACCTACACGGAGTCCAGGAGTAAAGTTGTAAAATAGGAGATAAAAAGGAGATGAGACATTGCACATGGACCAGCAACACCAGTAGAATCTGGGAGCTAACCAGCAATGCAGAATATTAGGTTCCACCCCAGACTTAATGAGTCAGAATCTGAGCTATATTCTGATCTCAAGGATATTCATATGCATATTAAAATCTGAGAGTGACTACAATAGAGAAACTGAAGTATATTCCGACACTGGGTAGGCACCAAACTTGGAGAAAGTCACTTTGTCTCCAATTGCTGTCTAAGTGCAACATTACTGCCATTGTTATGCACTGCCGTTTCTCTGTGTTTAGAAAAGGCATAGTTGGAAAAGAAGACTATAGGGGGGAAAATTCTGCTTAAATTCATAGGGAGTTTCAGTTTAGTTCCCAAAGCCAAATACCTTGGATAGATAGGCAGTCCCTGGTTGTCATGGTTAACTAAAAAGCTCAAAATGTATAATAGTCCAGGGAGCTTTAACACCATGGGCCACTACAGCCACATCTACTCATTCCATTTGAGGAAAGTAACATCCTCTTACACATTAGATCACAGTTAACCTGGCACTTCAACAATATAAAAAGATGTCCTTATTTAAGATCATAATAATGGCATTTGATGAAAGAAACACAAAAATAATAACCAAAAATGAAAAAAAAAGTCAATAAACCATCCAAAGATGAAAATCCAACCACAAACATAGGCAATAAGTTGCTTTTTTATACTAGGGATAGGTTATATTAAACCAGAGCATCCTTGGAACTTCAGAATTATGTGTTGTGGTAGGTTGGTGAATCCATTATTTTACATTGTACATAAATGTAAAGGCAAAAGAAGGGTGGTTCATCACATAAACCATCTATCTCTTCAGTTTTCATATCAACCTGGTCCATAATTAGTGACATACAACTATTGCTATAACCTTATTCAAGACCCCTTCATTCCTATGTTCCTTGAGTGAGGTGACTGGAGGGAAGAAGAATTTTTTTTGAACTAGGTGTCTTTGCCATTATTACTGTTCATTAATTCTCCATTTTCTGTGTGTATTCTGGGAGTCTACTTCCTGGACCTCATGTAGTTGAGGAGAGACATTTAACTATATCTGGTCATTTTAATTGCTGGCGTGATAACACTCCAGATTTTTTCTCCCTCTGGCAAGATATGTGGTAGATTTTCAGGTGCTGGCTACTCCATCAGACTGGTTCTCAGAATTACTGCATTGAAGAATGGTCTCAGCCAACCTGAGATGGAGTGATTACAAGGGCAAGAATTGTTTGTCTTTCTCTTTAGTTACTGTGATTTTGAATTGTTTGTTACTACATCATATCCTGTCCTAATGCTGGTTGATGAATTAAGGAAACGAATCCTTACTAGAAGACCTGCTCAGTTATTTAAGAGTGATGAATGAATGTCTTCTTAGAATATTGGTACATGTGACCAGTCCTGCTAATTAGTAAAACAAGTCTCCTAACAATCTCTAAATAAAGATTTCAAGTCCAGAGATTCATGAATGTGCCTGCCCTCCCAGGGATGTAGAGAATTTCTATCTTCAATAGAATAATAGAAAAAGAGGTTATATGTATAAAGATCAATTTTGGTTTGGGCTGAACTGTAAAATACTAGATTAGAAAAGTTTCAAACTTATATAATTAAAGGAAAATATTATCTATTAAAACATGTCAATTTTATACCACGTGTGTTATTCTGATTTCTCTAAAGACACAGAACCAGTAGGAAGGGGTGTGTGTGTGTGTGTGTGTGTGTGTGTGTATGTATGTGTGTGATTTATTCTTTTTAAATAATTGGTTCCTATAATTGTGGGACCTGAGAAGTCTGAAATCCATAGCGGAGAGGCCAGAGGCTAAAAATTCTTACAAAAATTGATGCTGCAGTTTTGAGGTCTAGCATAATTTTTCCCTGGAAAACCCCAGCTTTTAACCCCTTCAAGTGATTAAATGAGGTATACTCATATTAATTAGGATAACTACCTTATTTGGAACAAGTAGAAAAAATAAAATTTCAACTCTAGAAAAAAAATCATGAAAGTTCTTTGTTAACCTGTTTAATGCAAGAAAAAATAAAATTTCAACTCTAGAAAAAAAATCATGAAAGTTCTTTGTTAACCTGTTTCTGACAGAAGGTACTTTCCAAAATATAAATCCAATCACATTATTCCCCTGATTAAATGCTATTGCCTATAACGTGGAGTTGAAACTCAGTAATCTTAATGTAGTTTCACCCAAGATCTGGCACTAATTTTTATATGAGCCAGTTTTTATGCTCCCTTTATTCCCCATCACTCTGTTGCAGCTACACCAAGAACTTTGCATTTCCTTATTAAACCATACTCTCTTTAGACTTCATAATTTAAACTTGCTTCTCTGTTCCCATTTTCCCCTGAGCAAAGTCTTTGTTCTTCAATTTAGATCTACTCAGTGCAGCATTCTCCACCTCCCCAGGTGTGTAGAAGTCATGTATCCATTTTCATAAAACACGTTATAAGCACTTCTATAATAACAATCAATTTATTGTCATCTTAATTTTTTTCATTTATTCCTCTCTGACAAAAAGATTATATCCTTGAGTTGAAGATCTGTGATATTCCTAGCCTTTAGCAAATGGCTGCTACATTCCTCTGGATATATTTGCCCAAGAATATATCTTTTTTCTCAAAGGAGAGATGGGTGAGAACGGATGAATATAGAATTTTTAGTATGTTATCTTGTATTGTGACAGACATTTCAGTTTGCTTTCAAATGTGTTTTTCTATAATTATTAGATTATTTCCTCAAGCTATCTTGTTATTTCATAGTGTTTCTGTTCCTTGTTTTATTATTCTAATAGCTCTTTGAATTTGAACTCTTCATGTTTTTAGCTAGAATAGCCCAAAAATTAATACCATATAGTCACTGACATATAAGCACAAATGACTTCTTATAAATGATGAAACTTTCATTATTCTATATTGTAGAATTTGAGAGAAATTATTCACACTACACACACACACACATATATATACATGTATGTATATGTACATACATTCACATACACAGATATATATATGAACAAAAATCTAAAATGGTGAATCTAAATATTTTCTCTGATTCTTCATGCCATTTTATTGATCTAATGGTCTGTATCATCTACTTATTGAGAAAACATATCTATATAAATATAGACACACATAAATGAGGTTATTTTGACAATTAATTAAAAAGGTAGAGATTGACAGAAGAATCATTCATTTTCAAGCTGTTTAAACTCAGAGAATCAGAATCACATTTAAAGCTCTGAAGTATAAAGTTGAATTGTAAATATGAATTTCATAACTATTTTATGAATCTGTTGTTACATAACATTGAATGAGATTATTGCGCATACCAGTCAGAAATGTCAATTATTTTATTGCAATATAATTTTTGTCAAATAGTAAGAATTCAATAAATATATGAAGAAGGTTTTAATTAGAAAGTTTTATATATCTGCAAGGAGATATGAGATCCAGGATTCACCTGTAATTATGCTATATTCATGTTTCATTGCATGGAGCTCCTAAGCTAGCATATTGGCACATAGATCCAAAGCCTATTTCAAACCAAAAGAAAGAGAAATTAAGTGTTTAACCTATCTAGAAGGTAAGAAAACCTCAGAAATCATAGCAGTACATATAGCAAGTCTTCAAAATTGAAAGCAACGTGCAAATTATTAATGAAGAATAAAGTTCTTCTCCATGATATTCATTAGAGATATTCACAAAAATTTCATTTCTGCTCATTCAAGGCCCATGGTCAGTTTGTCCTTCATCACTTTTGAAGATATGTATAGTCAAATGATCTTCTTTAGTGAGTTAAATATGAGTTTCCATGCAGAATTCTTATGAACCAATGCATTCTTCATTACATTTCCCTTCCTCCTTACAGAAGCAAGGAGAAGGAATCTCCTGTAGTCTGTTGTTGTATGAGAATACTTTTATGTAGAACAGCGCCCCCTAAACTGCATTACTGACCAACCCAAGTTGTCCAATGTAAACCAGAAACAAACCTTTGTTCTTTTAGCCATTGAGCTATTATAAGCTATTTTGTTATACTGCATGACCTAGGCAATCCTGATTGATATATGCTCAAATAATATTGCTCCTGACTGGGTCAACAGCCTCTTGGGAGTAGCACAGAAAAAAATTTGAAACCAAGTATTAGGGAACTGGAATTATTGGATAAAGAATATGAATGAAATTCATTGAAACCTGTTATCAAAAACAATTTTACATTGTTTTAAAATGAATTTCAGTAGATGTGGCTCTAAAATGAAGCTTACATAAGTCTTAAGGCCTCCTCAGGCAATTTAAAGAAGATTAAATGTTATTGGGAATCAGGTTCCGATGTTGTGATTACTAATTTCTCCAGAGACCAACGTTGAGCAAGTTGTGGATCATCTGTGAGCTTCTATTTATAGTTAGAATAACTTCTGTTCTATTTCTCCCTCAATGCTCTGACATGGCCATCTGAGAGCTTCTAAGAGCTGTCAAACAACTCAAAGAATGAAGCAGCTTTCGAAACAAGTCTTTAAGGAATAAAGGAAAGGATTTCTCAATTACTGGTCAGCTATTTTGTGTGAGGCATTATCTCTGTAAATACCAAGATACATATATGAGGTGAATATTGTTACTGTCCTTTATCAGATGAGGAACTGAGACCATAAAAGATATTATAGCAATTGACACTGATCTACCTTATGGAGCTGGTATGAAGTAAAAATTGTTACTCAGAGTTCACATTTAAACTATGTTTAAAGCTCATTTTAGGTATGACCAATTCCTAATCAGCATCACTGACAAAAAACTATGCATTTATAAAGTACTTCCCCTACCTGATTACTGGTGTGTGTCAGGGAGAATTATTTTTCCCAAGAGGATCACTATATACTGTAACAAGCCATGAATATAAATGAAGATGTAATAGTATATAAGCTAATATAGGCTAGGGCTTCTTTGAGTTTTATAAATGATAAGGACCACAGAGATCACTTGAAATAAGTGTGTGTAAACTCAGATGGAACATGACCCTAGCCTTGATTGGCAGTGAAAGGAGGAAGGTGTAGTGTGAGAGTTCAAAGGTGAAAGATGACAAATGGAAAGCACAGAAGTAGAAATGCACACAGCAAATCTGGGAAATAGCAAGCATCAATCTTCCTGAAGCATGTTTCATTTCATATAATTAATAGTACATTATTGAAATTAATGAACATCCAGTTTAGAAGGAATTATGATGCCCTTCTATTTCAATTTACTCCAAGTGAGTACCATTCTACTAAGTCCTAAAGGTGTAGTTCCACATGGTCTAAGTCCCTCAGGCTGTGATTTCCAACACTTGGTGTCCATCATATACTCTGGGGGAGTATGTGAAAATCATAGTGCTGTGGACTCTTGCACACCTAGTATATCAGTCTTTTAAGATGAGGCACAGGCAAAGCCAGATGTAGACAAACTGGGTCCTCTGCAGACCAATACAATTTTACCCCTTAAAATATATTTTGGTGCGTACAGTGGTGCATGCCTGTAATTGCAGGGACTTGGGAGGTTGCGTTTTCAAAGCCAGCCTCAGCAACTTAATAGGCCCTAATCAACTTAGTGAGACTCTGTCTCTAAATATAAATAAATAAATAAATAAATAGGTCTGGGAATGTGGCTCAGTGGTGGTTAAGTGCCCCCTCCATTATCCAAAAAAAATAAAGAATACTTGATGATATTTTTTATGTTCTTGATATTTTATATTTAGTGAAACGTGGAGAAAAGCAAAGGATTTCTGATTTCTGATTAAAGCCAAGCAAGTCAAACCCCAAATCACATATCTCACCCATGAAATGGAAGTCTGACAGTCTATAGGAAGCTTGAGTGACCATCTATCGATACATGAAGATGTCCATTGAACACTGATCTATTTCAAAAATACGGAACCAGAGTGTCCCAGTAGAGATTCCCCACCTCCTTATATTCCTGTGATGTCCTAATACCTAAGTGTGTCCTTTAAATGTTGACACATGAGGCAATCGCCTCATGAGCCTATCCCTATAAATCCAGTTCAGGACTGATGTATTTTCTCTTAAACAAAATCTCTATCATATTTCTTATAGAAAGCCAGGGTTAACAAAAAGTGATAGAGCACTTCCTGTTCTCACCACCAACTCACTGTTGAAGGGCTTGATTGATTTTTTTTTATATTATCTGGGGATCTGCTTCTCCATAATTTCAGCTCATTGATCTAACACTATCCTATTTTATATGACAATCTTAAATATAGCTGAAGATCAATCTAATGCACCCTAACTTTGCGAGTAGGGTGGGTTGGCTTCATAGGCAATGCAGCTTATACAGTTCCATGGAGATCCATGTTCAGAAAGCCCTCATGCTTGGTTTAATGTTCTGCTGTCACTATCTTGAAACTCCTAAAGTGTTTGAACAAATGGTCCCACATTTTCATTGTGCTCTGGTTCCATCAATTATGTAGCTAACCTGCATGCAACAGCATTTCAAAGGCCATCCACAGCCAAGATATTGTTTTCTTGGTAAATTCCAATTTGTCTCTGTTCTAGTCTGAACCACCCACAACAGAGCAGCATATACCAAAAAAGCCTCTCTCCATAAGGCACAGTCAACTAGGACTTCTGTCTGCCTTGTTCTGGAGAAAAAAAGTTCCTATGAATCTTGTGGCAGCTACAGCACACTCTTGACTGAGATGGAGATTGAAGCTGCAATGAATTGCTTCTCCCCTGTCTGAATCCTTTACACTCTACAGCCTCTTTAGATCCCATTTTCAGGTTTATTCTCACCCCAGGCTCTGTTCATTTTCAGAGAAGATTCAAAGAACCCCAGGTTAGTGTCTTGTTCTATTGTCCCCGTGTCTTTGCTTTGATAACCTGCTTTTTCAAACCAACTCAAGCCGATTTGTTCATGTACAATCCTTAGGTTCTTTCTGGTGCCTAACAATAGCCAGTAGCATTTAGAAGTGAGATTAGCTACCATTTCAAAGCTTCATTTCCACATTATAATAGAAACTAATCCTAGATCAAATTCTGCCAATATACCAATATTTATTAAATGAACACTTATTAGTAATCAGGTGCAAATCTGTTAACACCATCAATTTTAGGAGCTCAATGAAATCCCACCTATGTGCTTTGATATGCACTGGCCACACCTTCAGAATAAAGATGTAACTTTATTCTAGAATAAGAATACAATTAAGAAAAGAGAAATTATTCTACGCATTTAAAACAAAGGCATTTTAGTGCAAGGATTTGATTACACAGGTAATAAAAAAGCAGAAATGCCCAATCCAATAGTGAAACAACTCAGATTGGTAAAAGGAAAATATCAACTAACCTATCAGGTTAGAGCAAGAAAGGACAAAATAGTGTTACTGGGTCCCGAAGGTAGAATAATTTGTTTGCCAAAACCCCAGCAGGACCTGGATCTAGGACCAGACAGAGCCACTGCTGCAGAAGAGACAATCCTTATTCAATTCTGAAACCCTGCATATGTATATGTATATTTAATCTGTAAATTACTTTATCTAATTCACATATCCTGAATGTAAATGATTTCAACAATGAAAACCCATTTCTAACCTTTATTATGCTAATCAACACTCTGGTGCTGATCAGAGGTTCAGATACATAAAATACCTGAAGGGCCATAGTGAAACATGGGTGTTTTGAGTAGAATGTGAAATTTTATTTAGGGTTACTGATTGCTCCCAAACTATAATTTAAATTAAAGAATTAATATGTGCCATCTCACAATGTGTGAATTATTTTAAAGTAAATTAAAACAGGAAAATACATTCATTTGCCTCTGTATTTGGGACCCTTGATTATTTCCTAGTCTTTTCTACCCCACCCTTCTACCTGCAACCAGAACTGACTGAAGTCTGTTTCTACATATCCAGCCTCACCACCCAGTGGAATCTGGCATATGTTCTAAAGAAACTTTGAAGGTTGGTTCCACATATAAGGGTTTCCTCATTTTGGACCCTACTCATGCTCTCTGCCAGTCTGTATCATGCCCTAGATCCTCTCAATACTTTTTAGGATCTCATATTGTTTGTGCTTGGAGCTCTTTATCATGGAGAGATAACATGGAAGGATTTGTAGACACAGAAAATAAAAACAAAAACACCCTCCATAGCCAGAAAACAATGCAGACGCTCTTAGAAACAAAAAGAAAATCTGACAGAAATACAATTGTTCAGTGGAAACTTTAAAATGGCTTTCTCACTTTTTAAGAGATCAAATAGCCAGATAAACACACAAAGGATTTGAATTATGCAACTAGTAAGTTTGAGCAAATGGATATGTATCAAACTGCATTCTGTAGATAATACATGCAACCCTGAAAGAATGCATTTGATCCGTAAATTCAAAAACACAGAATGTGAATGAAGACATTCTCTTGCTGAAATAAAATCAAACAAAAATTAATAACACAAATATAAACAATGTCAAAAATACTTGAAAATGTAAAGGGACAATCAAATAATTCTTGTGTCAAAAGTATGATAACAAACTTTCATATTAAAATCTATGGGATACAGAAAACTTGT
The DNA here is from genome assembly GCA_028644305.1 of Xerus rutilus. Lineage (NCBI taxonomy): Eukaryota > Metazoa > Chordata > Mammalia > Rodentia > Sciuridae > Xerus > Xerus rutilus. Next base: position 9,710,090 of record CM053417.1, read on the forward strand.
ATTTAAAGGCAAGCTCCTCATTTTTATCTGTATTAATTTTTATTCTATTTCTCTTTTACCTTGGAAATTTATTTAACTTTCAATTAACACTTATTATCCTTCTCTCTTTATATTTGGGTTTGCTTGGTAACATTTTGCCTATCATTTAATTCAATTTTTCTCTTTTTGATTTTGATTGGTATTTTAAAATGTTGTAATGTTGAATTCTATATTATAACTGAATATGAGAATCTTTCCTTCCTATAAAATAATTTAATCATATGTTCACTGTTTCCAAATTTTGATATATGTAGGTTTTAATCCCCATGGCCAGTACCTGGTTTTCAGAAAGGCTAGGGGTCTTGTCTTGAAGTCATATTTCCATAATTAGACACAATTTTATTTTTAATAGATAAATAAAAGGCAAAGTCTTCTAAAACTGTTTATTGATACTTTATATGAGATTAGATAACATCAAATACACAAATAAATATTATGCTTATTGTTGTTATGGCTGATGTAGATTTGGAGTGGCTTTGGAGAACAGAGAGGTTATAACATAAAAGCTAAAGCTACCCAACACAAACCATTCCAATGAGTAATAACTGATTACTGTTAATTGAATTATATGCTTTTAGACAGTCTGTTTATGTACTTCTCTGTACAGTTGTCTTTATTTTGGTTCTCTGGATTTTCCTTTCTTAAAATTTTATTTTTAATAAAAAATGAGAATTGTATATATTTATGGGGTACACTGGGCTATATGTGTGTATATACATTATTATTAAATCCAGCTGTTTGTGATATATTTTGAGATGATTAAATCAGGCTCATTAATAGATTCATAACCCCATATACTTATGATTTTTATGGTGATAACATTTAAAATATATTCTTTTAGCAATTTTGAAATATACAATGCATAAAGATTATGCTTATTCTGGGCATTGGGTGTCTAAATCTTATTCCTGTTGTCCAACTGAAATTTTGTACACTTGATCTGATCAACATCTCCTTTCTCCCCATCCTACCTCCCCATCCTGCCTCTGGTAACCATACTTCTACTTCTGGCTTTTCTTGCCTGAACTATACTTCTTTTCATTTTTTTTCAAAGATTCAGAGGATACATTTATTTTTCTGTGTAATACTATTTCTGTGTAATACTATTGAAAACATATGTCAATCTGTATATTCTTTAAGTCTCCTATTGAAGAATCAGTAACCCTTCCTTCACACATGGGATATATAATAATAGCTAACATTTATTGAACACTTATTTTTATTATTCATTGTACTTCTCCCTAATTCCATCTACCTATACTTCTACTTATCTCTTTTTATTAATTTGCTTGTTTTACTGCTGATTATTCAAGAATAATTTTTCCTTACTATTGTTTCAGCTTCGTTTCAACGGTCATGTTTTTTGGATGAACCTTAGAGTCAGAGTACTGAGTGAATCAGTCCCCAGCATCTTTGCTCTGGCAAAGATCTTTGGTTGTTGCCTTTTATTATTTTTCCTTATGATCCTCATTCCACTCTATTTTCCTACTCTAAGAAGCTTGATATTCAAAGACAAATCATGGTTCTAGCTTTGGATGGCAGCATACAGATCTGAGTCTCTGGGCCACTAGGCATAGTGGAGCCTGGTTGAGACTGGTAGTTTTACTCTCTGATCAACAAAAATGAATGTTCCTTAATCCTCTCCTCATTGCTAGATATAACTTCTAAGAGATGATAACTTCAGTTCCATGTGGGGATCTGTTGCAGCAAAAGTTTGCCAGAGCAAAATCAGTGGCCGTGGTCAGATTTATGATAGCCAAAGATAGAACTTCCTAAAAGAGAAAGGAAAAGAATCTAAAGAAGTACATGAATAGAAATTTGCGAGAAATTAATGGACAAATTAGATATCTTTTTATACTGGCAATCATTTAACCATCTAGGTGTTCTCTTATGACTTCTTCCCTTTGACCTTCAAATCCTTCAGAAAGAAAGTTTTTCTTGCTGAGTATGGTGGTACACACCTGTAATAACAGCAGCTTGGGAGGCTCAGACAGGAGGATTGCAAGTTCAAGGCCAGCCTCAGCAATTTAGCGAGCCCTAAGCAATGTAGTAAAACCTTGTCTCAAAAACAAAAACAAAAACAAAAACAAAAAAAGGGCTGAGGATGTGGGAATGTGGCTCAGTGGTTGAGTGCCCCTGGGTTGACATATAAAATAGTGCAAAATAAAAAAGAATCAATGAAAGAAAGTTCTTCTTCTTACTTTCTAGGTGAAGATTATTTTTGTTGAGTTTACAGAAAAAGGACAAAATTGAAAAACTATCGATAGAGTTCAAGTACATTCTTTATTCTATTTCCTTGTGAATAAATTTAAGTGTTATTCTAGAGTATTTTGTCTGTTATAGGTTTGGACTAATCTTTTGGGTCTACTTTTGGCTATGCATCATTTATTTCCATTTTTGTTTTTTTGTTCTCTGAACAATTTGAATTCATTACATGGCGATCTTCAAGGGCCATATGCAACTATGTGCTCCTCTTTAATTAATCTCCTATTTTCTTTTTTATAAGTATTATTTGCTATTGCAATGTCAGAATTTTCTATTCAATACTTATACATCAGCCAGGTGCAATGGGACATACCTGTAATCTCAGTGAGTCTGGAAGCAATTTTGAGGCCAGCTTTAGGAATTTAGCAAGACCCTCAGAAGCTTAGCAAGACCTTGTCTTAAAATAAAATAAAAAACAGGCTGGGAGTATAGCTTTGTGGTACAGAGCCCCTATATTCAATCTCCAGTACCACACACAGAAGAAATAGTTCTATATTTATTTTGAGCATCTTCCCTTTTAACATCTTAGTACTAGCAATTCTAAGAAACCTGTAAATATTTTAGAAACTATTTCTCTCAATTATAGCATTTCCCTTGAATAATTGGTCATGAAGACTCCTGTAGAACATAAGTAGAGACTTCTGGTTGTCTTCCAGTGTCCATTTAAAACTTTTTCCTGGATAACAAGTATCTTTCCTCCTGTCAGCTAAAAGAACACATGTCCAAACATTTCCTTCAGCTTGGTGTGATTAATTTTTGTGCTTAAATCTGTATCAGTGAGATGGAAAGAAATTATTTGGCTTGTGTAGTTATAGAGGCCAAGAAGTTTCATGATCTATGTGTACAAGCTGGAGATTCAGGAAAGGCCATGGTGTATTCCAGTCTGAGTTGAAAGACCTGTGGCATAGAGAAGCAAAAGAGTAAATCTTAGTCTAAGGGCAGGAGAAGATGACATCTCATCTCCAGCATGCTGGCAGAAAGGAGAAGAATCCTCCTTTTCTCTGCTTTTTGTTCTATTAAGGTCCTCAATGGATTGGATGATGCTTACTAACATCAGGGAAAGATATCTGCATTACTGAGCCCATAAATACAAATGCTTGTCATTTTCAGAAACACTATTGCAGACACACCCCAAAATAATGTTGAATCTAGGAAACTCATGACCCAGTTTCAGTGACACAAAATTAAGCATTACTCCTATTAATCACAAAATTTCAGATGGAAACTTCCTGGATCCTGGTGAATTTTGTGAAGACACCATATCATCCCTGGACTAGCTAAGTCTGAATTAATTTATGTGAGCAAGAAATAAACTTTGACCTTTTGAAAAATTAGCATAATCTTGTATTTCTCTTATTTAGAGATAGATCCGATCTTTAATTTACATTAGGTTATGCAGATCTCCCTTGAATCTTTTTCAGATTAAGCTAAGCATTATTTCATATAGATGAAATTGGAGATATGAACTTGATGAATTAGAACTGAGAATGGGTATAAAGAGATCAAGTATAAGATGATTAAAATAACCCAAGAATGAAGTCATGAAGAAAAGACTATGGTGATAGCACTGGAGTTACTGCTTGTTATGATAAGGAGTTCTCAGTTTCTTAATTGTAGACAGAGTAAGAGGCCTGGAGACCAGAGGGACACTTGATGAGTATCAGGACAGTTTTATTGACTATCACTGATTCCCCCATGTCCTAGAATTTTTAATACATAGTACAGATCATCCCAGAAAATTCTAGGTAGATAGTGTGGTGCACTGAAAAAAAAGATAATCCTGGGGTCTATCAATGCTAATCATGTAACAAGCAATTACCCCTTTTAGATATCATTTTCTAAAAAACCTTGGGGTTATTATAATTATTTTGGAAATTTATACAAGGATTAAGTTAAACAATCTCTGAAAAATTTTCCTTAGCACAAGGGCATAACATAGCACTCAAATATAAGTTGCTTGGTTATTAAAGCACTTGATGCATACTACTAAACAGCAGTGAGTTGATGATAAATCTGAAGGAGAGTGAGGAGAGCTTATGCTATCTTAATTTGTGCTAAGAAAAGTGATTTTAAAGTAAAGATAGCTATTCTAAGATGAACCACAGTTCCATCCTCATTTAGGAACTGAGCAGATGATTTTTGACAACATCAATGACAATGCTCTAAATGGGTCAGCATCACCCAGGGGAAGCCACAGTGAAGGGATTCTGGTTGAGCTATCAGTGCTTTTATAGTATTGCAACACTCTGGAGCTTTCTATTAATTGATAAGGAGATAAAGGGAGTGAATCTCCTTAGGACTGAGTTTCTGGTATCCTGTCCTGCATTGGAACATGCCTGCTATTGTCCCTAGGTATCCCTATAAACTTCGCAGTTCAACATCTATTGATTTGAGCTCAAAATAAAGAGCCAGGGTAATCTAACAAATTGATGAATAAAGATAAAGTGTTCTTCAGGATTACTCACTACAGGACCTGAAACAACAGAGCCAAGCACTTGAAGGGAAAAAAATCTCACAGGAAAAATGATATGATACTGAGAAATTTTAGTACTCCACTAATCAGTAGTCATCTAGATTGAGCTTATTGCTGTACTAGTGAAGTAATATTCTAATTCTTTGCAAGCTTCTGAGATGCACTGAGAATGGACAGACTGTATAAAATCATTGTAATGACAACATACAATGGAAGGCAACTAACAGTATGATCTCTATGGTGTTTCAAGAGAGTGGCAGACAACTATTGGACCTTTATTATCTGGCTCAGCTTGAACCTGGATCCCACCAAGACCAATGTTGATAAATAGTGAACACACAAACTCACTGTTCCATCAGTCATTTCTCTTTGATATGATCTTCCAGACGTACCTGTTTCCTTTCTATTCAGTTCTTCAGACTCCTGCTGCTCTATTTTACTAGTGCATTTAGTCTCTCTCTAGGATAATTTGTATTGTGCCAATCAACTTTCACCAGTACTGGCTGAATTTTATATTTACTTAGATGACATTTTGTGTTTCAGTTATCTTTTTTAACCTTGACATTTGTCTGATCATATCAAATATAGTCTTTCTGTAACATGTTAGGAAGTCTTTTATATTGGTTCATTTATGGTTGACTATAGCTTAAAAGGAGTTTCTCCATATATGGTATGTCTTTATACCCTTCCCAGCAGTAAGATACATTTCTTTTATTGTCATTGAAATTTCGTTGAAACAGCAGGGGAAGCATCCTCAATCTTTTTCTTTGTGCCTCTTTTGCTTTGTCTCCAAGTACCTTCTAGCTGCTTTGCCTACCTCTTTCATCTATAGCAATGAGCAAACAAATAAATAGACAAAGAAGCAAAAAAATATTTTTTTTAATTTTTTATATTACTACAACTGTTACTACTACAGTAATGCTACAGTAATAGCTATAGTTCATCCAACTTGTGTGCCAGACACAGTTTTATGCCCTAAGGGACATAGTTGTATAATAAAGGTTCTTTAATTTGTGACAGAAAACTAATATTATTAGACTAATAATAATAATAATAATAATAATAATAATAATAATTGACTGGATAATTGAGTTGGAAAATCCAGAAATCTAACTTTAGATCTTCCTTAATCCATGTGTTCTACATGTTCTGATGGGAAAAAAAGGATTTTGTGCCTTTTGTCATTTCATAGGTAAGTTTTCTACTCCATCATTTTCAATATTGAGAATACTATGCCCTTTGGTTAGCAAGATAATCAGTAGAAACTTTATGTATATATCGTCTTATAGTTCCTTATATGAAGGAAATTCTCAAATTAAAAAAAATGACTCTGCTTGGATTATATAAATATAGACATCTGAACCACTCATTGTGACTAGGGTGTCTATATTCTTTTTGGCTAGGCTTGGATCACATGCCCAGGGGTAGGCAGGATCAAGCCCAATTCAAATTTCATAAAATGTGTTCCCAATAGAAGAAGAATAGCTCTTTTATAAGAAGGGAAAATATAGAGATTGGTGGAACACAAACATAGATATCCATTTTATCATCTGCTAATATAAATTCAATTTTTGTAAGATATTATTGATTTTACAGATACAAACTGAAATTCACAGATGTCAGGTATCATACTATTGGTCACGTGATAATAAGAGGTACTGCCAGGATTTGGATTTTGGTCTGTCTGATGCTTTGGATGCTAAGTCTTCAACATTTCCCATCAGCCTTTTACTTTCTTTGATTAGATAGTTATCCCCTTAGACAAACACTGCAGCATGACTAATTCAAACATTCTCTACTCTCCTCAAATATCTACCACCCTTGTCCATGTTATCAACAAATTCAGTGGCAGGATACTTATTCATTCTCAGGTATTCAGTGGTAATTACCCAAAGGTCTGTCATACCACCAAGGTAAGTACATTTGTAATATCCTTTTTCCCCCCTTTTTTTAAAAATGAGAAAGCTCTTCTTCAATCTAAGGCTAAACTTGCACCAATGTTGTCTATTCCATCCCCCTCTCATATCTTAGGGTCTTCACTCAACCATTCTCTGTATCTTCAACCTTACTACTGGCCCCTCCTGCTCAATATCATTTAAACTCATATTTACAAAATCTCACTTCACTGCATTTACCCACTCTAGCTACGTTCCTCTTTATATGCCCCTTATCAGCTAGAATTCTTCAGAGTTTTCTATACTTGTTGATTCTACTCCCTTACTTCTTTGGTAGTCCTCAATTGGCTATAGTCTGTCTTCTACCTCCATCACTCTACCAAGAAAAGCTTGTGTTATGATGATCAATGGCATATATGTTGATAAATCCATTGGAACCTCCATTTTAGGTGCTATTATATCTGATATTATTACAGGTTTCACCACAATTGATCATATCCACTTTTTTCAATGTTGGTAATGAAACTCAAGTCCTTGTGCATGCTGGGCAAGTGCTCTACCACTGAGTTACATTCCCATCCCATGATCAAACCCTTTTCTGTAACCCTCAAATTTTAACTTCCTCAGATGTTTGTCCTAAAATCTTTTTGTTTTTTTTAACAGTGCTTGGTGGTGAATCCAGACCTTTACAGATGTGCTAGGCAAACACTTAGCTACATCTCATCTCATTTTATTTTAGAGACAGGGTTTTCTAATATGCTGAGGCTGGTCTCAATTTTGTGATCCTCTTGCCTTAGCCTCCTAAGTAGCTAGGACTACAGGAAGGCACCATTGTACTCACTCTCAGATATCTTTTTGTGGGCTGGGGTTATGGCTCAGTGGTAGAGTGCTTGCCTAGTATGCGTGAGACACTGGGTTCGATCCTCAGAACCACATAAAAATAAAATAAAGATATTTTGTCCACCTACAACTAAAAAATAAATATTTAAGAAGATATCTTTTTGTTCTCACTTTACACATCTCTCCTGATTTAGATACCCAACCCTTTAGATGTATAGGACTCTCTTAACATTCTAGACCTCTATATCTAATTGGTGGTTGGCTATCTCCAATTGGATGCTCAAAACCACTTCCACTTTATCAAATCCAGTAGTAAAGTCTAGACTTTTCCTCCATAAAATGAGTCTACCCTAGTCCTGTACATTTCAGTAAATGTTCTATCTAGATCTTACCATCAAAATTAAAACTGTTATCCTAGACTCCTGTATTTCTCTCACCAACTGCATTTGATCTATTAGCAAGTCTAAAGGAGAAGTCTATCTTGAATTTGTCCACTGCCTTCATCTATTTCTATGTAGGAAGTACCAGCCACTCTATCTCATCTAATCTGCCACAATAATTTTCCTGATTCCCTGCTTCGGCTGTTAGACCATACACACTATTCTCTATCTAGCAGACTGAACAATTTTTCTTAAGTCTGTTCATGTCATTCTTCTTAAACTGTACTTGCTCTACCACCATCTGCGAATTCATAGTCATAGAAGGCCCTTTGTAATCTCACCACTGTCACCCTTCCCCAGCTCTCCAGCCTCATCTTTCATCTTTTACCTCTCTTCCCTCTTTGTCTCTAGATTCAGACATCTTGCACTAATTAATGTTCCTCTCATGAGCAATACTAAGCTTCCAAAGAAAATTCCCTATGCCCTAAATAATCTAGTAGGTGTTCTTATTATGTATTTTCAGGTCACTTTCTGCTTATGATATGGTATTACAATTGCTCATTGTATCACTCAGGGGTTATCAGGAAAACAAACAGCCCTGCAAATAATTTAAGGAGAAAGGGATTTAATGTGGGAAGCCAGATGCTTACAAAACCAATTGGAAGAGCTGTGGTTAAGCAAGCCATCTGGGCTACTACTAGATTTTAGTTTTATGTCTAGCTTTCAGAGATTAAGTTGCTGCTTCCTCCCCATAACCTTGTCTATCTTTGTTACCAGGTCAGGACACAGGAAAGAACCAGTGAACATGGCCACAACTGCCTTATTTATTGAGGTTGATTACTCTTGAGGAGATGCCTAGAGGCTGTTACAAAACATCAAATCTGCCAAGGACTAGGTGTCTGCCTGATTCTCTCAGAGTGTTCTGACTTCCACTTCTCTTCTGCCTTGCTAATGCCAAAATGTGGTTTGCACTAGCAGAACCGAAGTTGTACTTTGAACCCTTCTGACCAAGAAGTGCAAATATGGTAGTTTCCAGGCTTCCGGGTTCTACAATTCAGGGGAGAGTAGAGAACAAGGTAAAAAATGGTGCCAAGTTTCAATATGCAGGCCAACTATTCTTTTGTCTGAAACTCCATCTAAATGGAGCTCTGTGAGGGTAGGGACTATAAGTTTCCCTATATTTTTTTCCTCAGGACCCATCCATGTGCCTGGTTCAATGAATATTCATTTGTTTGAAGCATAATGAAGTCTTCATATCTCATATATTTATTAGAATAATTATTGTTTATAAAGTGAAAGTTAATTATACTCTAGATTCTGTCATAAAAATATAAAGCTCTCCACTATTTTTTATATTGATACTTTGCTATACTGTGATTTAGTACAATGTGCTAAAGCTCTTTACCTGAATAACTTCACTTAATTTCTTTTTTGGTACTGAGGATTGAACTCAGGGCACTCGACCACTGAGCCACATCCTCAGCCCTATTTTGTGTTTTATGTAGAGACAGGGTCTCACTGAGTTGCTTAGCACCTCGCCATTGCTGAGGCTGGCTTTGAACTCGCGATTCTCCTGTCTCAGCCTCCCAAAGTGCAGGGATTACAGGTGTGCACCACTGTGCTCAGCACCTTATTTAATCTTTACAATAGCTTTGTGAAGTAGATTCCATGATTATCTTAATTTTATAAATGTGGAAATTAAGGCTCCAAGATTAAGTAGTGTATTCATGTTCACTTCGTTTGTAAAAGGATAAGCTGTGCTTGAAATCTAGAATGTCTTACTCTAAAGCCTGTGATCCATCCTTCCTTATGTCATCTCTAGCTTAGCGAACTAGAAGAATTTGACCTGTTGGCATTTCATGACCCTTTGACTCTATAACCAGTGATCCTTATATATTGTGTCATTGCACCAGTTCAAATGGCCTCTCTCTTACATAACAAAGATACTTTCCTAGAATTTTTTCAAACAAGGCCAAGCATGACTGGCAACTGACATCTTAACAAAACAAAGAGTTTCCAATCCCATTTAAAAGGTTTTCAGAGTATGATATATTATTATTCACTATAGTCATGATGTTGTACAATAATCTCTTGAACTTATTCCTCCTATGTAACTGAAACTCTGTGTCCTTTGACTAACACTTCTCTGTTCTGCCCGCCACACCACCACCCCAGTCCCTGGTAACCATCATTCTAATTTCTGTTGTGAAGTTAACTGTTTTAGATTCTACATAGAATTGAGATCATGCAGTATTTGTCTCTGTGTATACTATAAATGTATAAAATTTTATTTTTCAATTAAAAACATTTTTAAAGAATTACTAGATAAAATGTGGGATATTCAAATAAGTTTGTGTTGATTAGCTTGATTAAATCTTTTAACAATGTACACAAAAACCAAAATATCACATTTTGCCACACAAATACACATAATAATTTGTCAACTAAAAATTGAATTTCACATAAACAGCAATTATTTCAATGATTTTTATATTTATTTATTTGTTTGTTTATTTGGTACTGGGGATTGAACTCAGGGGTACTCGACCACTGAGCCACATCTCCAGCCCTATTTTGTGTTTTATGTAGAGACAGGGTTGCTTAACAGAGTTGCTTAGTGCTTCGCTGTTGCTGAAGCTGGCTTTGAACTTGCAATTCTCCTGTCTGAGCCTCCCAAAGTGCTGGGATTACAAGGGTGAGACACCACGCCTGGCTTATTTCAATAATTTTTAGAATAAATATGTCTCAAATATTTTATGGAGCATATATATACCAAAAATTGTTCATCGTTTATCTGAAATTTCACTGGCTGCCTTGTTTTTGTTTATAATATCTAGAAACCCCACCTCATCAGAAGCCACATAAGTATTTCAATATTTAATCAACCACTGGAAATAAAAGATAGCATTATGGAATGCTGTTTCCAATTGACCACTTTTAGGTAGTGAATTTTTTCTGCTTATACACATAGTGCATGCTAAAACTTAAAATGAAAATTGAAAACCTAGAAAGATGCAAAGAAGACAATGACAATTTCTTACAGTTTGCCTAAAGATAAGCCATGCCTAACATTTTGATTTATCAGTGCCTTAACAATGTGTGTATTAGCTGCTTGATAGGATACTGTATATACAATTTTATAATATGCTTTTTTTTCACTTAATATTATGGGATATATCTGCTCACATAAGGCCAGCTTATTATAATGAAGTTGTTTTTCTTAAATTCTTTTCCTTTAAGAGAAGTGAGAGATTGACAAATCTTAAGATTTATGACATATATATTCATACACACACACACATATATTCATGCTCAAAATCTCTGCATATTATTCTTGAAGAAAAGCAATTAGGTTTTCCTGGAGTGTCAGATACGCTGAGTCACCTGCAGCTGCCGACTGCTAATCATATTAGACAGAAGTTAATTTTGAAGTAACTTGCCCTCTGGCACCCCACATGTCAGGTAGTGCAGTGGTTGCTTTATTTACAGTGGCATGCAAGTGGGCAGTGCCATGCTTAGAGAATAATGTGCATTTCTGGCCTGCGATCTTCAAATTATGGTGAAGTTTTGTTGAAAAAGACAGAATTCGAGAATGTTATGAACATAAATCACATGGTTGGAAATTGTCTTTCTCGAAAAGTTTATGGATGTAGTGCAGTGCCATTTTTCTTCTGGACTTGAATTTGACTGAATTCCACTTGTCATCACAAAGAAATATTTTCAATTCAGTCATAAATTGCCAAAAATATTCTCTCAAGAGGTAAATTAGAATGTAATAATTGCACAACTGAGTCTTAGCACTGAAAAATACTCATTATATATTAAATATACAAAGGAATACTTTGAAAAAAATGATTGCACTAAAAAATTGTCAACATTGCAGCCATATTGATGCCAAAACTGAGATCTTATGTGAACAACTTAAGTCTTTTGGATAAATTGCTAAAGGAAACAAACAAAAAACCCTCTTTCATTAACCTCTTGTGCTAATGAAAACAGATTACCAAGTTAGAGATGTGAGACCAAATCAAGAAGGACAAATTGTCCATGTTCTCAGCATTCTCTTATATAAACTAAATGGAAGTGATCTTTTCATCTGGAGTAGTTCACTTGGGTTGGGCCTCTGAGTAAGCCTTAGAACAGACTTATTTTTCTAACCTGATAACTAAGTATCAATCCATATAACAAAGGTTATAATTTTGCTTGGTCAACAGACCCAGAAAACTCTGTTGTTCACATATGATTTTAATTAAAGTCAAGTCATATTGACAATCTTAAATATATTTAGGGGTTCTTATTAATTTTTAATACAGTGGCATTAAAACACCAGAGACATTGCAGAATTATTAAGGTATTGATATGAGAGAGGTAACTTACACAGTTGGATTTGTAAATTGTCATTTAACTGACTGTCACTGTTGATGAGATTTTGCACTAAGAATACAGTAGAAAATTGTGCAAAGAGTTCTAGATATATGAGGAATGGTTTCTAGTTCCTACTCTGTCACTAATAAGCTCTGTAACTTGAGTGAATCACTTCATTTGTCTGTGTTAGGGAGAAGAATTTTAAGAGATAATTATATTAAAATATGTAACTATGCACAAGGTCAAATAATGCTTTTGAAATAACTAGGGTTACTGATTTGAGAAAATAGAGACTTGCACAAAAAATCAGAACCAAAATTCAATGGCAATGAAAAAAAATAAGTCAATTCAACCCCAACCAGTGTCTGTAAGACACAAAGAACAACAAACATCTGGTCATTTGCATAGTTTTGATCACAGAAACAAAATGTGGTGTATACCCTTGGAAGAAAACCAACTAGCATGAGGGTTATCACTCAGGAAAAACTGCAGCAAACTCCTAAACAAGGTGGCTTTAGGGCAACAAACCATAACCCATAATGTCATGGCAGGATGGTATAAGGTTACACACTCCTAAATTATCCAGGGAAGCAGCATTGTGGGATTGTTTTGAGAGAACTGTCTGAAGTAGGTAAGAAGAATCAGGTCAAAAGAATAAGGAGGAGAATTACAAGAAATTATTGTATGACTATGAGTGAACATTTCTGGACCATATCAGACCTGTTCCTTCTCCCACTGATTCTGACCTTATTGATGGGATTGATAAAGTATGTGCGGGTGTGGTTTTATTGCCTCACTTGTTCAACGGATCAGCTTTGCTCTGTCAAGGACGCAGTGAACTGAGAAAATGTGATGGCATGTCCTTGATCTCTGTCTGCGGGAATTGACCTGGAATTGATGCTGTGTTGGCAGTACTTTTTTTTTTTAGTACTGGGGATTGAACTCAGGGGCACTTGAACATTGAGCCACATCCCCAGCCCTGTTTTGTGTTTTATGTAGAGACAGGGTCTCACTGAGTTGCTTAGCACCTTGCCATTGCTGAGGCTGGCTTTGAACTCACAACTCTCCTGTCTCAGCCTCCCTAAGTGCTAGGATTACAGGCGTGTGCCACCGCACCTGGTTCCCAGCGTATATTTTTTGTTTTTTTGTTTTTTTGGTACTGGGGATTGAACTCAGGGGCACTTGACCACTGAGCCACATCCCCAGCCCTATTTTGTGTTTCATGTAGAGACAGGGTCTCACTGAGTTGCTTAGCGCCTCGCCATTGCTGGGGCTGGCTTTGAACTCGCAATTCTCCTGTCTCAGCCTCCCTAAGTGCTGGGATTACAGATGTGCGTCACTGCGCCTAGCAGCAGTACTTTCAATCAAAGGCAATGAAGTAACATGGACCTTGGTTTGAGTCCTGGCTTCATTATAGATGGGCTGTGTGACCCTGAAAAAATTTCATAATCTTTGTAAGCCTCAGTTTTCTCATCTGCAAAATGAGGATAGTAACAAGTCATGTGTCCTAAATTATTTTACTTCAGAAGATTAACAATGTGTCTAGGTTCAAAAAGTTAGACCTTCCTTGAGCTAAAGCTGGCTGACTTCATGTCTTTGTTGACCTAACCTGCTTAGGATTACAGAACTAGTTGGCAGTGTAATTGGTTGTAGAACACACAACCACTCAACAACTCAGTATAAATTCTTCTTGAATTCCTCACCAAAGACTAACCACCTCCCAGGGTAAAAATATTGCCAAGTAATATTCAGAGTCTTTGGGGAAAAAAGAGTACTTGATTTTTCTTTATATATGTATCATCGTTCTGTCTAGTGTGATGTAATCAGAAATATACTGGGTGAGGTTTCCACTAAAGCTACACTTATCCTGACAAAATGGCTAGACTCAGCTGGCATGCTCTTTTCGTTATGCTTGGATATGAAAAAATGCCTAAAGGTGGAACAGAAGTCTTTGCAACCACTTCAGTACCAGAAAGAAAAAATCTACATGCTAAGGAGTAGCAGAAACCAGAGACAGCAGCCTGAAGGATTCTTTGTGGAAAACCTGTACCAACACTAGACTGTGAATTTCCAGACTTTTGTCACGTTAAAAATTGCTGTTTAAGTTATTATACTCTGGTGTTTTTTATACACTACTGAATCTAATCCTAACTGATATATTAGGACTCAAATTTCTAGGAAAATGTTCAGTGAGGTCCCTGGAGACAAAGATCTGTTCATACTATCTTCTGTCTTGTTTGTAATAGTTACAGTCCTGTTCGTGGTCTTAGCCATCCATTCCTGAGGAACAAAGCACTTAGAACCCAGGATAATGTGCAGTCAACACCAACAGCTATGATTTAAGAATCTGGAAATTGGGGCCTAAAGATGAGTTTTTTACTGGCAAAACACTGGGTAATACCGAGGACTTTTGATATTCAGTCTTGTACTCTTGGCATTAGAGCTACACAGGACGGACCAGAGTAGAATTTTCTACCCCACTAATGCTGACTATATGTTATGATTTAGATGAGGTGTCCCCCAAAGGCTCATGAGTGAGACAATGCAAGAAGGTTTGGAGGAGAAATGACTGGGTTATAGCCTTAACCTAATCAGTGAGTTAATCCCTGATGAATTAACTGAGTGGTAACTGGAGGCAGGTGGGGTGTGGCTAGCAGAAGTGATCCATTGGGGGCGTGCTATGGGGTAGTTATTTTGTGTGTGGAGAGTGGAGTCTCTCTGCCTCTGATCATTATGTGAGTTGCTTTCCTCTGCCATACTCTTCTTCCAAGAGCCTCGAAAAATGGAGCAGGCCTTCTATGGACTAAGACCTCTGAAACCATGAGCACTCAAACTTTTCTTCCTCTACAGTTGTTCTGGTTGGGTCTTTCAGTGTCAGTAGCAAAAAAGCTGACTAAAACACCATAACAGTGATGGCCATCAGGGTTGATATAAGGTCTTGGGCAACAAAAGAAACGTTTTCCTAGTTATTGTTTTACTCTGAAAATTCTTGTTACTTTTATGTGAGTAAGGTGCGAGCCTCAGTTCCTTATCTGCGAGATGGGCAGAACAGCAGTGACTGTCATGGGATAATTGGTAGAATCTCAGAACACAATCTATATAATACCTTTAAAATAGTGCCTAGAATATAAATGAAAATAGCCCATAGAGCTGAAATTATTATTATTAAAGCTGAAAATGTGAATGTTTTTGATTTGTGGCTCTAGGAATATTCATAATGATTAAAGCAAAGATTATAGTCAGACAGACATGAGTTCTAGACTCAGGATTGTCACACTTACAAAGTGTTTGATACTGGGAAAAATGCCAAAACTCTGCAAGTCTCAATTGCTTCTTCTGTAAATGAGAACAGTTTGGTGGTTTACCTTGCTGAATTCTAAGGCTTAACTGAGATAATTTATATAAGCACTCAACATAGTGTAGGTATTCAGTGAAGCATAGATATTATGATGTTAGAGTAATTGTTTTTATTTAGAGCCTTTCTTCTAGTATATCTTTAGATTTATTATAGTTGTATCTCCCTTAAAAATCCCCCTCTGAGCCTGCGTGTCCACCAGCATCATTAACATGACATAGTCCACACTTGTTCCACAGTTACTCTTTTGAATTTCTTCTTAACTTTTTCCTTGGGTGATTGCTAGAGGTATGTATCAACTTGGCTAGGTGATTGTGCTCAGTTATTTGGTCAAGTATTAGGCTAGATGTTGCTAGGAAGGTAATTTGAAGGTGTGATTAACACAATCAGTTAACTTTAAAGGAGATTACCTTTGATAAGGTGGGTGTACCTCACCTGATCAACAGAAGGCAAGATAGGCAGAACAACAGTGCCTATGCCATGGGGTAATTGGGAGAATCTTTTAAGAGCACAAAAACAAGTTCTTTGGAGAAGAAAGAATTCTATTTCAAGATTATAATATGGAAATCTTGCATTGGTTTCTGGCATGCTGGCTTTCCCTACAGATTTTAGACTTGCCAGCTTTGGCAATTGTATGAGTCCTTTCCTTAATATAAATGATATGATACAATATGTGCACACATGAATATGTGTGTATATATGTAGGCATATATGTATACATATATATACATAGATTATATGTGTATATATACATATAACCAAATATATATATATATATATGATATCTTTTTTGAGATGGGGTATCCCTATGATACCCAGGCTGGACTCAAACTCATAGGTTCAAGTGATCTTCCCATCTCAGCCTCACAAGTAGTGCCAGTGTGACTGGTTTTATATCAGTTCATTTTTTCTATAGAGAACCCTGATACACATTTTCTCTGGTACAAAATTAGATCTTGGAAAAAGTAGCTCTTTTGTGGTTGTTGTAGAAATTCTATTGAGAACTTCATCTTAACTTCTGACATTTCTTCTGATGAATGGGGGATGAGCAGCTCTATAGAACTGGCTGATGTGTTTGTGCTTGTGTTTCTGTTTTCTGTTCTGAAATCTAGCCCTTCATTCTCCTTTCACAGTCAATTTACTATTCCCTGGAGCCTTTTACTTCAAATTTACCACTCATCGCCACCACACCTCTTGGGAGTTTCCACTCCAGTAGCTCTCTATTTTATTTTTCCATTCTTCCTTGTGGCTATCTTGTCATACAACCTCATTAATCATGGAAATCATTTTACCAATCAGGTTGGGAAGAACCTCACGGCCATTGGAAATAACACAGTGAAAGCCCAATATCAGGTCTTTACAACCAGCTCTTGCAATATTGCATCAATGATTTTCAATCCCCTGGACAATTCTAAGGAAATTACAGATTTGTTTAGAGTCTGCAGGCATGTGGGGAGATTCAAAGTATTATATGGAGGCTCCTGGAAATCTGAAGGGCCTGAATAAAACTTGTCAATCCTTTCATTACAGCAGGAGCTTCTATCCACTCTGTTCCTGAACAAAGTGCTTGATTGCTTACCCATGGATAATGGTATCCTAAGAAATTTTCATCTACTACAACAGGCACCACCCAGGGAAGCCAATTAATTAAACTAGTTTTCCAGCTGATAGATTGATGCATTACCACAGTTTCAGTAAAGCACAAATTAGAAGCATATTGTGTCTGATGGCCTGGTCATCTCTCACTATTGATTCTAATTTTCTGGAGAGGTCGAGGGAGAGGAAAAAACAAAACAAGAATTAAACCTGGGAATAGTTTTGATAAGGAACTTGTGAATGCTGAGTTGGCATCTATTGAACACTGTATGGCACATTCAGTGCGTTATTCACATTACCTCATTTAAGGCTCAAAGAAGTCCTGTGAGGTAGATTTTATTTAGAGGCTCAGAGAGGTTGAATTACTTTTGCAAACACATACAGCTATTTAGTGGCATAGATGTCAGGAAAAAATATGTAATACTAATAGTTATGCTCTGAGTCTCCATCCACTTAACTGATTGGATTTCTATGCTGATCTAGTGACTTTTCCTATGTCTGCTTACCACCCACTTCCCTCTATCCTTCTGTAATTTACCACACTTCAGGAAGCCTTTCTCTGTACTCATGATAATGGATTATGCTCTGTAGATCTTCCATTCATTTGTGTCAATCCTAGCTCCTAAGGAATGTAATGGAATCACAGTGATAGCAATATGTGTACATTTGCCACCTTCCTGCAGTGGGTAGGGCAGGATTCATCATAATGAAGGCATGAGAAGGTTGCTGTCTGGTTCCTTGGTTGTAGTTGCAGCTGATGAAACTTAAGATCTTTGAAGTAGAGATGCTTTGATCCCAGCTGCTCCACAGCTGATCCTGCCAGGTTGCTTTGAAGTAAAGAAACCTGCTGTTCCCTGTTTGTAGGATATGGGAGTTCTAGAAGGGAATGGGAAGGTCAGGGGACCAGTTAAGTGGTTGTTGCTGGAATCCAGGTATGACATTTGATGAGAGTGTGAAATAAGGCAGAGGAAGCAGCGATGTAAAGAAGGAAACATATGATAGATACTAAAGCATTAAAATCCACAGGATGTGGAAACTTATTGAAAGTGAGAAGTGTAGGCAAGTTTAAGAATGAATCACTAAATAATGATTGTTGAAGATGGTGAACGGTGGTTTCCCTTACAGTTGGAAGACACAGAAACAGGAACAGATGCTTTAGCTCTGTCTTATAGATTCCTGAAAACCCATGTGTAAGAAGGGATTTCAGGCAGGGGGAACAAAAAAGAGTACAGAAACAGAAATGAATAGGCCCATATACTAGCACATGGATCAGTGTTACTGGAGTGCAGAATGCTTGTGAGAATGCGTGGAGAGGGAAAGTAGAAGGAAAAAGAATTTCTGATGGCTTAGATGTGGAGCAAAGGAAAGAGGGAATCAAGGATAACTCCTACATTCTTGGCTAGGACAATTAGGCTGATGCTGATGTCATTTAAGATGGGAACCAAGCAGTAAAAATTAGTGTACTATACCTTTGTGACATTGATATATTCTTGTTCCCACTGTTAGGAGTATGCTTTGACTGTCACCTTTCCCTCACTGTCCCAAATTAATCACCAATCCTTTTGTTCTGAAAGTCCCTAGAGACATATCATAAACATATGCTATGCCAAATTTGGTTAGTTCCTACCAGTGACGTGGGTCAGTGAAAGGGTTTGTGTATTGGAGACCACAGACATTTAACTACTTCTTACTTTTCCATCTAGTCATGACTAAAGAAAGGAAATAACTTGAGATTAGAGAGAACATCTATCATTAGGCCTACAATAATCACACTTATGTAGAGATGATTCATGATTTCCTCTGATAATGTCCTGATACTTCTCAAAATCTCAACGAACCTTTATATTTTTTCCTATTTGTTCTTCTCTAAAACACAAATAAAACCACACACACAAGCCAGGCATGGTGGCTCAAGCCTGTAATCCCAGCACTTAGGGAGGATGAGACAGGAGAATTGCGAGTTCAAAGCCAGCTTCAGCAATGGTGAGGCGCTCATCAACTGAGTGAGACCCTGTCTCTACATAAAACACAACATAGGGCTGGGGGTGTGGCTCAGTGGTCGAGTACCCCTGAGTTCAATCCCCATTACCAAAAAAAAAAAAAAAAAAAAATCCACACACAAACATACACATCATACTGTCTTAGATTCTTCTCATTATTCCTTACTTTACAGAATATGACCTTCGTTATCCAAACTCCATAGGCCTTTGCTAAAAGTCTCCTGTCTGAAATACCACCACTTACCCATTTTCACTTACGAAATCCTATCTAAGCTTTCCATAGTAGCCTCCTATTATATTTGCTCTGAGAATTTTGGCAGGTCTCTCAATCAAATTTAATCTTCATCCTATAGCAATCAGCTTAAAAATATTTTATAGCATTTACCACAAGGTTCCCTGTCATTGTGTGAGGGTTTATGTACCCTGATAGTTTGGGAGCTAATAGAGGGCAATGGCTAATAGAGGGCAATAGAGTTAAATGCATCTACACACTTCAGAACTAACCCTGTGGTAAAGCCATGATTGGCCTTTAATCAAGTGTTATAAAATTTAGACTATTTCCCAAATGACCTAGCACAATGAAAGACACATTAAGTGTTCAATATATATTTGACCAAGTGTGATTTTACTTTTATCACTTTGGAAAACTGATTATTTACTCATTCTTATTAGTATTAATATCTTTATTATTTTCCAGGATTTATGAAACATTAAACTCTTTCTCTTGGAGGCTACTCCGTTCTGTAGTAAATAATGATGAATTTAAATATCTGGAGCAACAAAGGACTAAATGAACTGTTCTGCTATGAATTAAGTCCAAATGTTACTTCAACTATCTATAGGCAGAAAAAGAAAAATCACTTGACAAGGAATAAATTTATATGTGATCTTGATCTAACACATTCAGGCCCTCTGAGGATGTGTGTGTGTGTGTGTTTGTGTATATAAATGTGTATGGTGTTGTGATGGATCAAGGCTTAGACTAGAATTCCAAGTTCCCCCTTGCCATTAACATGCTATTTCATCGTATTTATAGAAATAGCATTCTGTATATTGTCTCAATCCAGTATCTATTTTGTGATAATAATTCTAGCTGGGTGCGATGGCTCAATGCCTGTAATTCCAGAACTTTGGGAGGCTGAGACAGGACAATCTTGAGTTCAAAGCCAGCCTCAGCAACGGTGAGGCACTAAGCAACTCATTGAGACCCTGTCTCCACATAAAACACAAAATAGGGCTGGGGATGTGGCTCAGTGGTCCAGTGCCCCTGAGTTCAATCCCTAGTACCAATAATAATAATAATAAAAATAAAAATAAATAATAATTCTAGTAACTTTGGATCTCTGAGGTACAGTTATTAACATTTTATAATCATCTCCTACATTTGGTCTCTGCTATTCATCTCCATCTACTTCCTGAGTTTTCAGTTAATGATAAATGCCTCAAAGTAAGAGTGTGGTCCTCTTGTCATGATTTGAAATGGAAATGGCACAAACATAATAATGTCTAGTTGACATGATGTGTTAGCTGTGATTTCCCTCATTTTCCACCCAATTCAAATATTTGTTTCTTCTCACCATCTTATTTTAGAAGCACCCCATAGCAAAAAATTTAAAGATGCCTATGAGTGTTGGGTAGCAGGGTTGGATAATTTTAAGGAGCCCATCTAAATAGTAAACAACTTTCCTTACTCATTACAATAGAGCAGGTGAGCATAGGTAATTTATACTTGTGTGAAAGGAAAAAGCTTTCTGAACTTGGTTTCTCAATCCTCCCTGCTCCATGGTGAAATGATTTAGTGTCACTGCAGTAATCAAAGACAGCCTATTCCATTGTTACAAATTGATCATCTAACTGATTTTGATAAATCAATACCACATATAAATGCTGAATGCTGAATATGTTTAAGCTACTAGATAATTTTCTGAAATATACATTATGTGCTAAGGTTAAAGTGAATTTTGAACTAGCTTTGACCAAAGAAAAATTATTTGTCCTTTTCCATCTTTTACAATTTATCTCCATGTGATGCTTTATTGTTGATATGAACCATGTAAATTTAAAGCTTTATTGTTGATATGAACCATGTAAATTTAAGGAGTGTGGAAGGTTGGCTAGTTTTATTCATTTTAAGAAAGTGAAAATGATTTGGAAAATAATTCCTAAGCCCATAGCTCTTGGATAATCAAATTTATGCCAGGCAATTAAGTACCATTTAGAATTTAAGCCACTAGCAAACGTCTTCAGCCCCAAACTACTGATGTCCATATCCTATACTACAAGATAATGACAACAATTTAGGAAATATACAGCTTACATGGGCCTTGCATTGCAAATATTCAAGATGGTATATTTAATGGGAAAAATAAATGGAACTCAAAAATGTTGTATAATAAGGTAGGTCATTATTTTGAAAACTATTATTAGAATCACTAGTTATGATTGAGACTTTTAAATAAAATGTTTAATAGAAAAGGAAAAAAAATAGTTTGGCAATTTAGATTGCATGAAAGTGCCTTAGCAGAAACAATGCTGATGGAGATACTGGCAGAAAATGGTGATGTCTTGGCATTGTTCAGATAGCTGTAAAACACTCTGGATGATGAATCACATGGTATGGATAGGAATGTATATTTTCATTTCTAGTTCAATGAATCTGCAGGCTTGGGTTCTAATTCACGGATGAGAAAAATTTGAGGTACCTTGACTTCATTTGTAGTAGAACTAAGGAATTCACTTCATCCAAATACTACCAATTTTTAAGTCAGATGGCTGGGATAATCTATAGAATATAAATTTGGAGGGTAAGTGCTATACTAAGAATGTCAGTTTCCCTGACAGTCTGGTTATGTTACCATCAGTGATACATAATGTAGGATATAGAATGGAAATAGATGGTTGACACATAGATATGTGACAGATACAGAGGGATAATAGAGATGATGGCTCAAGGATAGATTGCTCCCTCGGTCATATCAGGGTAGACTTGCACTACATTTTATGTCTAGTGAAGAGACCCATCATTTTCTCAAGATTTAGCCTGTGACTCTGGTTTCCTATCCTATGCTTGCTGAATTGGTTGTGCTTTGAGATCATTTCACCACACTCCATACACTGTCTTTGATCTGCATTTTATGTGCTGAATGTGAAATTTAGATCTATAATTGCCACACAAACTATTTGTATTTAGCAAATTTTTATGGATGCCCTGGGAAGTTATCAACAATAGAAAGAACCTCAAAAGGTATATGTTAACATTCCTGTTCTTAAAACTCCTTTTGCCACTTTGCTTTGGGGTAGAATATAGGTGATTTTTCACTAACTTTTCTTCGAAGTAGTGACTAGTGACGAACAGGGACATTTGATTTCTTTTCCTCTGGATAAATAAAGTACTCCTTCCAACCAGTGGGTAGAGCAAGACAGTGTTCACATAGGGAGCTTCTGAACACCAGAGCAAGCAATTAGCAACAGCCTGCAGCAGTTAGCTGTCTGGAAAGGATGTGAGTGTGTTCTTTATAGTTTCGTAAGATACAATTACTTCAACATACAATGTTTTTAGTTTGGTATTTTTCAAGGATGCAACTTATTCATAAGTCATTGTACATGTGTATTTTGACATGTGCATATAATTAGAAAACACTCATTAAAAATGAAGCAAAGCAACACAAATAACTCACAAATAAATGTATAAGATTAAAGGGAGGGCTGTGGCTGTAGCTCAGTGGAAGAGTGCTTGCCTAGCATGTGTGAGGCACTGGGTTCGATCCTCAGCACCACATAAAAGTAAATAAATAAAATAAAGGTATTGTATCCATCCACAACTTTAAAAAAAGTTAAAGAAAAGATTAAAGGGAAAATATCTTTGCCTTTTTCCATATATACATATATACATATATATATATCTTGTAATACTAATATATATGGAAATACATATATATAGGGAATATATATGAAAATACACCCATACATGTTTATTTAATGTATTTTTTTGCAGTGCTGGGGATCAAATCTAGGGCCTTGTATATGCTAGGCTAATGCTCTACCTCCGAGCTACTACATCCCCAGCCCTCTTTCCCTTTCTACAATTGATGATTAATCAGCTAGAAACTATTTCATTCCATCGTGTTTTTCAACAAATAGTTTTTACATTTATTTGTTAATTCTTTAATTTTCTATCTTCATATCCAATGATTTTTGCCTTTTATCTTATCATTTTCCCTTTCTTGACTTTGATTTTTTTTCTAACTTAGGAAAAATTCTCACTTATTTTCATTTCCTTTTTCTTAGTTCATAAGAAAAGCATTAAATCTCATCAATTTTAATACAGAATATTTCACATGTTACTTCTAAATATTATATAACTAGTTTTCACTCTTTGACAAATCATTTGCAAAATAGTGGTTTTTAAAACAAGAAATTTATTTTTTGTTGTTTGTATTTTTATCACCATTTTTAGTTCATAACCATCAGATCATGTGACCTATACAATTTTCAAATCTAGGAATTTATTGACATGAGGAATTCTTCTATCTTAACATTGCTCAACTTATATAAAAGATCCATAGGGACTTGGGAGAAAAACTATATTTTCTATTTCTTTGGCTCATAGTGTGCCGTACAACTCTTAAATTAATCTTATTAACTTTAAAATTCATATCTTCTGTAATATTAATTTTTGCCTAATTGGCCAGAATATGACTGTTAAATATATTAAAGTCTTACACTACAAGTAGGTTTTGTCAATTTTTCCTTATATTTTTAACCTGATTTTACTTTATATATTTATTTGATAGTATTCAACTACATAAAGATTCATGAATTGTATCTTTTTATTAACATCTCTATTTATTTGATACTTTAATTAATTAGTTTCAAGGAAACGGGGGTTTTAAAAACAGGGGAACTATACCATTGAACTACAACCCTATCCTTTTTAATTTATTTTATTTTGAGACAGAGTCTCACTAAGTTGTGGAGGCTGACCTTGAATTTGTGATCCTCGTGCCTCAGCCTCCTGAGTAGTTGGGGTTATAGGTGTGTGCCATTTTCTCTGTCCATTGTGGTATTTTAGACTCTGATTCTCATTTTTATCGTTAGAATAATGTGACCTTTACTCTTTTGGGAGCCAGTAGCATTTTAAGCAGAATCCAAATATTTAAGCTTAAACTGTAAAAATAAAGATATATAAATGATAGCAGTCACTACTCTTAAAGGTGAGTATTTATTGCAGCGTGGAGACCCAATTTATAGTCTGTGGCTCACCATTTTGAGATTATTGTAATAAGAACAGACACTTACTAGCAGAATGTAACAGGAAAGAGAAACTCTGCTCAGTGATCCAGAGACTAAAAACTGCATGGGTGGCATTTTCTTAGGAAAGAGTGATGACAAAAAATTCACATTATCAAGCAGTAGAAGCTGAGATAGGAAATAGACCATCTTTGCCAAGGCAAGTGGAAAATGTCATTGCCCATTCCAGGTCCTAAAGAAAGTTCCTGGAACAGGTCAAGGAGGAAGTATTTCCATAGCCGGCAAGTTCTATCCTTCCTATTATGAAAAAAGAGCTAGAAAACTGTAAGGGAATTCAAATATTTTTTTAATATGTTTTGGAATATAGGGGTTTGTTGGACAAAAAGAATCCAGATGGTTCTGTGTGTGTGAAAGTGGATGTAGTAGATTCATCAGCAAATATTTGTATCAGATAATTAGAATGGACAATTTTACTTTTTGATGGTAAGAAAGATAGAGTTAGCAAGCACTATGCAATGGAATAACAGAAAAAGGGAAAGAAGGGATTTCAGAGCTTCTGGTTCCTAGTTAAACTTCCTCTCACCATTTTTCCATGGTTTCAGGGCAAAGAGCATTAAAGGATTTATGTGCAGTGACATTTGCGCATGTCCAGGTTTTGCCCTTCCTTCCTTTCCTTCCTTCTTTCCTACCTTCCTTCATTCCACTTAATGTGCCCACTTAGGTTACAGAGAGTTGTTTGAAGAGTTCACAAGACAGCATCCAAAGTTTAGTGCCTCTTGCAAAGAAGAGCTCAAAATTATTAGTTTTCTTTTCCTGTACTCCCCCCACCCTTCGCTTATCAGCCAGCAGCACCTCCTCTTAAGTCTCCTGCCTCTTCATTCCTCAGCTGATGTGGAGAGAGATTGGGCCAAGGTATGATATATCTGAACTGAAATACAATTTCCTGTAGTGAGCTCTCTGCATGTCTAGATTTTTCTCTGACTACCCATCTTCCTGTATCAGTTTGTTTCAAAGATTATTTTCTTGAAAGAATTCACAACAATTTCCTGTCTCTTTAGTAAACAACAATTCATTCATTCATTTGTTCAACATGCATTTATTGAGTGAGTAGTCTGTGACATATATTGTTCTAGATGCTGAGAATATCAAGATGAATAAATTGTATCCCAGCCAACAAGGAACTGGCTCTTGAGAAAGTTTAAATAAATTCCCTTTCAATATTACCTTTGGAAGCCAGCATATGTTTCTTATAATTGGCATAACCAAAACTTTAGTTTGTTTTTCCTGACTTGAAAGTTTCTTATCCAATAAAACCATATAGAACTATGGGAATCCTAGAAATGTGCTTAAAATATTCAGAACACATTTTATTTTCCAAAACAATACTGTGAGCATTTTTCTCAACTGAAAGGCAGAGAATAATTAAATACCTGAATTTTGGAACTCCAAAATTTTAATTAATTACAAACTAAAATCTCTCTCTCCCAAAGTTGATTTTGCAAAGTGATTTTTTTTCTTGCTTCTACAACTTGGCAGAGTTTAATTATGAGCTCAATTGACACTTTAAGAGTTTAGCCTTTCACATATTATAAATTTATTTTGATCTGTGGGTTTAAGGAAATGTAGTTATATGAATCTAATGATATGAAGAATTAATCTTAATGTGAAAACTTGCATAATATAACAATCCTTTTAAGAATAATAGCTACCATATTTGTGCTATATGTCAAATACCATTTCATGTGTACATTATCCCATTTACCTATCACAGAAAGCTTGCAAGACATCACAGTTTTAAAGATTGAAGTGTCTGAAAGAAATCGGTTCAAGCAGTATGATTTTTCAATGTAAAAGCCATTTAATTTTTATATAATGAAGACCATGCTATTGATACTGATCTACTGTATTTAGTGTAATAGGGAATTTTATGAATCAGATGCGAAATTTTTACTTAGCTAAAACAGAACTTTTTTAAAAAAAATTATTTTTTAACCTTCAGGATGAGTGCAATAGCTACTCAGGAATCTATGGAATCACTAGCCATGAAATATCTAAATAGAGAAAAAAATGTTTGATGGAATAATTTCTGTGTGACTTTTTCCAGTAAATTATGTAATAAGTTTAAGCAACAAGTTGAAATCTGAATATTTGAAGACATGTTCAACCACTGTTAATGTGATGTGAAATTTCTGTGATTTCTGTTGGCCTACATTCATAATGGCAGGAAAAGCTGAATTTCAGTTAAAAGATAATGAAAGTGAAGATGAATTTTTCCAACCTAGGTTCATAGGCACCAGGTAACAAATCTCTGCTCTAACAGAGCCATTGATTGCACTGAGGTTATGTGGGTGAGAAGCTGAAGAAATTGGAAGATTGCAGGGTGATCTAGAATCCTGTGTGAAGAACACACAGATATATGGCAGCCTGGTGGCACTGAACACATCCATTTACAAATGTAAGTTCTTTCAAATATGGATAGAATCTTTGCATATTATTTTTATTTAGGGTCACTATTCCTGAATCATTTGAAGAATTCTGGCATTCTATCATTGATTTCTTTATTTTCAGTATTGTATTATAATACATTTCAACAATATTTTCATGTAGTTTTCGATTCATATTATAAGTATGAATTGAAAATATTGAATGGAATATCAATTTATTTTCATAAAGTTTGAAAAAAATAAAGTTTGAAGTTAGAGTTTTTAAATTTAGCATTCATATTCACATTTATTTCTAGAAATAGAAGAGATCACACATAATTTAACATTAAGTTCTTAGTCATGTACTTAACATGCTGAGCAGCAGTGTTATTGGAGAAACTCACATTTGCAACAGCTTATTTTTGTACAAGACACATAATTTTCACTATACTTGATAGGCACTCTTTGTGAACTTACCAGCTGTATGTTTTGATGCCTGTGATTTTATTTTATTTTATTTTATTTTATTTTTTGATTAACTGTATTTCATAGTGAGATTACTTATTGTGGTTGCATTAAAAAAGTTGAAATTCCAGGCCCATTTTTCAGTTCATTAAAATTTTCATCCTGTATCTTTTCTGTACCCTAGTCATATTTATTAAAATGATTTGTTTCTGATGATATCTTAGGTTGTATTTTTTGTACACAGATATGCTTTATTTGCATAGTAATCACTTATGCCCAGGCCCCTTCTAGTTTACTACTCTGCTATTCTCAACATGAAGCTTATATCTTATGGCATACGATGACTGCTTCAGATCTGTATTCTTTTCCTAAGGCTGCTATAACAAATTGCTACTAACTGGGTGGCTCAAAAGTATAGAAATTTATCCTCTTTCAATTTTGAGGGATAAAAGTCTGAAATCCAGGTGACTGCAGAGTTGTGCTCCCTCTGAATGCTCTGCAAGAGTTCTTTCTTGCCTTTTTGTAGCTTTTTTTGGTAGTAAGCAATTCTCAGTGTTCCTTGATTTATTGCCCTATTGCAATATCTTCCTTAGTCTCTTCCTTTATTCTTTTATCTATATTCAAATTTCTCTCTTTTTATAAAGACATCAGTCTTTACATTAGGGCCCACCCAATGCAATATGACATCATTTTAACTCAATTACATCTTCAAAGACTTTATTTCCTAATAAGGGAATATTCACAGGTACCCAGAGTCAGAATTTAGATATTTCCTCTTTCATATTTTATTGAGATGGACTGTATATAACATAAAATCAACCAATTTAATGACTCACTAAGATTCAGTATGCTCATGATGTGGTACCACCACTTCTATCTTGTTCAAAAAAATTTCATCATTCCAAAGTAAAACTTTCTCATTAAGCAGTTTCTCCCAATTTTACTTGCCCCAATCCCTGGCATCCAGCCGTCTATATTCTACCTCAATGGCTTTATCTATTCTGAACATTTCATGTGAAAGGAATCATGTAACATGTGACTTTTTGCATATGATTTTTTTCATTTAGAATTATGTTTTCAAAGTCCATCCATAGTATAACATGTATCATTGCTTTCTTCCATTTTTATGGATGAAAAATATCCATTGTATGAATATAGCACTTTCCTAGAGCATTATAGTTTTACATAGTAGCTGGGTTCATCCCAAGAAAATCATAGATGGAAGGAATCTGACACATTCCATTTCAGTCTCTGCTTCTTCCTCTCTTCTTCCCCACACCCTTGCCTTCGCTCCATTGATGCTCCCCTTGCTGATTCATTTATCCATCCTTGATTGGTGCTTTCCAAACACACATAAAGGTGAAATATTCTCTGTGGCATATTTACATATCCACATAACAATTTTGTTAAATACATTCCATTTCCTCCTTTCCCCATCCGTCTTCCCTCCCTCTTAATCTCCTTCTTCTATTCCACTGATCTTCTTTATATTTATGATATCCAACTGCTGCCTTCCCCTTAGTTTGCTTTAGCTTTCACATATGAGAGAAAACATTTTACTCTTGATTTTATGAGTCTGGCTTATTTCACTTAGCATGATGTTCTCTATTTCCATCGTTTTACTGGCAAATGCCATAATTTTATTCTTTATGGCTAAGTAAAACTCCATTGTGTATATATACCATATTGTCTTGATCCATTCATGTATTGACAGGTTTCTGAGCTGTAACACTTTTTAAAAATCTATCCATCTTTCCATGAACATTTGAGCTGTTTCTACCTTTTGAGTATTGAGAATAACTGGGCTATAAACATGTGTGTACATGTATTAGTTTGAGTCCCAGGTTTCACTTAAATGGAGTATATATCTAGGATTAGAATTCAGGATCAAATGTCATTCCCGTATTTAACTTTTCAAGAAACAAACTTTTCACACAGTAGCTTAATGATTTTACTTTCTTACCAGCAATGACCTCGGGTTCTAATTATTCCACATCTTTGCCAACATTTGCTAATTCTCATTTTTCTTACAGCTGTTATGGCCATCCTAGTGAGTGTGAAGTCTTACTGCATTGTGGATTTTATTACTATTTTCCTAATGACTAATGAAGTATTTTTCATGCACTTATGTATCTTCTATGGTTAAATGTCTATTTTGATCCTTTGTCCATTTAAAAAAGTTTGCTAATTTTAGTCTTTTTGTTGTTGACCCATATGGGTTCTTTCTATATTCTGGATACTAGGCCCGTGTCAGATACGTGATTTGTAAATATTTTCATTCACTCTATAGGTTGTTGTTTTGCTTTCTTGATAATGGCTTGGGTTGCACAGGTTTGTTTTTTTCATTTGGATTAAGTCCATTTTATATATTTTTCCTTGTGTTGCTCATATTTTTTGTATTATACCTAAATGTTTATTGCCAAATCCAAGATCATTAAGATTTACCCTGGTATTTTCTTCTAAGAACATGTTTTATTTTTAGAGGGCATCATGCAACCCATGAGATGAGCCCAACATGATGTTTGCATTTGAGCCAGTAAGAATGGGGAAAAGTAAACAGAACATGGTCAAGTGCATAATCCAGAATGAAACATATCACTTCTGCTCACATTCCATTGTCCAATACTTAGTCACACTTAGCTATAGGAGAAATATAGTCACACTTAGCTGTAAGAGAACGGGTGCAAAAACAATAGTTTAACTTTATGCTCATAAGTTCAACTCAAAATTCTTCTACTATATTAAAAGGGGAAAATAAGTATTCATGGAAAACAAGGAATCTTTGACAGAGTTAAGGAAATATTTTTGGTTTATATTTTTCAAACTTAGCTTTTTGTGGACATTGCTCTTTTCTGCAATGAAGTTTTCTATGGAAAAGTTTCTGATCTTCCTCCCTTATTTTTTTTACTAAAGAATTATCTTTGGCCCTTGAAATTAAATAATACAAACAGAATATCTACATGTTGATGATTTTGTATCTTTTTTTAAGTGCAGTGTGACATTTTGATCTGGAAATTCTGATTTTTTAAATAATGCCTTTGATTACATTTCCATTTCTAGTCATTGGGAATTCTACTTCAAGAATAAAAATTGGATGTGGTTTTTATCTGTGACTACTTAGTTCCCTTCTATTTCTACATAATTAAATGGCATTATTATAAAATAATACATTATTTAATCACATGTACACTTCATTAATAATTTAATTGATTAACTAAATGTTTTAAACCTTCATTTATGTCTTTGGATTTGCATTATTTAAAGTTCAAGTGTCATTCTGATGTCTTATCTCATTTTGAGCTCTTGTGTGTTAATTTCCATTTTATTTAATATTATATTAAATATTTTCTGGGTGGATTATTATTTTAATTTCTTTTTGAACTTAATATCAGTTTTGTTTACTATATTTCTTTTTTCTTCTATCCTCAGATAAAGAATTTCATCTATTTGTCTTAATACATTTTTTATCAATTTTAATTATACTAAAAGTGGATGGCTCTAACTACTCTATTTCTGTTTGGTATGTTTGAGAGAGCTTCTGTTTGACCGATATCCCATGTTGTTGGAGACTAGTTTTTCTTTCTGGGGAGCCCCAGTTTGAGAGCTAAGTTTCCTCTAGACTATAGAGGTGAGTGTGAGGAACAAAAGACATGACCTATTTCTTTGAACAGAACTATTTGTCAGACTTGAACTTTATTTTGTCTCCTTAAACATTCTGTAACTTTTCCTATACTTTTCTAATGAGAGATAATTTACCACTTCAAATTGCTTACCCTATTCATTGTGGAAATACAGGCCTTAGTTTATGTCAGAGGGTTAGGTTATTTTCTTCTGTTGGATTTTTCTTTCAAGGAACATTTTTACCACTTCCAGCAGAAGATTAAAAGGGCAGATAAAAGAGAGCCATGGGTTAAGGGTCCATTGCATTGGGAGGAGATATTAAATGTCTTTAAATGTCATTTCTCCCATCTCCCATGGACTACATTTATTTTCATTGCTGGTGATAATTAGTTCTGAACTTTTACAATCCTTTTAATTTTTCTCTTCAATGCTCCTCCCAGCCAAAAATTGAGAAGCAGCAACTTTCAGCAGTTTTTCTGGACTGTGGTTAGCAAAAGAGGGGTTCAGGGTTGGGCTTTTAAAGTAATAGAACTGGGCACAGTGCCAGCAGTTTGGGAGGCTGAGACAAGAGGATGGCAAGGTTGAGGCCAGCCTCAGCAACTTAGCAAGATCCTGTCTCAAAATAAAAAAATAAAAGGGAGTGGGGATGTAGTTCAGTGGTAAAGTACCCCTAAGTTAAATCTCCAGTACTAAAAAATAAAAAATAAAAAAATAATGGAAATTTCGGTACCTGGCCAGATTTACTAATGCTCTCTCCCCTTCAGTCACACTCTAAATTTGAGATAGGTTGTAGGATTTCTCAGAATTATGTTCACTTGCCTCTTTTCCTCTGATGTTTCCATGGAGGGTGGAAATGAGCTTTGCGGAGCTTTGATCTGCATCAATCTGCTGAATGATGCAGATTCTTGAAAATTTTTGTAATTTCTTTCAATTTTCCTTTGTTTAATTTGTCCTTCATCATATGGCCACATGGTGGATGGGGATCAGCTTAAGCAAAGTTAATCTACCTATAAGGAAAAGGAACTAAAAAACATATTTGGGGTAGATGAGCAATAGTACGTCCCTAGATGTAAAGCTAACAGGTCCTTACCACTTTATCAAGTGATCTCTATAGCTACACATTAGCACCCGCATTTTTGTAACCATATCTTCAGTTGTCTCTTAAAAGTTTAAAGGAATTTGTGCAAGTTTTAAAAATGATACATTTATCTCCTATCAGATAAGAAAGATTAAAGAAGTAAAAATACTCAGTGCCAGCTAGGATCTGAAGGGGAAAAAAGGAAGCTCCTTTATGCAGACCTGCTGGGGAAGCAAATTAATACCAAACTTTTTGAAAGGAAGTATGGCAAAATGTATCCAAGAAAATCTTTAAATGTGTGCATGCTCTTTTAATGAAACTTTCCTCTTGCATATATTTATCTTTAAGAGGATAATTGACCATATGTGTAAAATAATACATATGGATGTTCATTATAATATTTTATTCGATACTAAATAACTTAAAAGTAAGAATCCAGATAAGTTCAAGACTTTTTGATGTACATCAAGAATTTGGCAGCCGGGTGTGGTGGCACAAGCCTGTAATCCCAACACTTTGGGAGGCTGAGACAGGAGAATCGTGAGTTCAAAGCCAGCCTCAGCAACAGCGAGGTGCTAAGCAACTCAGTGAGACCCTGTCTCTACATAAAACACAAAATAGGGCTGGGGATGTGGCTCAGTGGTCAAGTGCCCCTGAGTTCAATCCCCAGTACCAAAAAAAAAAAAAAAAAAAAGAATTTGGCGATTATATACACCATCAAACAAGATGGTGTAGACACTAAATTTATTTGCTTTTTATTAAATACTTTCTATGTGACATATTATACTGAAAGTCACTGACTTTCATATACACTAAAATAATGGTGATCTACTTAACAGTAATTAGGGTACTTTCTTGCTAAGAAACATGGGGTAGATCAGTGTCCTTCCAAGGATGGAGCAATAGGAATGGTTCACTCCTACCACAGGCAATAATGAAAAGCATTGTTCACAGGGAATTTTAATAACTTCCAAGAATAAAATCAAATAACTGTTTTAATTATCACCTCCATACTCCAGCATTAATAAATAATTTCAGTCATTAAATTTTCTTTATCCTCCCTCAAACTCCTTCTTTTGGAGTGGTTCTAAAAAGGTTGATATCAAGAATAGAGGACTGACTTAATCATATTCCTTGAATTAATTGCTCAGGACTCTCTTGTTTGTTTACTCATTTGTTCCTCTTTATTCCTCAGTGACATCCCACTTCTCCTCACAGTAAGTTATCAGAATAAACTGTATGTATGTACTTTCTCTGAGTGATAAGAAAATGCATATGGTACCTTGTAAATGTGCATTTTAAATTTGTCTATCTCCTATTATATAGCATTTTTTTTTCTTGCTAATTCACTCGACATTATTTTTAAGTTCTACACACGTTTCTCTATATATGTGTAGACTATTGTTTCTTTTGTAACAGATACGTTTTTGGCTACGTAAACTTCAAATAATATTTGGATTTTTGGATTTTTAATATTATACAAAATATTTTACTTAGTTAATTAAATATATCTTAATTGCCTACCAACTGATATTTTACTTTTGTAATTAAATTCAACTTAATATTTTGATAATATCGATGAAGTAATTAAACACTTTCATAATGATAATGAATTAAAATAGCATAATTATACATATATTGCTTTTTTATATTTGGCTTAATTAGATTGGTATGAGATTTATCTGTTGAATAATTATTATGTTTCAACTAACATTTTCTAAAAAAATTTCAATTGTGCTTGAGGCAGTTAATGGACTTGATTAGTCAGAAAGGATATCTGGTGATTTCTTCAAATTAGTGATAGGATAACAGCTAAATTGATTAATTTCTCTCCATATCTGTGTGGCCTCAGGCAAATTTTTGTCCTTAACTGAAGGACAAACCTAATACATTTCTCTTTCTAGATGCGATGAGAAAAGTAGTCACCTTGATTGACTCTAATTCTCTTTGTAAATGACTTGAATGAGAACCTGCCTTAGTGCTTAATGACTCTGACTGGGATTGGTGAATGAAGAGCAACTACAAAGTGCAACTCCAAGGAGGGATTTAATTTCCTTTGTGGAACATCAGTTTAATTTCCTTTGTGGAACTAATTCATAGATGGTAAATGGTTTTAAAGTTTCTTCTTCTAGTTTCTGGGCAGGTAAAATCACTTCAGAAAACAAATGCACATATACACTGGTACAAAAGCTTCTCTAAAAATATGGGGAGAAGGAAAACATGTATCATGTGTGAGAGGAGATCTCTAAATGCCTGCAGAATTTTGAACATTGAGGAAACTTTTGATGTGACCATACATATTTATTAAATGTTTACATAAATCTGAAATAAATCTTTCTTCCACGGATATAATCACTTGTGAGTTTGCATGCTCCACATGTGCATATTTTCATGTCATAGGATTTTGTAGAGTGAGGCACTTTTGCATTTCATCCAAAGAAAAAGTAATCACCACCAAAACACATTCTGTTAACCAAGTCTATTTGATCTGACTTCCAACTACCTGCTTTAGATAATACGTGCTACATTTCCATCACACATACACAAATATGCATATACATAGAGATAGATTTAACCATTGATGGTGCAAATATTTAGATATCTATACTCAAAAGCCTTCATGTTTGACTTCTGGGAAACAATGAATCAATTTTGAAAATGAAATAATGCAAAGCCACTGGTATATATGATCATAAAGCCACTGGCACTCCAGGGACCCTAGATGACTATTAGATTAAAAAATGGTCCTGGCTTCTCCAAGCCCTTCATGGAGGATTTCTTGAGAGATTATAGCTACTTTCAAACTACAAATGACCCAAAGTTGACATAGTAACCTATTACTCATTTGTATCTTGGTGAAAATTAGCTTATGGAAGAACTGAGTGTACTATGGATGGAAGAAATCAGAAATCATCTAATTCACCAACCTCATTTACCAGATAGGAAAAATGAGCCTCAGAAAGGGATTGCATTTATGAGTCACACAGTGCATCAAAATAATTGTCAGGTCTCCAAAGTAAATTGATGTGATAGGATAGATATCCAAATAGATGTGGCTTAGTTCTGCCTAGACAATGCTTACATCCACAAGATGTTCATAAATTGTCCTGCTCACTTTTGGAAGACTGCGCATTAATTTTTGTTTAAAGGCATATTAAAAAGTTTGTTGACTGCATGTAATGTTTCTTGCAAATTAATCAATTTTAGTCAATTCAGTGCATGTGGTGGACTCCAATTCAGCAAGGTGTTTTAGAAAGAGATACATTGTAAAATCCAGGAAGTAGTTTAAACACTATTATTCAAAATCAATTATGTATAAACTAAAAATATGTAATCTTATCTTTAATAAGATCCCTTAATCTTTATAAAATAACATGTATGTGTTATTGTGAATATCTTCAGTGTGTGCTTATGTGTGTATGTGTGTATGCATGATGTGAGAGAGCAATAAAGAAACAGAAAGAGGAAAAAATCAGCATAGGACTAGTTTTAGTAGATACTGAATTCTAGATAAAGTTAAATTTTGAAACTTACGTGTTCCTAGAAGTCTAACTATTCCAATCAATTGAATTCACAGGTAGAATACAGACACATTATCCTAGTTAAAAATTGATTCAAAGGCTGGAGTTATGGCTCAGTGGTAGAGTGCTTGCCTAGCACATGTGAAGCTCTGGATTCGATCCTCAGCACCACATAAAAATAAAATAAAAGTATTGTGTCCATCTACAACTAAAAAAGAAAAAGAAAAAGTCAATTCAAATTTATTTTTTGTCATTCTACAGATAAATTACCGAAAGAGTTCACTTTCTTCAAATATCTTATTTTTCAATTATAAAATTAATACGTGGGGCTGGGGTGAGGCTCTGTGGTACAGCGCTTGCCTAGCATGTGTGAGGCACTGGGTTCAATCCTCAGCACCACATATAAATAAATAAAATAAAGGTCTATTGACAACTAAAAAAATTTTAAAAATTAATATGTACTCGTTGTGTTGGTCAGTTTTTCATCTCTAAAATACCTGACAAGTACAATTTAAAGGAGGAAAAGTTTATTTGAAGTTCACAGTTTCAGAGGTCTCAGTTCATCATTGGATGACTCCATTGCTCTGGGTGTGAGGTGAAGCAGAACATCCTGGCAGAAGGGCCTGGTGGACGAAAGGTTCTTAACTCATAGGATCCTAGAAGCAGAGAGAGCAAACAAGACATCAGGGACAAAATATAAGCCCCAAAGGCATACCTGCTTTGACTGACTTCCTCCAGTCCCACCCTGCCTGCCTACAGTTACTACCCAGTACAGTAGTCCTTTCAAAGCATTGTTACAGCTCTCATAATCGAATCCTTTCTTCTCCAAACATTCCTGCATTGTCTCACATATGAACTTCCAGGGGATATCTCATATCCAAACCACAACACACATTGAAGAGACTCAGAAAAATTGTAAATAAAATCTCATCATGTAGTGTCATGTTCTAGTAATGACTGAAACCTTGCAGAATTTAAAAATATGGATATAAACACACTGATAAATGTGCTTTAATTTTTACAGAAAATCAACTTATGTGATATGCACATATACTTTGGCAACCTGTTTTTTATATTTCAATATATCACAAACATATATCTATGTATGTACTATATCACCATTTATAATGATTATATAATATTCCGTACTATGGACATGCTATTATATGTTTAAGTAATCAATTGAAGGGTATTAGGTTGGTTGTTTTTTCTTCTTTCAAAAATGACTTTATGGTAAAAATCATTTTTTACACTTGTGTAGAATTGTCTGATTAGAGGATGACTTTTTGCTTTTTTAAAAAATTACTTTATTTAAATGCATTTCGAGTCATAGTACATATATAGAGCTCAATTTCCATCTCTCTGGTTGCAAACAAGATAGACTCACACCATTTGTGTCTTCGTACATGTACTTAGGGTAGTGATGTCCATCTCATTCAATCATTTTTTTTTATTCAATCATTTTTGCTACTCCCATTCCCCATCCCCTCCCCCACCTCCCACTCCTCCACCCAAAGTTCCTCTGTTTCTCCCATGCTTCCCACCCTCACCCCCCTTATGTATCAGCATCCACTAATCAGAAAGAATATTCAACCTTTGATTTTTTGGGATTGGCTTACTTCACTTAGCATGATGTTCTCCAATTCTATCCATTTACCTGAAAATGCCATAATTTTATTCTCTTTTATTGTTGAGTAATATTCCATTGTGTATATATACCAGCGTTTCTTTATCCATTCATCTCTTGAAGGGCATCTAGGTTGCTTCCACATTTTAGCAATTGTGAATTGTGCTGCTATAAACATTGAAGTGGCTGCTTTACTGTAATGTGCTGTTTTTAAGTCTTTAGGGTATAGGCCAAGGAGTGGGATAGCTGGGTCAAATGGTGGTTCCATTACAAGTTTTTTAAGGAATCTGCATGCTTCTTTTCAGATAGATTGTACCAGTTTACAGTCCCACCAGCAATATTTCAGTGTACCTTTTTCTCCACATCCTCGCCAGCACTTATTGTTGCTGGTATTTTGGATAGCTGCCATTCTGACTGGGGTGAGATGAAATCTGAGAGTAGTTTTGATTTGCATTTCTCTAATGGCTAGAGACGTTGAACATTTCTTCATATATATATTTATTGATTGTATATCTTCTTCTAAGAGGTTTCTATACAGCTCCTTAGCCCATTTATTGATTGGGATGTTTGTATTTTTGGTGTTAAGTTTTTTGAGTTCTTTATATATCCTGGAGATCAGTGCTCTATCTGATGTGTGTGTGGCAAAACTTTGCTCCCAGAATGTAGGCTGTCCATTCACCTCATTGTTTCTTTCTTTTGCTGAGAAGAAGCTTTTTAGTTTAGAAACATCCCATTTATCGATTCTTGCTTTTATTTCTTGAGCTTTAGGATTCTTGTTAAGGAAGTCGGGGCCTAATCTGACATCATGAAGATTTGGACCTACTTTCTCCTCAATTAGATGCAGGGTCTCTGGTCTAATTCCGAGGTCTTTGATCCACTTTGAGTTGAGTTTCGTGCATGGTGAGAGATAGGGGTTTAGTTTCATTTTGCTACATATGGATTTCCCGTTTTCCCAGCACCATTTATTGAAGAGGCTATCTTTTCTCCAATGTATGTTTTTGGCACCTTTGTCTAGTATGAGATAACTATATTTATGTGGGTTAGTCTCTGTGTTTTCTATTCTGTACCATTTGGTCTACATGTCTATTTTGGTGCCAGTACCATGCTGGTTTTATTACTATAGTTTTGTAGTATAGTTTAAGATTTGGTATTGTGATGCCTCCTGCTTCACTCTTCTTACTGAGGATTCCTTTGGCTATTCTGGGTCTCTTATTTTTCCAAATAAATTTTATGATTACCTTTTATATTTCTATAAGAAATGACTTTGGGATTTTAATTGAGAGTGCACTGAATCTGCATAGTGCTTTGGGTAGTATGGCCATTTGAATAATATTTGATTCTACCTATCCAAGATCATGGTAGATCTTTTCATCTTCTAAGATCTTCAATTTCTTTCTTTAGTGTCTTGTAGTTTTCATTGTAGAGGTCTTTCACTGCTCTTGTTAGATTGATTCCCAAGTATTTTATTTTATTTTTTGAGGCTATTGTGAATGGAGTGTTTTTCCTGATTTCTCTTTCAGAGGATTCGTTGCTGATGTATCAAAATCCATTTGATTTATGGGTATTGATTTTATATCCTGCAACTTTGCTGAATTCACTTATTAATTCTAGAAGTTTTCTGGTGGAATTTTTTGGATCCTCCAAGTGTAATATCATATAGTTTGTAAATAATGATAGTTTGAGTTCTTCTTTTCCTATTTGTATCCCTTTAATTTCTTTCATCTGTCTGATTGCTCTGGCTACAGTTTCAAGGACTATATTGAATAAGAATGGTGAAAGAGGAAATCCTTGTCTTGTTCCAGGTTTTAGAGGGAATGCTTCCAATTTTTCTTCATTTAGGATGATGTTGACCTTAGGTTTAGCATATATTGCTTTAACAATATTGAGGTATATTCCTACTATCCCTAGTTTCTCTACTGTTTTTTAAACATGAAAGATGCTGTATTTTGTCAAACACTTTCTCTGCATCAATTGATAAAATCATGTGAGTCTTATCTTTAAGTCTATTGATGTGATGGATTATGTTTATTGATTTCCATATGTTGAACCAACCTTGCATCCCTGGAATGAACCCCACTTGATCATGGTGCACTAGTTTTTTAATATGCTTTTGTATGCAATTTGCCAAATTTTTATTGATAATTTTTGCATCTATATTCATCAGGGATATTGGTCTGAAATTTTCCTTTTTTGATGTGTCTCTGTCTGGTTTTGGTATCAGAGTGACACTAGGCTCATAGAATGAGTTCGGAAGAATTTCCTCCCTTTCTATTTCATGGAATAATTTGAGGAGTATTGGAGTTAGTTCTTCTTTGTAGGCCTTGTAAAACTCGGCTGAGTATCTGTCTGGGATAGGGCTTTTCTTGGTTGGAAGGCTCTTGATGACATCTTCTATTTCTTTGCTTGTAATTGATTTGTTTAAGTCATGAATGTCCTCCTGGTTCAGTTTGGGTAGGTCATATGTCTCTAGAAATTTGTTGGTATCTTCAGGGTTTTCTGTTTTACTGGAGTATAAATTTTCAAATAGTTTCTAATTATTCTCTGTATTTCAGCATGGTCTGTCGTGACATTTCCTTTTTCATCACAAATTTTAGTAATTTGGATTTTCTCTCTCCTTTCCATTAGGGTGGCTAAGGGCTTGCCAATTTTGTTTATTTTTTCAAAGAACTAGCTTTTTGTCTTGTCAATTTTTTTAATTGTTTCTCTTGTTTCAATTTCATTTATTTCAGTCCTGATTCTAATTATCTCCTGTATTCTACTTCTTTTGTTGTTAGTTTGTTCCTCTTTTACTAGGGCTTTGAGATGTAGTGTCAAGTCATTGATTTGTTGAGTTTTACAGCTTTGAATATATGAGCTTAATGCAGTGAACTTAGCACTGCCTTCATAGTGTCTCAGAGATTTTGATATGTTGTATCAGAGTTCTTATTTACCTGTAAGAATTTTTTTTATCTCCTCGCTGATGTCTTCTGTTACCCATGCATCGTTCAATAGCAAATTATTGAGTCTCCAGGTGTTGGGGTGGCTTCTTTTTTTAAAACTGTCATTAGTTTCTAATTTCATTCCATTATGGCCAGATAGAATGCAGGGTAGTATCTCTATTTTTTTTGTTTTTGCTAATATTTGCTTTGTGGCATAGCATATGATCTATTTTGGAGAAGGATCAATGTGCTGATGAGAAAAAAGTGTATTTGCTTGTTGAAGGATGGAATATTCTATATATGTCTGTTAAGTCTAGATTATTGATTATTGTGTTGAGTTTTGTAGTTTCTTTGTTTAGTTTTTGTTTGGAAGATCTATCCAGTGGTGAGAGAGGTGTGTTAAAGTCACCCAGTACTGTTGTGTTGTGGTCTATTTGATTCTTGAAGTTGAGAAGGGTTTGTTTGACATACATGGCTGCCCCATTGTTTGGTGCATAGATATTTAAGATTGTTATGTCTTGTTGATGTATGATTCCCTTAAGCAGTATGAAATGACCTTCTTTATCCCTTTTCACTAACTTTGGTTTGAAGTCCACTTGATCTGATATGAGGATGGAAACTCCTGCTTGTTTACACAGTCCATGTGAGTGATACATTGTTTTCCATCCTTTCACCTTCAATCTGTGAATCTCTTTCTATGAGATGAGTTTCTTGGAGGCAGCATATTGTTGGGTTTTTTTAAAAATCCAATCTGCCGTCTGTGTCTTTTAATTGCTTAGTTTAGGCCATTGACATTCAGTGTTATTATTGAGACATGGTTTGTACTCCCAGATATTTTTGGTTTATTTTTAGTTTTTAACTTGACTGAGTTTCTCTTTGATTGGCCTTTCCTTTAGTATGTTCCTCCCTTTGCAGGTTTTCATTATTGTTTTTTATTTCCTCCTCATGGAACATTTTGCCAAGAATGTTCTGTAGTGCAGGCTTTCTTGATATAAATTCTTTTAGTTTTTGTTTATCTTGGAAGGTTTTTATTTCATCATTGAATCTAAAACTTAATTTTGCTGGATATAAGATTCTTGGTTGGCATCCATTGTCTTTCAGAGTGTGGTATATATTGTTCCAAGCATTTCTAGCTTTAAGGGTCTGGGTTGAGAAGTCTATAGAGATCCTAATTGGTTTCCCCCTATATTTAATCTGATTCCTTTCTCTTGTGGCTCTTAAGATTCTCTCCTTATACTGAATGCTAAGAATTTTCATTATTATGTGTCTTGGTGTAGATCTGTTTTGATTTTGTACATTTGGTGTCCTGTAAGCCTCTTGTATTTGATTATCCAATTCATTCTTCATGTTTGGAAAATTTTCTGATATTATTTCATTGAATAGATTGCTCATTCCTTTGGTTTGAAATTCTATGCCTTCCTATATCCCAATAATTCTTAAATTTTGTCTTTTCCAAAATTATTGGATATTCTGTTCATGGTTTCTTACCGTCTTCACTATGTGGTCCACTCTATTTTCAAGGTTAAATATTTTGTCTTCATCATCAGAGGTTCTGTCTTCCAAGTGTTCTAATCAGTTGGTGATGCTTTC
Source organism: Xerus rutilus (assembly GCA_028644305.1). NCBI lineage: Eukaryota > Metazoa > Chordata > Mammalia > Rodentia > Sciuridae > Xerus > Xerus rutilus. The sequence goes on from CM053417.1 coordinate 9,751,791, forward strand.
TATTGAGTTTTTAATTTGGTTTATTGTTTCTTTCATTTCAAGGATTTTTGTTTGGTTTGTTTGAGGCACTTTCTTCCCTTGTTTTTTCCATGTTGTTTTTGTATGTTTCCTTCTAGCTCTGTAGATCCAAAGTGTTACAGTTTTTATCCTATAGGCTTTTCCTATAGGATTCCCTATGGAGTTCCAATACATTTCCTTTGAGAGGGAGACCAATATTGACAGATCTCAATACAAATGATATATAGTTTCAAACCAAGTAGCTCCTAATAGCTCCTAAATACATTTATGGCTTAGTCACAATATACAGAAAATATGAGTTCAATCGGTTTGCACAAGGGTCTACAGTTTCTGCTGGTGGGCTAGGGAGAACCAAGGGAGAGGTATGGGATAGGATGTTAGGGTGGTAAGAAGTTAGGATATAGTTATTAGATCCTAGAAGGCATGAAAGAGGAATCCAAAAGAAGTTGGCTATTAGTAGAAAGGAGAGAAATAGATTTGGGGAAGACCAGTAAGAAGGAAGCAAATAGAGTACAACTAACGAAGAGACATAAAAATTAATAAAAATAAATCATGTATAGGTGGAAGTTACAAGGCTATATAATACAACTGTAGTATACTAATCAGATATCCCAGTCTACCATATCCTAATGCATAAAAAATACTTGGTTTCACAAATGTTGGGTATGTGAGGGTGGGGGAAGAACAAGAGAGAGAAATGAAGAAAGAAAAAAGAGAAGAGAAAAAAAACAAAACAACAAAAAAAGACAAAAAAATTAGGAAAAAAATAAAAAGTAAATAGAAAGTCTCAATGTAAATAAACAGAATTGCTTCCTTTCACCTCCAGTAGGTGGAGTTATCTGTTGCTTACTGGTATTTGCCTATGATGGCATAGCTGAAGTCTCACAAAGAAGCCATCTGCTTCAGTGATAGGGTGAAGGGCTGGACTGCTCAGTCATCTTGGATGCAGTGTTCAGAGATGCAACTCTGCGGGTGTGCTGTGCTAAAGTAAAAGTTTGTCTCCCGATCCTGTCTGGTGTGCCCCCCTCCCCCCCCCCCCGCCGCCGTGTGGGAGTTTCTGCCCTGGTAGATGGAGATCCACACAAGAACAGCAGCCAGGGGTCCCAGGGGAGCAACCCCTAGGGGTCCTGTGTGAGTGGGCGTCCTGGGGGTGTGTGGGCCCTGGAGCCAGGGATCCTGTGCAGGAGCAGGCTTTGCGGGGGAGGGGAGGCCCACACTGGAGTCTGTGACTGGAGTCCTACGCTGCTTGAGACTGGAGTCTTGTGCAAATGCTGGGGCCTGGTCGCCCTGCGGGCACATGAGTAGAATTCCTACGTGGAGGCAGCTGTTGGGTGTCTTCTAAAAACTCGCTGAGAAACAGTGTTTCCACTACTTTAAACTCTGGTCCTGGAGAGTCTAGGAATGCCATGTCTGTCTAGGCCACCATCTTGGAACCAATCTGAGATGGCTTTTTTCTTATGATAAATTCTTAGAAGTGTAATTTCTTGGTCAAAGGGCTTGAGTTAAAGATACTGAAATCATATTAGATTTCCTTTCATATATGTTACATACATTCATATATCAATGTATGTTCCAGTGAAAAGATATTAATGTATGTGTGTATTGATTTCTCCATGCCCTTATCAATTCTAAGTATGATTGGTTTTTGAAAATTTCTCAATATCATACGGAAAATTATTAAAGATATTTTTATAATCTTTGTTTTTTTGCTTAGGAATACTTTTTCCTAAATGCAGTGGCCATTGTAGTTGTAGTTCTTATTTTGGTCTTTACTCTTTCTTCTATACAAATTTCTTTCTTTCATAATAATAATTGTATGTTTAATATGTATCAGACACTTTGTAATCTAATTTAAAATATAGAAAATCACCAGAGGTGGGCACTACTATTGCACACAGTTCTATAGATGAAAAATGTGTTTATGTAATTTGCTCAAGCTCAGGTAGTTGGTAAGTGACAGATACATGGTACTAAACTAAATCTGTCTGCCTTTCAAGCTCTCCTTTTAACTCAAGCTCTCCTTTTAACATCAACCTCCTCCACACATACATTTGGAATTATTTTGTAGCCAGATCTTTTCTAGTTTCTGGCTCAGGTGTTATGCTTAGAAAAGTCTTTCTTTCCTGTGAAGCAGGAAAGAGCACCATCTGTTTAAATTGAAAGGGCAGATAATAAGGCAAGAGGTTGGAGGAAGGTGGAAGATATTTGAAACAGCTTTTGCAAATGCCCTCTCATTTATTCTGTGCCTCACAGATGTCAGGTCTTGCTAGTCCTGGACTGAAGAATCCCATTTACATTTGCTATTGATGAATGTTCCAGCATCATTTGACTCTACTGGCAAATTTTACTAGCATTTAAACATACTTATCTTTCTCATCTTAAAAATAAAGTATCCCCTTTTTTCAACATTAGGTCCTATCTGTCTCCTCATAATTATTGTGGAACTTTCTCACTTTCTATCCACCTCAACCCTCTTCTGAAAATTCTTGGTAATTTCTGCAATGGCCACAAAATTTCAATTCCATTCGTCAGGATATACTTTATACTGTTGACCACTTTCATTTAAAAAAAAATTATTTTCTTTGGATTGTGTGACTACCTTACTCTTCTGGTTTTCCTCTTACATTGGAGACTGGGTCCCATACTCTTCTTTGATTTCCTCTGACTCTGCATGATATGTGTATGCTGGTCTGTTTCATGACTTCTATCTTTACTATTTGGTCTCAAGTTATGCCTTACTCCCTGGGTGGCCCTACCCACTCCCAGTGCTCAAAATAACATGAATTGCAGAACTATTTTTCTAACTCAGATCAGTCTCTGAACCTCAGAGTAACAGCTAACTGGATGCCAAGTATCACCTAGATATTTTCCACAAATCTTATATTTTAGCATCTATGCTATAATCAATTCAGAGACTTGGAGCTATTAGGATGGAATAAATGTGTTTTGCATGCCAGAAAGACATGGATTTAGGGGTACTGGGGCAAAATGCTATGGATTGAATTGTGTTTCCATCCAAAAATATATTTTGAAGACTTAAACACTAATGTGATGATTTGGAGATGGAACTTTTGGGAAATAATTAGATTTCGATGAAATCATAAAAGTAAAGCTCTAATCCATTAGGATTGGTGGCCTTATAAGAAAAGAAAGCTTTCTTGCTTCACCCTCCCTCTCCCTTCCCCGTCTCTTTCCATGTCCATAGAAGGAAGAAAGGCCACATGAATACACAGCAAAAAGGCAGACATCTACAAGACAGGAAGAAACTCTCACAAGAACTTGACTTTGCTAGTGACTTAATCTCTGCAGATTGGGACATGAACAAACTGAGGGCACTGGCTTTTTCTTAAATCATGTAACAATTCCTGGCGACATCCTCTAAACTAAACTCTGGTATTTCACCTCCCAATCCACAGTGGACTTTTGCAAACTAATTATTACTTTCTCTGTAAACTAGCTCCCCCCATTCTGAGAGTCTGATTCTTTTAGCAATACCAGGATTCTCCCAGGTATATAAACTTGAATCCATGTTCTTGTTTGTCTCATATCTTGGAAGCCCCCACAAATTATCTTTTCCTCCAATGACTTGGCTTCTATCATTATGTACTGATAGACACAGTGGTCAAAGGTATATTATAGTATTTCATCAACTGCAAGAAGTGCCACTTTTTAATGTACCACTAAGGAAGTAAGACCATTGAGAATTAGGCTGGGATGGAACACTAAATATAAAATATAGTCCAGTTACAGAGATGTCAAAATGTGAAAAATTTGCGTAGTAGAATCAGTAAACTGATGCAAGTGGAAAAATAAATATGCTACTCACATAAAATAAAAATATCAATAAGACACAAGCAGGAAATACTGATTCATCAAAATTAGGATAATGTAAAGAGAGTTTATGTATAAAGCAGTAGTTTACAAAGAAGTAGGTGAAAGGATGTCTCAGTCAATTTGAACTATTATAACAATAATATTTTGGACTCAGTAATTTATAAACAACATAAATTTATTACTTATATTTCTGGAGGCTGGGAAATCCAAGGTCAAGGTGTGAGCAGATTCAGTGTCTGATAAGGGCTCAGTCTGTTCCACAGATGACAACTTGTTGTTGCATCCTTACATGGTGGAAGGGGCAAGGAGCTCTCTTCAACCTTTATTATAAGGGCCCTAATCCCATTCATGGGAGCATAGCACTCTTAACTTAATCCTTTTCCAAGAGGCCCTACCTCTTAATACCACAACAGGGATTAAGTTCCAACATGAATTTTGAAGAAACACTTTTAGACCATAGCATGGGTTAATCACGAGGAATAATGCAAGGGCCTACATCCAACAGTAGCAAAGTTCCTACCCCTCTGAGGTTCACAGTGATGAGAAAAAGGACAAGTTATCAAGGCTTTAAAGGAGAATGAATCATATAGAGCAGATTGTCTCCAGAGGTGCAGTTCCTTTGCTGGAGGGTCACAAGAGCAAACACCCTTGCAAAAAGGGAACAGGGAGATAATTGTTCCTATGCAACTCATCTTTATCCATCTAATATCTTGTTAGGGCTCACCATTGGTCAAATCCAATTAGAAATCAGAGTGTTAGAGATACTGAGTGACATAATCCATATAGATTCGTCTGTCCAAAAAGAATAAAGTTGAGATGGATATGTAGGAGTAAAATAAGATACCTTGTATAATATAATTTATATGTACAAATAAAACCACACATGCTTGTTTATGTTCATATTTGCATTTTTCTTGAAAGAAACAACGGAAACTGGGGACATAGCATTTATAGGGCTGGAGTTGGGAACTTGTGTGTTTTGTTTTTAATCTTACCCTTCTGGTCTGTTCGAAGGTATAAACCTATTAAAAAATAGAACCTATTAGTAGAATTAAATAGAACCTATTAGTTCTATACTTAAAAATAACTAACAAATTGCATTTCTGTACTTAGACTTGACTCTCACTTGCCAAAGCCGTGACCTTAATCTGGCAGTTAATACTGCAGTTACTAACGCTGTCTCTCATCTGGTACCTCCATCTTACAGTTATTTCTCTAATCTTGGAGATGACTATAAGAACTGTTTAGTCACACACTCTTTAATTAATTCAAAAGTTATTATTGAGCAACTCTTCTCCTCTGGATATTATTCTAAAAGCAAAGGATATTGTGGTGAGTAAAAACAGATTCAGCTCCTGTCTCCTCCAGTTCAGTTGGACAGGTTGATATCAATTTTTAAAAAAATATGAAGAAATATACAATTTCAACCCTGACAATGCCAAGGGAAATATTTCAGAAGAAGTGATCATCAAGCTAAAATGTGAAGGGTTAATCAAGGGAGGTGGGGACAGAATCTTGTTCCAGATAAAGGTACAGCATATACAATTCTCTGTGGTATAAGTACACCTGGCATAATTTTCTAAAAAAATGAAAGAAAGCTTGAGTGGCTTAAGCATCGACTTGACAGGGAGCTTGCTGAGAGATTTGTGGATGATGTGGTGAGGTGCCAGTCCACGCAGGCTTTTATAGTCAATTCCAAGGATTTTTCTATTTATCTCAAAATCAATGAGAATGCTTTGAAATATTTTTCTTAAACCTGACTTTCTTTATATTGGTGGTTCAGCATTGGCTGCCTAGTTCTTTCTAGATGACATTTATATTCATGGCCACCTTTCTACTTATCTATAATCTGGCTCTACTGACATGGAAATAGATGGCTCACTGGTCTGTTATATGCATTTAACTTCATTCAGCATACATTGAGCACCCAATGTTCTAAGCATTTAGGACATGTGAGGGAGAAAAATAATTCATCTCTATCATCATAGGATTTGTATTCTAACCACCTTTGAATTAGTTTTATGTGCATAATGCTTCATAAGTGTAACATAAAAACCTGTGTAATTTGAAAATGTGAAAGCCAAACATACTTTAAAGATTTTCTAATTTTAGTTAGATAAGACTTTTGTTGGAGATAACTAAGTTGTTTCTTAGCTAGCTAAGAAAAGGAGGGAGGATTTTCCATATGGATTTTGAAACATCCTGTAGAATCAGGTTCTCTCTCTCTCTGTCTCTCTCTCTCTCTCTGGTCTTTGCTGCTTCTGTGTCTGCTTGATTCCTTTCTCTTGCTAGAGATTAGCTCACTCTTTTTTTGCACAGATTTGGGTTTTACAATTCCTTACTTTTGAGAGTCCATTCTGAGACTGGAATTTAATTCTAGTTAAAATTCATGGAGGATGACCTTTCATTTTGGGTTCATATGCTCAAATCTGGGCCAAAATACATGACAAAGGAAGATAGGGTGATATTGGGGAAACATGGATGTTGTCTCTGTAACCTTGTCTACTGGAGGACAGGGTAGACAATTTCAGACAGTGAAAGGTTTGAGGTAGTATTCAGCAGATAAATATATGACCACTTAGAGACATTTATTTATATTTGAATAAGTTAAATTCTAAAGAAGAGTAAAATTTCCCTAAGATAATACAGTGGACCCAGGTTGTCTTCTCAGCCTTCCTGCGTGTACTCATCTTCCCCTCAAGAGGACGGCTTCTGTTCTTCAATATAACATTAAAGGTCAGTCCTTTCAAAACTGGAATATCTTTTCCTTTCTCTGCAGTTTACAAGTCCTAAACTTTGTATGACACAATTTAGAATACCTACAAAATTATGTTATATAGGCATTTTCCAGATCTTTTATTGATTCTTCTCTTTGCTTATGTTTGCTATCACAATGTTAACATTTTTCATTTCCATATAATTTTATAACACATTATAATCTGCAAGAATAAAGTTAACTTTAAAGTGCTCATTGGTTTCATTATAGATTGGCTGCTTCCCAGTGACATCAGTAGGGAAATCACAATTTTACTAGCAACACATCTGCAAACAATATTACGAGGGACATTCTTTTGGTGAATTTGTATGGACAGCACACCAATTTTTCAACTAAGATACTTCTGGCTCCCATCTATACTGGCCATGATCTTATGAGAGCTACTTAACCTTTCTACAGTCTGTCTAATCTATCATCACCTATTTCAAAGGATTATTTTGAGAGACTGAGAAGATTCATTCAGTTTTTCTTTCATTCCACAATTTATAAGTACCAATTATGTACCAGATACTCTTCTAATTCCTAGGAATGTTGCAGTTTTAAGAAAAGGCAAAGGTCTCTGACACTATGTTCTTTGAACATGAACTGGTTCATCACATTATCTCAACACACAAAAAATTCTTATTGCCTTTTAGAAAGCTTGGCTCTAGCTACATAGTTTTATTCCTTAGTAATCCTTAAGAATAAAACATTTACAAATCTGAGTGTCTTATTCTTTTTCTGATCTTGATCACTTTTTGTTTGTATTTCATGTATATATCAACTCAAGTTACACGCAAGAAATGCCATGGAGGCATCATACATCCCATATATCGTTGCATTTATTTTCTTACAATTAGCTTTGATTTCAAAAATTACATATCTTCATTAAAGAAATTAAGAAATGCACCAGGTGCAGTGGTGCATGCCTGTAATCCCAGCACCTGAAGAGGCTGAGGCAGGAGGCTCATAAGTTCAAAGCCAGCCTCGGCAACTTGGTGAGGCCCTAGGCAACTCAGTGAGACCCTGTCTCTAATAAAATAAAAAAAGGACTGGGGGATGTGACTTAGTTGTTAAGTACCCTTGGGTTCAATCCTCGGTACCAAAAAAGAAAAAAAAAAAAAAAGAAAAAGAAATTAAGAAATGCAAAAGGAACCAAAGAAGGAAACAAAATATATCTATTATCTCACTATAAGAACATACTATCCTATGAAGAGATAATATGCTTGGCATTTGATAATTTCTCATAGTCTTTTGAACCACATCTCTCCATATTATCACTATCCTCTCTCAACTATGCCACTGTCTACAAATGTCATTAACATTTCTTACATATTTAGACTTTGGTAATGAATGCATAACCGACTTTAGGTCTGCACAAACACACTCTTTAACTGCATTGACCTGTCTCTGACTTCTTGATAATCAAACAACTCTTTGTCTTTATATGATATTTAGTATTTGAGATCGGAACAGATATTGATAATTTGATTAACATGAATGTCCACACAAAGACTGAAACACAGAACCTTTTCTTTATAATAGGGAGGCAGGAAATGATTTAATGATGTGTAAGTCTTGATTATTGACTAGTTAGTAATTAATGAAGAGGAAATTAAGCCAGAATACAGGGTAATTTCAAATAAAAATAGCATACTCGGTTGTATGTTTGTATAGCATATAATCTCATCTAGTTAAAAACTGATCTCATTTTGTTAGCTTTCTATGAGTGTAACTTACTTGGTTTTGTCATTCTAGATTCCAGTATCTTTTAATATTTTATCTTGAGAATTGTCAAAAATACACAAATTAGAGATACATATTACTTTAAGTAACTCCCATACACCCAATATCCAGACTTAACAATTACCAATATTTTTTTCTGTTGTTTCATCATATCTTTCTTAATTTTTTTGTGACAGCATTTTAAATTAAATCCCATTCATTGTGTTATTTACTAATATTCCTGTTTGCATTTGTAACTTATAAGGACATTTTTAGTACATCCATTATATCATGATCATATCAAACACATTAAATAATTACTTAATATTATCTAAAATTGAGCCCATGTTTAGATTCCCTTGATTGTCTTAAAATATCTCTATAGTTGTTTTGCATTTGATCTATTTGTCCCATAAGTATCATTTATTCTTTTTTTTTAAATATTTTTTTGTTGTAGATGGCCACTATACCTTTATTTTATTTATTTATATGTGGTGCTGAGGATGGAACACAGTGCCTCACACATGCTCTACCACTGAGCCACAACCCCAACCCCAACTCCATTTATTCTTAAATAATCACCAATGTCCCTTTGTTAATTTATTAAAGAAAATAGATATTTTGTCCTGTAAAATGGTTCACATTCTAGATTTGGCTGATATCTTCTTTTGTTGTGTTTAGTGTAGATTTCCTGCAAACCACAACTTATATCTGGAGGCATGATTAGATTCAAGTTAAATTATATTTTGAATACTAATATTTCATATTTGGTCCTGTGTACTTTCACTTGAAGTAAACCATAAGATGTTTTATTCAGTATTTTTGCTGCTGTCACTAAAAGACCTGACAAGAACAATTTTTATTTTGGTACTGGAGATGAACTCAGGGGTACTCGAACACTGAGCCACATCCCCAGCCCTATTTTGTGTTTTATGTAGAGACAGGGTCTCACTGAGTTGCTTAGCGCCTCGCCGTTGCTGAGGCTGGCTTTGAACTCACGATCATCTGGACAAGAAAAATTTTAAGGAGGAAAAATTTATTAGGTGCTCATGGTTTCAGCGGTCTCATTAATAGCTAGGGCTCAAAGTGAGGCAGAACAACATGGCGGTGGAGTGTGGTGGAGGGAAGCGAGTCAAATGATGATGAGGAAGCAGAGAAATCTCCACTCACCAGATACAAAATATATACCCCTAATCCACATACCCAATGCCCACCTCCTCCAGCCGCACCCTGCCAAACTGTGGTTACCACTCAATGAATCCCTGTCAGGGATTAATTCACTGATTGGGTTAAGGTTCTCATAATCCAACCATTAAACCTCTAAACTTTCTCACATTGTCTCACACATGAGCTTTTGGGGAACACCTCACATCTAAATCATAACTAAGACATATAGTATCTCATTGTCCCATTTTTATTGATGTCAAGATTGATCAATGCCTTTAGGTATATCAGCCTGTTCCCTCCATTATGAAGTTCCCATCAATATTTCATGTAATGGTTTTAGCAACTATGATGGTGATCACTTCATTCTATCTTGGATTGCAAGAGTGTTTTTGTTTTTGTTTTTATTTTTTTGGTACCAGGGATTGAACTCAGGGGCACTCGACCACTGAGCCACATCCCCAGCCCTATTTTGTGTTTTATGTGGAAAGAGGGTCTCACTGAGTTGCTTAGCACCTCGCCACTGCTGAGGCTGGCTTTGAACTCATGATTCTCCTGTCTCAGCCTCCCAAAGTGTTGGGTTTATAGGTGTGCGCCACTGCACCCAGCAAGAGTGTTTTTCTTAATAGGATTGTCCAATCCATCTTTATTATCTGGGTCCCTTACATATGAAATATCATAATTCAATTTATATATCTCACCATACATTTTGCATTAAAAACACAAGATTCATGTTCGCTTATTTACATTTATTTTTATAATCATGAATTGGTATCTAGCCACGTTCAATAATGTCAAATACATTTTTAGTGTTATTTATAAAATAAAAATATTTGTATACTTGATTATACCAGTCCAATGCACTTATTTTCCTTTTGGATATTGAAGCTCTTCCATCCTGTATTAGTGGAAAGTTATTAGAGCTGGCTGTTATGGGCACCAGATTCTTACCACTAATAATCAGATGGGGCTTGAAAAATTTAAATGGTACTATTTAAATGTACTGAAAGGGGTTTCTTAGGATTTCATAGAGATAACAAGGCTATCAGTTGAGAATGACTAATGACATGTTCTGGAATGAGAAGCATAGGCGTCCTGGGGAATTCTCATTGTAATTCCCTCTGTAAGAAATCCCTGAGAACCCTTAATCAGGTGTGGCCAAGAGTTATTGTTTCAGGTGTGCCCCAGGCTGTTTGCCTTGTTGCTCCTCTCCTGCTTATAGTTAGTAGCAGGAGTTTCAAGAAGAGTCTATTTCTTAGTGTTGCTTCTGTGCTGACTCAGACTACATTCTTATACTTGGAGTTCTCATCAATTTTCCAAAAGATTTAATTCCATTTTTGGAAGTATGGTGCTGCTGTTTTGTATTTGAAACCAGAATATCATAAAACTGCAATTGTACGTTTTAGGGATTTCATTGTTTTCTATGTGACCAAAGTTCTTCAGGTGCTGGTGATTAAAGGCAATTTTTATACACCTTCTATGGTAAAAGTCACTTCTAATACGATCTTGATCTGAAGACAGACTTTTTATTAGTTTTCCTGGCAGCACCATTCAACAGATTTCTGCCTTCAATTATTTATACCACTTATGAGCTATGAAAATATAGATTTCACATACACAGTCTTTTAATTTATTTAGGCCATCCATGTACATAAAATTTAACTATAAAATTAACTTTATTTGAACATTCACTTCTAATAAATTAAGATTTCTCCTTTATTTTATCCTGAAAATTGTCACAATCAGGAATCAATACACTAGGGTCCATGAGCCAAATCTAGTGTGCCACTTAATTTTATAAATAAAGTTATATTGGGACACAGTCATGTTCATCCATCCAAAGATTGTAGATAGCTATTTTCATGCTACAAAGCCAAAGTTGAATAGTTTTAATAGAAAATAGAGGGCTTACAAAGCTTAAGAAAATGTTTACTATCTGGATATTTAAATAAAGTTTTCAACTTCTGGTTATGACTAATGAAATGTTCTGTGTATATATTAATGACAATACTTTTCTCAGGAAGCTATTATGAAATTATCACTCACTAATAATGAAAAGAGATCATTTTACTCAGTGACAATTTTTATAGGGTTGGCTAAAAAGGGAAGAATTTTTTACCTGTTTTAATTATCACTATATTTCCAAATCATACTAGGAGATAAATATTTGTTAAATGAATGAACATATACATAGATTATTGTTTACTATCTGTAATGATTAACCAAATATAAGAAATCTATACTAAATTTTTATTTCCTATGAATGTTTATATTGTATGACTATTATGGGAAGACTACACATTTTATTATAAACTAAGCAGCCAAGTATATTAATAATATTTTATACACAAATGTTTGAAATGTCACTTATTAAAATATAGCTTACTTGAAGTGAAGAACAGTTAAAGTATCCATTTTCTTGTTTTTTTCTTTTCCTGCTGAAAAGTGACATTTTTTAAACATTATTCACATCTGAATTCCTGAAGAAAAATGTCCAGGCCTACATTCTGTAAACCATCCTAACCATGAACCTTAAAATACAGAGGTTATCAATTGATTTCCATTCATTCTGTTTGGCAAATATTACAGTTAATATGGTTGGTAGTTGCGTTGAGATTGTTGAGATTTATTTACTTATTTTTATGAAGAACTTTGTACAAAGAGAGATCAGTTATTTGGCTCTGGCAGTTCAGAGGAATCTGAAATCTGTAACATTTCAGAATTTTCCTTAGAAACTTTTCTTCAAAGTTAGGTAACAAGGGGATGACCTCATTTCCCATAAAATTGTCTTTCTAGCTCCACATCAAAAGCTTTTTGAAAACACATTGTTTCATATATTTTGTCTCAGCCTCGACCTAGTCATTCTTCACTTCCTGCTTAAATTCATCAGCTTATTTTCAGTGAAGTGTGGGGCACATATTAAGTGCTTGACTGAAAACACTTGGATTTAATCTATGGTTCATTTCACCATCTGGAGCCAGAAAAGTCTTTGGTAAGTCCTCACATTCATGTGTCTTCAATGTTTGCAATTATGTGAAAAGTTGTTACACAAATATGATCCTGTAGGTGGTCTGACTGGCTTCTGTGGAAAGTGGCCTTTGATTAATTGTTGACAACTTTCCCCCTACTCAGCTGGCTTGTTTTTTAGGAGCTGTATCTGTGTTTTTAAAATTATTATCACTGCTTATATATTTACAACCAGGTATTGTTATAGACCTCAATATTTACCTAGTGTGAAGTGTTCAGCCCTAATGCATTTATAATATAGAATGTGAAGATAAAGATTGTACGGGCTTTGGGCTGGAGTTGTGGCTCAGTGGTAGAGCAGTTGCCTGGCATATGTGAGGCACTGGGTTCAATTCTCAGCACCACTATAAATAAATGAATAAAATAAAGTTCCATCAACATCTAAAAACATAATTCCAAAAAAAATGATTGTACTGGCTTTGAAGCTTAGTGACATTTGCCAAACAATGTAATACTTTTAAGTCTCAGTATCCTCACCTATAAAATAGGAAGTAATAATAGTAACAACCTCACAGGGTAAGTGAGATGATTGACTAAGCTAATACAAGTTTAAAAGGGATCCTGTCACAATTCTTGGCACACTAAAAAAGCAACAGCTTGTAAGTGTTGGTGGTTATTGTTGTCATGCTACCCAAATGAATATTGGCATAATAGTATTCACATATGTGAGCATGGACCTCAGTCTTCTGACCCAAAAATGAATCTCAGTTATTTGTGGAAGTTTTTAGTAAGGTAATCTGGTCACTAAATAGCATCCACTTTAATCTTGCTTTCTTGTTCTGTTTCCCACTTAATCACATTCACTCAGAAGAAACTTGAATGGTGCTGTTACCTTCTGTTGCTATATCTAGCTCCACACCAAGGGTTGTCATCTCAGCAGAATCCAAAAGAATAAAATCCACAGAGTATCCAAGTGTTACTACATTTTGTCTTGGGTTTCTTATGGAGGGAGATCAACATGGATACATTTTGTTTTTGACTCTGTTCCTGTAAGAGCTCTGTTTGTGTCAAGATTCTCACAAATTACCTCTAGAATTATTGCTTTCTTGTCTTATGCTTTTAATACCTCTCTCCATAAAGAGTGGACTAAGAATTTGCATGCTAAACTCTTTTTAAATTTCTTGCTAAAGTAGTTCAACAAAATTTAGTTTGCCTCTTAAGCTCCTTGTTTATTTCATGTTGGATGTGTTCCATTAGAAGATAGTTTTTGTTTCATTATTTGTTTTAGAGGAGGAGTGGAACGAAGGTGAGAAATACGTAGCTTGGGAGAAGGCCTACCTTTCGGGGAGAATCTGAAAGAAGTATTGTACTCTGAAAATGCTAGATGAGAGTCAGGGTGTAGACATGCTGATCACACAAAGATGGTAAGTGAGAATTACTCCTCACCTCTGCTTCTAGCCCTAAAAGAAGCCACGTTGACACGAACAATTCTTAAGAAAGTCTGCCAATTGAGTTGAATTAATCCACTATATTACTATTGGGAGAAGTGTTCCATGTTACTAAAAGATCCACTGGAAGAGATATTTTACAATATAGTGAAAAGGTGTCAAACATGCTAAAAAAGAAATGAATGAAAAGACAAACTGAAGATAGGCAAATGCTCTAATGTATAATGACAGGAGTGACAAAAAGGAGAAAATAACAGATGTAGATTCCATACAAGAAAACTACCTCCAAACTGAAGAGAAGCTTTATTTTTTTTCTGATGATCAAAGGGGCACAATATTAGCCAAGCAGAGTAAAAGGAAAACAACAATAATTGGTGAGATATCTGAACTTCAAAGATTAGAAAAAAATTAAAGTAGTATGTAAAGTATGAGGTATTTCAAACTTATAGAAAATTGGAGAAAGTAATATAACTTGTGTATTCACTCCTTATATTGAGCAAATGACAACATTTTGCTATAAGATTCAAACCTTTTAAAACCAAGATATAAATTTAATATAACTGAAACTCTTCTGTCCTATCTGGAGGTAAGCCCTTTCTTGAGTTGATGTGCATCTCTTCTATTCATCTAAAACATATTTTAATGCATATGTAATTGTTTATAAATAATAGAGACTTGTTTTATGTTTTTAAATAAAAAAATTGTCATACAACTTTACATGAAAAGAAATCCTTGTATTTTTAAAAATTATCATTTTTGTTTAGGATTTACCAAGTTTAAAATATATGCAGAGATCTAGTTCATTCTTTTTTAACTGTAATTGGCTATAAATATTCTATATGTCAATGTTTTCTTGTATATTTGAAACCTTTAAATACTAATATTTGAAATTAATATATAACCTAATGCAATTATGATTAGGATCCCAACAGATTTACTTTGGAAAATATATAAAATGACCTTAAATTTACATGCTCAAAATAGCTGAGAAAAATTTTTTTAAAAAGTGAAGCAAACTGCTTTAACAGATATAAGAACACAACAGAATTCTAATATTGAAAGAAAAGCAATTTTGGTAAGAAATATAACAATAGATTATGAAAAGTAAGAGTGCAAAGATGTATATTAGTATATATGAGATTTTAAAATAGTGTTATATGATACTTCAGCTTTTCCAAAATAATTAATTGTTTCATTAACAATTGAGGCACAACTGAAATCCATGTGGAAGATCTTTGGAAATGGATCTCTGCCCATTTCTGTTGTATACCCACCCAAACAAATTCCAATGTATTAAATACTTACATTGTAATTAACCCATATAGCATTGTAAAAAAACAAATTATCAAATACATATCTTGAGATTTATAGAAAATTTTAAACCAAGATTGGAAAACCAAAGGCTATAAAAAATACTAAACATATTTGACTGAAAAATTAAATAATTGCAAAAAACACAAAATTCATAGACAAATAAAAGAAATAGAAACAAATACTTGTAACAATTTAATATACAGAGAATTCTTACAAGTTGCTATGTAAAGACATACAATTTGAGAGGAAAACAGGCAAAAAATAATAATAAACACTACACAAAAGAAAAAAAATCCAAACAACCAATCAATATATGAATAAATGGCAAAATTGTACTTGTAATTAGGATGTCAAAATTAGATTCATTATTAGATACATATCACACCAATTAAGTGGATAATAGTACAAAGAAAACTGCCCATCAATAGTGGACATGTGAAGTTTATAAAGGTTTTAGAAAGTAATATGGTTATTTACATCTACATTTGTCTGTCTTCTTTGACTAGGTCATCCAAATGATATATAGTCAAAAATAATAGGATACTCAAGCCGGGCACGGTGGTACACGCCTGTAATCCCAGCACTTAGGGAGGCTGAAACAGGAGAATCCCAAGTTCAAAGCCAGCCTCAGCAATGGCGAAACACTAAGCAACTCAGTGAGACCCTGTCTCTACATAAAACACAAAATAGGGCTGGGGATGTGGCTCGGTGGTCGAGTACCCCTGAGTTCAATCCCCAGTACCAAAATAATAATAATAATAATAGGATACTCACCTCAATATTTTGAATTAAGTTACTGAAAACAATTGTGGATTAATAGAACAATGTGCATTAATAGAAAATAGACAAATATATTATGATTTTCCATATGATGGGACAATATACAGTCACTAAGACTGAAATAAAGATCTACTAGCTTTATCACTGCACATAAATCTCTCTCATCAGAACTTTTCCTCTCCTCCACCATTTACAAATAAATTAGTTTTGCATATAATTGGAAATAAATGTGCATGTTTATGTATGTGTGCTTTGTTAGCACGAACATATGTTCTGTAGAAGAATCAACCAAGCCTCAAATCTGGACTGGGGTGTGGTATCTCACCTGTTGAAACAGCAAAAAGGATATTATCTCACTATGGTTCCTTATAAGTTGTTGTATTGAAGGAGTTTCACATTTTCAGATAAGGCACAATCACGGGAATCTACTGTTAGCAGTTATCATACAAGGATCAAGAAATCAGTCCTCAAGGGGGGTGTGGTGTTGCACACCTGTAATTCCAGTGACTCAGGAGGCTGAGGCAGGAGGACTGAAAGTTCAAGACCAACCTCAGCAACTTAGTGAGGCCCTAAGGACTTAGTGAGACACTCTCAAAATAATTTTTTTAAAAGGTCTGGGGATGTGGCTTAGTAGTTAAGTGCCTCTAGGTTCAATGTCTAGTACAAAATAAAAAACATTCAGTCCTCAAGGAAAAAATGTTAAGGGTTTCTATAATCTATAGGGAATTAGACTGACTTTCCAGAAATAAAGTAGGAATAGAGACCAAATTAGCTTGGTGAGGACAATGGCAAGGTCCTACTCAGTGTATTTAAAATTCTCTAAGATGTTCATTGGGAAAATGAAATGATGGCTATAGGTTTGTAGTATTTCGCATTTGAGCAGATTCCCCATCTGTTTCCAGGAGAACCTCAACTTATAATGTCAAAGGATGTCCCTCAAGGAAAGCAGATTAAAACAATATGAGGATAGCCTGTGGTTGAGCAAGGCAGAGGAAAGAATCAACTAGATACAAGGAAGAAAAATGAACTGAAAATTCTGCAACCTGCTTCATTATTATAGTGAGCACCTTATAACAGCAGGTCTTGGCTGTTTGCATTTAAAATATACCTGAAGGCCTGGGGTTGTAGCTCAGTGGAAGAGCACTTGCCGAGCACATCTGAGGCACTGGGTTCAATACTTAGCACCACATAAAAATAAATAAATAAAATAAAGGTCTAAAAAATACTTGTATTTGAGGATGGTCAAATCTTATGAAAATTCCATACCTTTTCATTTTATACTCAGCTTCATTTACTACATGTAATTAATAAGGCTTCTGAATTAGTCAATACAACCATCCTTGTTTGGGGGCTGAAAATTCTAAAGTCACATAGAAACCCAGTACCACTTTCTAAAAATCAATGACCAAGCAGTTTGCAAGGTTTTTATGATTTTCTCATTGCCCGTGATTTATAAGAAACTGAAACACTCTAAGTGTGAGATATATTTCAAGTCTTGGAGAGTCACTTAAGTTTTTCAGACGATTAACCTATAAGAAAACTACAGCACCAGCAATGAAGTTTTCAAAACTTACAATAATTTAAACAATAATTGCATTATACTTTTTATCTCTTGTGTTTTTTTATATATAGTTGTTTTATACCAACTATGTAGGCTATTGTCTGGCTTAAAAGAGTGGCTACTTATAACATGCAAAGTACCAGGCTTTAGAAATGTAATGAATTGCTCAAAAGAACTGTGTGGCTAGATTTATATTGTTGATTCCTAAATTTTCTGGATATAAGGCTACCATGATGATTTGGAAACAGGAGATGTATGAGAGATAGGAAGTTGAATAATTTTAACTTTTGCCATGTTGTTAAAGGACTTAATCATCTCCAATGAAAATCAGCCTTAGATGTTAGATAGAAAATCAGCTCTACACAGGCCTTTGCACAAGACCCTACTGACTAAGACCTACAGGAATAAGAAATTTGAAAGGGCAAATATTGTTATCTTTCATTTTTTGGACTTTTAATTTGAGAAGATTTCATTTTTGTTGTATAATTTCTCCCTGAGAAAGTAATAATTGAGGGGGTTTCATTCAGAGTGTTCAAATTTGGGGCATCTTTCATATTGTAATTATTTAGGCTAATTGCATAATCTCTGGTGAGCTATATTAAACAATGCAGATGGGCATAATTTGAGATGGAAATTGGAATAAAGATAAAATACTCTGCCTAGGGTACAGTGCAGCCTTGAAGTTAATTTTATTAGTGTCTTATTCTAACCCATTTTATAGTCTTCTGAGGACAAATTCGATCTGTCTTCACAGCTTATCCCAGGAAATATATAAAACAATAGTGGCTGATACAAGGGCTTTAGTGGTGAGCTGTGGGGGTGAGCTGCTTCATGGAGGTTGAGTAGATCAGTACCTCCCTGATATACTACTAGATTAATCTCCCAAGGGGAATGGCCACTCTATATGCTTCATTATAAAGCTCAATGGGTTAAGACAGTAGTTTTCATTCCTAACTGCACATTAGAATTATCTTGGGAGTGCTTAAAATGCTTAGGCTTTACCCTACACCAATTAAATCAGAATCTCTGGGGTTGGGGTCAAGTGTTATTAAAAATACTCCTGGGTATTTCCTGTGTGCATTGGTCTTAGGTTTAGTTCCCCAGAAAACAGATTCTAAAACAGAGATTTGCATGTAGGGAGTTTATTGGGAAGGACTCTCTGCAATAACATTTATAAGGTAGTGAAGGAAGAAAGATTGAATTGATAAAGTTTAACTACAAGGCAATTATGACAGAGTAATCAGCCACAGACCATGCCATAAGGAATTCGGACAATCCTCTGTACTTGTCCATATTTGAGGCAAAGGACCTGGACTATTATATTCCCACATTCATCCAATGCTGGGTTTGGGCTGGGTTTGCAGAGTGAACGTGCCCTTGGGAAAGGAAGCTCCCTTCCACTGAATGGAATTTCCAAGAGATACTCAGCTGTAAGTCAGACTCCAGAATTCATAGTATTTCCCAGAAGAGTGAGGTTTTGGAGTCAACCCTTCTGACATTTCTCTAAGGCCCAACGTCATTCCTTCTCACAAGAGGAAGAGGTGTATGTCAGATTGGTGAAAACAGGTAGGTCCTAAATTCCAACAGGCCATGTTAATCAGTGATGAAGTTGCTGGAGAAAAATTAAGCATCATGGGCATATCTGCTGCTCCTCTCTCATCCTGGATTTGATTATTTCAAGAATACTATACTTCACTTTACTCTATCATGTGATAAAGTCATCCACATCCTGAAGTCAGTCAGTCACTTTCCACCATTTGTGCATGCTTAGGACTGACTATGTAAATTCACATTAGAAAATAAATAGGATATCCTGGTACATTGTCCAACAACATTTTAGCAGCATCCAAGTTACTAGATAGTGATTTCTTTTGTTTAAATGAGAGCTTTATGATTATATGTAGTAGTTGAGTTCATCCTGACAAACTCACACGTGCATGGAAATCATGGAAATGAATTTTAGTTCATGATCCTCCCTTTTCCTTCCCTCCACTCTCACATTCTCCTTCTTCTACCTTCTCGATTTCCTTTCGTTCCTCTACTAATTTATATTTGATTGGTTCATTCTGTTATCCTATCCTTCTCTCCCCTTTTCCTTTATTTTATGCTAGCTTCTGCATATGAGAGAAAGCATTTGAGTTTTGCATTTCTGAATTTGGCTGATTTCGCTTAGCATGGTATTTTCCATTACCATGTATTTTCTGAAAAGTGCCATAATTTCACTCTTTTTTATGACTGAGTAGAATTCCATTGTGAAATACATAGATAGATATAGATATGTGTACCTATCTATATATCTGTTTATAATCTCACAGTGTCTTAATCCATCTATTGATGGACATGTGGGCTGATTTTTAGCTATTGTGAATTGTGCTGCTATAAACATTGAAGTGGCTATATCACTGTAGTACGTTAGTTTTAGATATTATAGGAAAATAACTAAGAGTGGGATAACTGGGTTGTATGGGGGTTCTATCCCTAGTTTTTTGAGGAATCTCCATACTGCTTTCCAGAGTGGTTGTACTAGTCTGCATTCTCACCAAAAATGTACAAGTGTACCTTTTGCCCCCCACAACCTTGCCAGCACTTCTTATCATTTATATTCTTGATAATTGCCATTGTGAACATAGTGAGAAAAAAATCTCAATAAAGTTTTGGTTTGCATTTCTCTGATTGCTAGAGATGTTGAACATTTGTTTACATATTTGTTGGTCATTTGTGTTTGTTCTTTTGAGAAGTTTCTGTTTAAGTCTTTTGCCCATTTAGTGATTGGGTTATTTCCTTTTCTGGTGTTAAGCTATATAATGATTTCATTCTTGCAATGTTTCTCAATAGCTTACAATATAGAGAGGTGGTAAAAAGTTATCTAAGTTTCTTTCCGCAATCAGTATTTCAAACACTTTGAGTGAATAAATAAAACATACCAAAACAAACTGAATGAAATCATTCAAATACTAGTAAATGAATAAACAAAGCTAGTGATTTTGTGTGGATGGTGATGAAATAAAATCTCTGACAACTATAATAATGAAGAAAAATAAATACATGGAAATGAACTGTTAAAGTATATAGCCACAGAAATGAAAATAGAGAAAGTTAGGTAAGAGAGCAAAGAATATTAGGTTCTGAATATTTATGTCTCCCTAAAATTCATATCTTGAAATCTTAACCATCAAAGTAAAAGTATCACAAGTAGGGGCTATGGTCCTGAGAGCAGGGCCATCATAAATGAAATTTGTGCCCTTGTAATAGACTCTAGAGAGCTTGTTAATCTTTCCACCATATGAGGACACATCAATAAGATGCCATATTTAAATGAGGAAACCAGACACTAGATAAAAAAAAATCTATTTGCATGTTGCTTTTGTACCACTCAACCTCCAGAACTATGATAAATAAATAACTTTTGCTTATTAGCTATGCAGTCTGTGGTGTTTTGTTATAGAAGTCCAAATCAAAACAGAAATAGAATACTTTATTTGATTATGTTCTTATAAATTATAGCCTGACTCAATGGTGCATACCTATAATCCTAACAACTCTAGAGGCTGAGGCAGGAACATTGTAAGTTCAAGGCCAGCCTCAACAACTTAGTGAGACCCTGTCTCAAAACAAAAAATAAAAAGGCTAGAGATGTCACACAGTGGCTAGGCACCTCTGGGTTCAATCCCTGGTATAAAATAAATATATATATATACACACATATATATGCATATATAAATTATATATACATTAAAAATGGATAAATTTCTCATAAAATATAATATGACTAAAATGTTCGAAATAAGGAAAATGCGAATATATCAATAACTATGGAAGAACTTTAAACTTGACAAAAAATTAAAGCTGAATGTTGTGGCCCAGCTACTTGGAAGGCTGAGGCAGGAGGAACAAGTCCGAGGCCACTCTTAGTGACTTAGTGAGACTCTGTTTCAAAATATAATACAAAGGGCTTGGGATGTAGATCAGGGGCAGAGTACCTCTGGGTTCAAGGCCAAGTACTGCTAAATGAATGAAAGAATGAATGAATACATATTGAAACCAAAATATCTAGAACATTTATCAAAATGTTGAGTTTGTTCTCTGCTATATAAAACATTCTAAATTATAGTGTATTGTAAAATCTCTAGTTCAATGGTTGCTGCAATCTGCATAGGCATTTAGGAGAAGTTTGAAAATGATTTTTTTTTTCCAAAACATGTTGAACATGGATTTCAAGATTCTCATGGTTATCACCAATACAATCTGCCAGAGAGAGAGAAAAAAAGGAGAAGGTTAATATAGACCAGATCTGAAAGTTTCATATATCACTTCCATTACTTCTCTTTTACTTGATTATAAGTTAGACAAACAACTTAGTTTGGGTGGATATGCCCAACTGGATGGGCAGCTGGGAAAATGTATTTTAATCGTGGGCTTGGGAGAATGAGAGAGTGCATTTCAATTCAGGGATAGTCGCTTCTATCATACATGCGATCTCTCTTTTAATACACACAACATTATGATCCAGTACCATTATTATTTCCATATTATACACAGGACACTAAAGCACTAGGAATTTAGAGAACACATCCAATATCTCACAACTATTAAATGGTTGACCTAGCAATTGAATCCAGTTTACTAACTCCAGAGTCCATAAATATTGCTGTTATTACTATTACAACCACTGCTAGACCCAGTACCACCACCACTACTAGAACTATACATATGCACATGTAGGTGAATGACTTGATTATGAGAAATATATTAATAAACAGAATAAAATGGCTATTCAATAATTAACAAAATGCATGATTTGAACACAAATGTATATTGTTATACCTTATAATGAAATTAATTTCAGGAGAGTCAAATAACATAGTGTAGAAAATCAGACCATTTAAAACTAAACAAAGGTATTAGTAACTATTGATCCATTCTCTGCAAATATGAAATGTAACAGGGAGTATAAAGTTAAATATAATATAAAATAAGTGACAAAGGAAAACTATATTAGAATTAAATATTTCAATAACAAAGTTATCAACAAGCTAAAATACATGCATTGTATTCATACGGGGCACATATCTTTAACATTTACTGTATTTCACTGCATAATTGCACATATTTTGTGTCAAATTTTTTGCAAAAGTGGATGAAATGATTATGTGAAGTTTTTGTTTTGTTTTAAAAAACTATGCTGAGGCTGTGGTTGTACCTCAGTGGTTGAGCACTTGCCTAGCACATGTGAGGCACTGGGTTTGATCCTCAGCACCACATAAAAATAAATAAATAAAATAAAGTTATAGTGTCCATTTACAACTAAAAAGAAAAACATTTAAACTGTGCTGATATTACTTAAAATCGCTTATTATTAAACCGGTGCAAGATTAGGATACAAGGAGTGCTTGTGAATATTTGTCATGGTAGTGGCAATGATTATGTGGTGAAATATGGGTAAGCAGTCCTATAAATAAAAGCACTGGTGACTATAAGAAATTGGATATCATAAAGGTATAGAGAAAACTAGTGGAGTACAAGAAGGAGATTCAGACAGAGGGAGGGAGGAGGATTGGGAAAGGAGAGGAAATTTAACCAAATCACACTATGTGCGCATAAAAATATACCATAGTGAATTCCACCTTTAAGTATATGTAGAAAGCACCAATGAAAAATAAATAAATGAGTATAGTAGAGGAAGGAGAATAGGGGGAGGGGGAAGGAGAGGGAAAGTGGGTGAATGGGTACTAAATTCCATGCATGTATGATTTGGTCAAATGAACCCAAATACTATGTATAATTATAATGTTCTAATAAAAGAGAAATAAAAGGCAAAGAACATGAAGTAGGTATTTTGCTATAAGGATAGAGTAGTGACAGAACTATAAGCATATGGCTGCTAAGTATATGAAAACTGTTTGGTCCTGGTATAATACAAAGTTATGTATATTAAAACAAATATCTTCTATCTAATTGAGTAAAACTGCTTTAAAGTACATCAAAACAAAAATATTTTTCAGACAACTATTATTAATCAGATATATTTTGAAATTTTAGGAATGCCTATAGATCATGATATGTAAGAGTCATGTTTATGTGGAAATTACTTTGAGTGGGAAGGACATAGACAAAAAATGAAAACATGAAAAGTACCAGGTAGATAAGTACTATGCAAAGAGTTAAAATAGGATATTATCATATTTGTGTGACTTCTTAACATTAAGTAGTTAGGAAAGGCCTCTAAAGAGATGCTATTACTTGGCAATCTGAATAATAAGTTCAATCTTCTAAAGGTAGAGAGAAGAGGATTCCACTAGAGGAAATAGGTCCTACACAGCACTAAATGGGAGCAAGCTTTGCATTGCTAGGGACAATGATAAGATAATGAGGTTGGAAAGTTGGAATGGTGAGATCATGTAGGCTTGTAAAATTGGGAAAAGTCAGATTTATGCAAAGAGCCATAGAAATCTCTTGGAGTGTATTAAGCACAGGAGTACTACTATTTGATTTGAATTGTCAAAATAATTATTCTGGCTTCTGATTGGAGGATTGTTTGTAGTAAGGGTAAAGATAGGGAGACCAGATCGGAGGCTATAGTATTCCAACTGAGAGAAGATGATGGCCAAAATTGTGGTGGTAGCAGGGAAGATGGAGATAAGTGGAGAAATTTGGAATAGATTGTGGAGGTAACATCTATAGTACATAGTGAGGATTGGCTGTAGGTTTCTGAGGAATAAGACGAAATTATATGTAATTCTTGCAATGTTTCTTGCAATGCTTGGTGTGAGAAGATGCCACTTTCCAAGATGAGGAATATTAGGAAAGATGAAGTATAAGATTGGGGAGATCAGGAATTCCTTTTGACTTTATTAAATTTGAGATAATATCTTTTGATGAACAATGTAGAGATATCAAATAGGCAGTTTGATAAGTCTGGAGTTCTATAAGATAGGGCTTGCCACAGATTTATGAAATATCAGTACTAAAATTACATTCAAAGATGCGACACTACCTGATTTTACTAAGGATGAATATGTCAATATAAAATAGAAGTGGGCCTCTGAATACCTGTGAATACAGATAGAACATAATATTGGTGGGAATTCAAATTTTACTTTTTTTTTTTTTTTTGCAGGGGTACCAGGGATTGAACTCAGTGACACTCAACCACTGAGTCACATCCCCAGCTCTATTTTGTATTTTATTTAGAGACAGAGTCTCACTAGTTACTTAGTGCCTCACTGTTGCTGAGGCTGGCTTTGAACCCACAATCCTACTGTCTGAGCCTTCCAAAGTGCTGGGATTACAGGTGTGCACCATTGCACCCAGCTCAAATTTTACTTTTTTAATTTAAATCTATTTTTCCAATTTGCATCAAAAGGACTTATGGGTCATATTTATTAATACATTCAGTTTCTACAAATTTTTCCAGAAGAACTACACATTTATACAGTAAAATATTTGTATATAAAGATTATTTTCATGGTACTTCCTATAAAATAGAATATAGGAATCATCCTAACATCCTAGAAACCAGGAAACAGTCACATAAATTATGAAATATTGGTTGCAATAATATATATATATATAATTAATACTTTTCAAACCCATTTAAGCACATGGGAAAAGTAAAGGAGGCTATCACTTCAAAGAGCTGACCATATAGTAGGAATGTAGCACATAAAAGAAAAATTAAAACTTTTAATGAAGTTCATTACTAGACATGTCTGCAAAGTACAGAAGAAACATAGGAGATAATTAAATATGTTTAATGATTAGGATGTTTGGGGGCAATTTTTTTAGAGGAGATGGCATCTGAACTAAAAATAAGGGAAGAATAGGAATTATTCAAGCAGAAGGAACACTGTATACCAAAGATGAGAGCAAAATACAGTATGTTGATGAGGACATAGGAATCCCAACACTACTGAAGAATATACAACAACAAAAAGTGAATACAAGTAAGATGAAGTAGGAAAGAGCCAGATCAGACATCATATAAAGTATTAAACATAGGAGCTGAACTTTATAATGAGGTCAATGGAGGGGGCAGGGTAAGTGAAGCATTTTAGTAAGGTCATGACAAGGTCACATATAAATATGACACAAACATCTTCACATTTTATGAAGAAATAAATATTTCCTGGGAAAAACAGACGTAATACCAAATACCTAATCTGATCTATTTCTTCTCCCACAACACTCTATGGTATTCACTGCCAGCATCTTTATCACACCTTCTTCTCCCTTCCATTGTCTCTAAAATAATATTGTGTAGCATCAGGAGCAGAAGAGACATTGTCTAATGTATTTTGGAATTGTGCAGGATAAAATGGAAGAGTGCAAGATCAAAGCTAGGGAGAGATTCATTCAGCTATTGTTATGATCATGTTCATATGACTAAAACTCTAATGCAGTAGCAGTAAGACCTGAGAGGAAGAAATGGATTTAAGACATACATATAAAGAAGGTAGAATAGGTTGGATGGCAAATTAAATGGGAAGCAGAGATAGCAATGGAAAATTTAGTTGTAGATTTTCTACTGAAGAGCATTTACTGCAGGGGTTCTCAAACTTGGCTGCACATTGGAATCAGTAAAGGTCTTTGCAAAAAGGCACATTCTAGAACACAACTCTTGGATTTTCTGATGCATTGCTCTTGGGACATGAAACAGAATTCAGCATTTAAATAAGCTCCAGTGGTGATCAGATGCCCAGCCAGAATTGGAACTTTTGCTGTAGAAAGGCAGTTCAATGCAGAGTTCAGTGAAGTATTAACTAGCACATAGATGGATACTTGGTTATGGTCCCATGGTTCCTGTTGTTGCAAGCGTATTTAGTAGAGAGATCTGAGTATTCCCTGCCATTGCTATGCTGAGCAGATGTTCATTCCTCATTCATGAGAAATTAGGCTTTGAATATCCTGCACCTGTTGCCAAATGTTACCAATGGCAGATTCTCAACCTCTTTCTCTATACATCTATTAATCTAGTTCATAATGATTTCTTTTATGTTTAACATGTGCTCTTTTTGGCACAGAAAGATGTCCGTGTTATAGCCCAACTTTTCATGTACACAAATTATTATATTTGTTACTCAGCAGATGTCTAAGACAATGGGCTTCCCCAGGAGAACTGTATCCTGAAGATTAAACCATTTTATGTTGAAAAATAGCCAGAATTGTATTCTAACTTCCTAAAATCCTGTGAGGAAGCTGCATGTATAATGCACACAATTTAACCCAGATCACTGACCATAGAGAATATTGTATCAAAAACAAATGTACATTGATGCATTGATGAGGTCCACCAAAGTGGTGATTTTAAAATCATAATTGTTAACTCATATTAATTGTACAAATTAATGGCCTTCACTGCAACCATCCCACTTCCACATCACCACCCATGATGATTCACAATAAACAAATATTCATATCAATTTTACTGAGGATTAAGCAACCTCTCTCCAGACACTGGTTATTGAAACATACAGAGATCATTATTCCACAACTATTTTAAAAAATAAACTCAGTATTTAAGGATCTTCCTAATAATATGCTATTTTGAATAATAATAAACAAATACCACCAACATGAACCATTCACACTTCACTAGTGTCGTCTTTTCTTTTTCTACCTTCCTTCAGACTCAGAAATCAGAGACAATGTGCTTATTTGGAGACCTTCATGTTCTTAAGAGTTTTGTTGACACATAGATTCACCACTAGATTTGAAGGCATCATTGTTAAATTTAGGATTAGAAAACCTTTGTTAGAAAGCACAGAAAAGGTAAATATATTAGTGGTTGCCAGAGGTTAGAGATGGGGGTCTGTGATTATGACTATAAAGGGGTGGCATGATGGAGATCTTTGTGGTGAGGAAATAGTCCTGTATCCTTACTTGAGTATTGATGACACCAATCTATATATGTAATCTAATGTCAGACTGTTTTCACACATTGAATCAATGTCAATATTATTGTTTGATTATGTACTTATATAAGTTATAATTATTTGGAGAAACTAGGTGACAGGTGCAGAGGATATGTCTGTACTATCTTTGCACCTTCCTGAATCCATAATAATCCTAAAATAAGAAGATAAAAGCAAACAAGAAACTCTTTGTCAGAGTCTATCCATTAGAGAACAATAACTCCAAGCACTGTGGGGCCTATTTATTGGCACCATCCAGTATGCTGTATTTTAGATATCACATATCAATGAACCTATCACTTTATCCTGCTCTTTTTCTGGCATTTGCTCGATACATGGCCTCCTGAATTCAGGCCCAATTTCTGCCTTTGATATTTTCTCTTGCTCAATCCACAGTACCTAGCAGTGTCTGGCATATAGCAAGCAGTTTGGCTGAATGAAGAAAGAAAGTAATCTTATCTATCCTCCTAAAACTTTGAGTTCCTTGAGGGCTAGGACAACAGATTCATCTATATCTGCAAAATATCTAGCACAGTAGGAATCCAGTTAATGTTTTAAGAAGTAATAACTGAAATGTTATAAAATCAGTTAGGATTATTGTTATTAACATTTTAAAGGCTCCTACAATCCTCTGCTAAAAGGAACTTTCATCATTTTCATCAACCTTACCTTTCTTATTAAGATCTTTTGTATTTTTAACATAACTGAGGGCAACACACTTTGAGTGAGGTCACAAAGTTTTGTATCCATGCATATAAAATTGTACAATTTTCTCAGATAGATAATTATAGTCAAAGCTGTTCTTGCAAACTATATCCCACACAGATTCTAAGTGATTTTGGTACCAATTCTGCTCCTTTTGGAAGTGAACTCATAGGGAATTTGGAATCTGGAAGAATGACTTATTTGGTTGCTACAAAGATGGGGGAAATGAGGTACCCAGCAAGAAGGCCTATACACACTACTGATATCCTTTGTTTATATCTTTCATACTTTGGTTCCTTACACTTCAACAGTGTTTGAATCTTCTAGAAAGCAGCCTATGTGTTTGGGGGCATAAAATGTGACAGTCATAGCAAGTTTCTGATGTAAGTTATGCCATAAATTTACACATTTCTCTTTTTTCATTAATCATCATGCCCTAAGATTATTAGACAGAACCTCTTGGGTACAAGTGATAGAAAATATGACACAGACATTTTAAAAAAGAAAAAATGCTAGCTTATATAACAATCTCTGTGAATGAGACTTGAACAAGGGTCCCAAATAATGTTATCTTGGCTTGATTTATTTCCACTCTTAGAACTGTCCTCACTTGAATTGTCTTCATTTCCTGACTTGCACATTCCTGCAGAATTTCATGGTTTAAAAATGCAAGGACAGTAGAAAAACAAATGTCTTTTCCCAGTAAATTCTGTACATATCCAGGCATTCATTTTAATTTGATCATTAGAGTTATCAGCACACTCCTGAACCAGACCTGTGGCTAAGGGGCTTCTGTGAAATAATTGGCCAGTTGTTTGTTGAGTTTTCTATTTGACCACTGTAATTAGTTCAATTCCACCTGAACTTCATGAATGGAAAGAGGAATATCAATTCCAAAATATAATGGGATTGCCATTACTAGTGGAAATCGACAAGAGATTCTGGCAAGTCAAAACAACAAACATCAAGTCTATCCATTATATGATGCTTCAGCTCCATTTGAATCAACAGCTTGCAGGTTTCCAAAGTGCTTCTTCACACTTTCAAGCTATGCTTCTACCATTTTTCCTCATGTCTTTTTTTTTAAAGGCTACCTGTTTTTCAAGAGAATGTCCAATTTAAATGTTCCTTTCTTTTTTCATCCTTTCTTCAACCTATGTCAAAATGAATTTCTCCTCTATTTGTGTATGTTCCTATAGTGCCATGAACCTCTGCTCTAGCATCCATTATAGTCTGTGTGATATTTTAATGATCTAAATTCTTGTATTTCCCTAGATAATGAGCTTTGTAAGGTGAGGTACTGAATTTGTTTTAGCTTTGTCTTGCCTATGGAATACCAAGGACTCTGCCATACACACAGTGTATTTTTTTTTTGTAAATATTTTTTCAGTTGTCAATGGACCTTTATTTTATTTATTTATATGCAGTGCTGAGAATTGAACCCAGTATGCCTCATACATGCTAGGCAAGTGCTCTATCACTGACCTACAACTCCAGCCCCACACAATGTATTCTTACTGAATTTTTGACTTAAAATTAATCTGAATAATTTATCCTTTTTCCTATTTCAACATGTTATATCATTAGTCTATATTCACTCTTTCAAAACTGCTGTAGAGAATATGTTTAAGCTTAAAGTTTTTTTTTCCACTTTCTTTTTAAACCAAGGAAATATAATGATACCTATTTGTATATATGATCATCATTCAGTTACTAATTTGTCTACCCTAAGATTAGGTTCGAGTGAGTTTCTGATTGTCTTGATGCTGCAGGGCCTATATCTTCCTTTCCTATCATTTATATTTTTCATAGATTTTATATCCAAAACTAAATTCATTATTCATGGTATAGCTTTAGCTATATAATCAGTCAGAATGAATAAAAACCTCAATAGGGTCTTAATATTGCAAATTCAATTAACATTTTGTAATTCAAAATCATTGTTCTGAGTGGCCTGAGAACTCTTCTGATCTTTTAGAATTTTTGATGTTTAAAAAGGACACAAAATATTCTCTTTTGCTGATCAGGCTGCATAGACCAGTAATTGATCCTACACAAGGTAATTAAAATGAAAAGAAGAAGTAAAAGTTATATTGAGTACTTAACTATGGTTGTAAGCCCTTCACTACACATTGTCATCAAACAGATAAATAAGACATTGTAAAAACCTCATGCTAAAGTCTTGTGTGCAGAAATCATGTATTAAGGAAAAAATTACATAGTAAGGACAATAATAAGAATGCCTCAGACTGATAAGGGAGGATAGAGAAGAGTAACTTAGCTCGGAGTATTTACATAAGGTTAAGAGTTTCTGAATACAGTTAATTGTCTAGATGTCTCCACACAGCCCCAAGTTTGCATTGTATAGAGACAACTTCTGTCTTGGAGTGGTTCAATACTTACTCAAGGTAACAGATGGAGATAATTTGCTTGTCGTCTCTAGACTTGTGTTTCCAGTCATAATATGCCCTATTAAAGACTTCTTACATCATATGTTACTACCTAGAGTTAATGAATTCCAACTATAACAGAATCTTTCTACAACCGGAAACATTTAAGAGCCAATGTTTTAAAAGAAAATAACTGAGAAACTTGGAAATATATCTTATTTTCAAGCTGAAGAGAGTTCTACATTTACTACATCACTGATGAAAATGGGTTAATTTAAATTGTGTCTGAACCAGATGTCAAAATTGGTCAGAAAGTATACAAAAAATGAAGTTTCCAATTTAGGTTCCCTTGATTTAAGGTGGCAGTTCAAATAGAATGTATATATAGACTCATCTGTCACTCTGACTCAATAAACAAATATGATATAAAATTTTCCCAAAATTTCATTTAAAGTGTTAACAAGTTTCCCAACCAAATGAAACAATATGAAAGGCTTGCATATTCCAGTGCTCTACAAAGGCAACCAACCCCAGCCTATCACGATGCACATAGGCTACTGCATACTTGAGATTATTATATATTGGGTAATCTGGGGGCATATATATTAATAATCAACCAAGCCAAAGAGTTGTTTATTTTTTAGTACAAACAAAAAGTATTATTTAAATATGTTCTGGTTAAATGTACTTGTTTCTTTGGTCATTACTTTTCCCCTAAAGTATCCTTTGTGATCTTATTGACATATACAACTATTTTGTAGAACTCTTGGTGTACAGAGTTTCCTAGAGCTGGGAAGCATTTTCAATTAGTAAGACTGTGCATGTTATGACCATACATACGTGTACATGTATATATGTACATGTGGCATGCTATGCATACATATGTGTATTCATGTATGTATGTATATGTATATTCATATTCAATCCAGAAAAGTAAAAGCATAAATATAGCTTCAAAACAAAATTGTTCCTTGATTTGAGCGTTTATTACAAGCCTCTATGCAATGGAATACCCTAAATGCAGTTATTTTTCACCTAATTTTTTTCTCCTCATGCCATTTAAACTCAACTGTAACTACCCACAAACTTGTTCCTTTGTCCCTCCCTTGTTGCCAGTTTCCATATGTGGCATCACCATCTCCCATTCACTCAGGATTAATGTATTTATGAGGGATTACATATGGGTCATCTTTGTCATTTTTCTCAACTTTATATCTATACCCTATTAATTGCATTTCATTACTTCTTCTAAGTCCACTGGTGCTACCTTATTTTAGACACTTACTATCTCTTAGCTGTACTGTTAGGATAGTCACCTAATTTGTCCCTTTATGTTAATTTTACTCTTAGAGACCCTCTTCCTCTCACTATAGTATAAATCTTAGCATGTCACTCCCAATGGTTAGCACATGCCTACAGGAAAAATTCCTATCTCTTCAGGATGATATTCAAGGAACTTCACAACCTGGTCCTAGCCTCACACCCATCAGTTGAAAGGTGAATAACAAGGTGTATTACATAACAGATATATACAATTTCACTGAAAGTTTTCCTGTTCAACTAATCCTTCATGTTTCTTTTTCCTTTTAGAGGTAAGTGTCTCAATTTAGTCACCTGAACTTTCTATCTTTAACGCCTCATAAAGATATGATCTACTTAATTCCTTTTCAATGTTTCATTTTTATCTTTTTTTTTTTTTTGGTACCAGGGATTGAACTCAGGGGCACTTGACTACTGAGCAACATCCCCAGCCCTATTTTGTGTTTTATGTAGAGACAGGGTCTCTCTGAGTTGCTTAGCTCCTCTCCGTTGCTGAGGCTGGCTTTGAACTCTCGATTCTCCTGTCTCAGCCTCCCTAAGTGCTGGGATTACAGGCATGCGCCACCATGCCCTGCTATCATTTTAATCTTTTTGAAATAAAATTGCATATGAAGCACTCAATGTGATATTTTGATATCTGTATACTTTGTGAAATGATTACTACACTGAAACCAATTAACATACCTACCACCTCATTTAGTGCCTTTTGCGTATGTGTGTATATGGTAAAAACATTTAAGACCTATTCTTAGAAAATTTCAAATATCCAATGAAGTAACATTAACAATAGTCACTATGTAGTATGCTAGATTTTAGAACTTATTTGTCTTTCATAACTTGAACTTGGTACCCTTTGCTCAATATCTCCTCATCTGTAATCTTCACCCCCACCCTTGGTAACACCATTGTACTTTCTGTTTATGTAAATTCGAATTTTATGTTGCACATAAAAGTGAAATCATATGGTATTTGTCTTTCTGTATTTGACTTAGTTACTGGGCAAAGGATTTGAACAGACTTTCCCAGAAGAAGTCATAGAAATGACAAAAAGGTATATAAAAAAACACTCAACATCACTAGTCATCGGGGAAATGAAAATCTAAACCACAAAGTGATATCAATCCAGTAAGAAATGGTTATTATCAAAAGACAAAAAATGCTGGCAAACATGTGGATAAAATGGAACTACACATTGTTGGTGGGAATGTAAATCAATTTTAGCATTATGCACACTAACCAAGATATGGAAACAATCTAAATTTCTGTTCCTCCTCCTCCATCATTATTTTTTCCACAAAAAGATTTACTCTGTGGTTACCAATGACCTACATATTTATCTAAGTAATAGTTTTGGTTATCCTTTTTACTAAACAGATCTATTATATTTGACAGATTTGACTACTCTCTCATGAACACTCTTGGCTACTGAAAGGGTACATATTTCTGTCTCTTCTCCCACTTCTCTAGCTCCTTTTTCTTATTCTCTTTTGTAGAATGATTTTCTAGTGAGCCATTACAAACTGGAGATCTGCAGGGATCTCACCTTGTTCCTTTTCACATCTCATTTTGCCCTACACTGCCTGAATTAAGTTATAAGCAGTCAAATTACAATATCATATCTGTAACGTAATTATTTTCTCTGAATACCAAAACTATATATTCAACTGTCTACTTGACTTATATATCTGAATGATGAGTAGGCATTTAAAATTAACATATTCAAAACTTAATTCATCACTGTCTTCATTACTTGGAACCCCTATCTGAATGGCACTAATCATTTACTCAATAATCCTAGCCAGAAATCTGAGCAGCTTCTATGATTTCATCTTTCTGATGTTTTATATCCATTAATTATTAAATAGAGATGTGCACTGCTTAATGATTGTGGGTACATTTTGAGAAATACATTGTTGGAATTCATCATTGTGCAAATGTAATAGAGTGTATTTACACTTAGATGGTATAGTATAGCCTACTACACATCAAGGTTATATGGCATGTAAATATGTGGTATACCATATTGTTCCTAGGGCTATGATGAACAAAACAACATGAGATTAAATCAAGTACAATAGAAAATGATACATTCTGGAGACATGGTGTTTTAGTCAGCTTTTTTGCTGCTGTGACTAAAAGACCTGACCAGTACAATTATAGAGGAGGAAAAGTTTATTTGGGGGCTCATGGTTTCAGAGGTCACAGCCTGTGGACAGCCTGCTCCATTCCTGGGAGCTGGAGGTGAGGCAGAATATCATGGTAGAAGAGTGGTGGAGGGAAGCAGCTCACATGATGATCAGTAAGCACAGAGAGACTACTTGGCCAGATACAAATATATACTCCATAGCCACGCCCCCAAGGATGCACCTCCTCCAGCCATAGGCAACCTGCCTTCAGTTTCTGCTCAGTTAATCCCATCTGAGGATCAATTCACTGATTGGGTTAAGGATCTCATAACTCAATCATTTCTTCTCTGAACCTTCTTGCGTTGTCTCACTCGTGCACTTTGGTGGGACACCTCACATCCAAACCATAACACATAGTAAACATGAGATGCTGTTGATATAATGAGGCATATAGTTTTACCATTAAAAAAATTTAATAGAAGCAGTGCATTTTAAAATTCTGATAAAATAATACTAAATATATAAAGCAGTAATATGCCATTTATTATCATTATCCAGTATTATATACTGTACATAACTGTATGCACTATGTATTCTATGACTGGCATCAGAATGGGTTTGTTTATATTAGCATACCCAAACACATGTGAGTATTGCATTGCATTGTTCTATCACATCACTATATGATAGGAATTTTTCAGCTCCATTATAATCCTATGGGGTCAATGCTGAATACTAGGTTCATTGTTTACTAAAACATCATTATGTTGTGCATGACTGTACTTCACAACATTAACACCTAAATATTTGTCTAGCATCTCCTAACCACTACATACTTGCAGTTGCTATCGTTATTTTTTGCTTGGACTGACACTATAGCCTTTTGATATCTCCCTGCATTTGTAGCAGATTTAGTACTCTTTTCTTCCATGGCTTCTGAAACGATTATCTTTTGGTTTTCCTACTATTTTAATTTTTCTTCTTTGCTCCTTTGCCAGTAACCTCATCCATTCAATGTATTGTTCTTCTGTGTTCTGTCCAAACCTTCTCCTTTTTGTATTTCACTCTGTCCTTGGGAGATGTCTTCTCTCCCATGTCTTTAAAGAGTAATGATATATTTTAACACTTTTCCCATTTAATTTCTTATATACTTATTTATAAACAGCTTCATTGAGTTATAATCAATATACAAACAACTGGATATTTAATCTGTGCAGTTTGAGGACTTTGGACATATGCAGATACCCATGATACCATCATCACAATTGAGATAACAGCCATTCATCACTTTCCAAAGTTTCAATGTTCCTTCATAATGAGGGTGGGTTTATTTTTTGTGCTTGTGATAAGAATACTTAATGTACAATTTACTTCTTAAAATTTTTAAATGCACCATTCAATATTGTTAACTATATGTTCTGTGTTGTATAGGAGATTCCTAAAACTTATTCATATAGCATAACTGAAACTTTTCAAATATAAACAAACAGCACATAATTTACCCTCCATTCCAGCTCCTAGAAACAACTATTGTTTCTATGTTTGACTGTTGTAGATATCACATACGAGTGAAAGTATTCAGAATTTGTCCTGATATTGACTTATTTCATTTAGTCTAGTGTTCTCTAAGTTTATTCCTATTGTCACTAATTCATAGTTTCCTTGTTTTTAAAGGCTGATTAATATTCCATTGCATGTACATACCACAATATCTTTACTCATTTATTTGTGAGCAGACACTTGGTTTGCTTCCTTATCTGGGCTAATATAAATAACACTGCAATGGAGCATGGAAGTGCAGATATCACTTGGAGACCCTGATTTCAATTATTTTGAATATGTAAACAGAAATGAGATTGCTAGATCATTTATGGTAAAGGTTTCTTGGTGATATATCATTGCAGATTTGATTTGTATTTCTCAGATAATTTATACTATTTAGCATCTTTTCATATGCTTGTTGGTCATTTGAAGATTTTCTTTGAAGAAATGTTTCTTGAAGTCCTTTGCCCATTTTAGTTGTTACTATTATTAGTATCTCAATATTTTGCTATTGAGTTTTAGGTGTTCAGTATATATTTTGGAAATTTCTCATTTGTCAGATACATAGTGTGAAAATATTTTCTCCCGTTTCATAAGTTATGTTTTGACTCTATATTCATTTTAAGTTTTATAGGTTTATTTTTAAAATTTTTAGTTGTTGATAAACCTTTATTTTATTTATTTATATGTGGTGCTGAGAATTGAACCCAGTGCCTCACACATGCCAGGCAAGAGCTCTACCACTGAGCTACAACCCCAGCCCTAGGTCTTTATTCATATAAATTTAATGAGAATTTTATGAATGTAAGTCTTGGTTCTTTCTTCCTTCCTTCCTTCCTTCCTTCCTTCCTTCCTTCCTTCCTTCCCTTCCCTTCCCTTCCCTTCCCTTCCCTTTCCTTCCCTTCCCTTCCCTTCCCTTCCCTTCCCTTCCCTCCTTCCTTCCCTCCTTCCTTCCTTCCTTCCTTCCTTCCTTCCTTCTTTCCTTTCTTTCTCTCTTTCTTTCTTTCTTTCTTTCTTTCTTTCTTTC
>CM053417.1:9788477-9801495 GCA_028644305.1 Xerus rutilus
GCCATTTTTTCTATTTTATTTAGAGACAGGGTCTTGTCAAGTTCTTTAGAGCCTCTCTAAGTTGCTGAGTTTTTCCACCTTTTTTATTGATGCATTGAAGTTATACATATTGATATACATATTGTTGTACAATATGTACATATTGTTGCATTTTCATACATGCATACAATATAACAATATAATTTGACCAATATCACTGTTTCCCATCCCTTGGTCCCCTCCTCTCTCCTCTACTGATACTGATCTCCCTTTCATTTTTAGGAAATCCAACCTGCCCTCCTTTTCCTTTTATTTCACTAGATTCTGCATATAAGAGAAAATATACAACCCTTGACCTTCTGAGTTTGACTTATTTTGCTTATCATGATGGTCTCTAGTTCAATCCATTTTCCTGCAAATAACATAATTTTATTTTTCTTTGTGACTGAATAAAGTTCATAAAATTTATATATATGTCACATTTTCTTTACCCATTCATTTGTTGATGGACACCTAATTTGTCTCCAAACTTTGGCTCTTGTGAACTGTGTTGCTATTAACATGACTATGCATGTATCACTGTAGTAAGATGAGTTAATTCTTCAGAGTAAATCTCAAGAAGTGTTATAGCTGGGTCATATAATGATTCCATAGCTTGTCTTTTGAGGAGCTCCATACTGATTTCCATAGTGGTTGTACTAATTTATAGCCTCAACATCCTCTCTAATATTTATTATTATTTGTATTCTTGATGACTACCATTCTGACTGGTGTGAGATAAAATCTCAGTGTAGTTTAGATTTGCATTTCCCTAATTGCTAATGATATTGAACATTTTTTCATATATTTGTTGGCCATTTGTATTTCTTGTTTTGAGAAGTGTCTGTTTAACTCATTTGCCTATTTATTAATTGGACTAATTGGGTTATTTGATTATTGCTTTGAAGTTTTCTGAGTTGTTTATATATTCTAGATATTAATCCTCTGCCAGAAGAATAGCAAGCAAAGATTTTCTCCCATTCTGTAATTTCTCTCTTCATATCCCTGTTTCCTTTGCTGTGCAGAAATTTTTAATTTGATGCCATTCCGTTTATTCACCCTTGGCATTATTTCCTGAGCATTAGGGGTCTTACTAAGAAAGCCATCATCTGTCCCTAAAAACTGGAGTGTGGACCCTACATTTCCCTCTAGGAGTTATAATAGTTTCCGGTCTAATTCTAATGCCTTTGTTTCATTTTGAACTGATTTTTGGGCAGGGTGAGAGATAACGGTATACTTTAAGTTTTCTACTTTTAACTTTTGGATAACCAGTTGTCCCAGATTCTATTTAACGTTTCACTTGCCATGCAGATTTTTTTGAGTTTAATGTAGCACTACTTCTGTAGTTTTGCTTTTGTTACCTGTGCTTTTACTGTCATGTCCAAGAAATTATTATCAAGATCAATGTCAAGAAGATTTTTCTTTATGCCTTCTTCTAGGAGTTTCATAGTTTGTTTTTATGAATACATCTATAACCCATTTTAGGTTGACTTTTGTCTATGGTATAAGGTAGCCATCCAGATTCCTTTTGCAGTTCAGTGCCTTTTGCTGAAGAGACAGTTCTTTCATCATTGCACGTTCTTGTTACCCTTTTCAAAGATCATATGACTATATCTATATTTGACTTTATTTATCAATTTGTAAGTTCATGACTGCAGGCCATTTTTCTCCCCTGATATATAGTTGAATTCTGTTATGGATTTTGATGTTATTCTGACCACAAGATAATACTCCTTTTCTGACAGGTAATAGCCTATGGATCCCTCAAGGTCTACATAACATTATATTCTTTCTAAGTTCCCTTTTACCTAATGTGTTCCTTTCCCTTTGTTCAGATTGGTTATAATTAAATTTCTTTCCATGTAAGTCAAGTATCTTTTAGTTGCAAGTGACAAAAATAAAATTCTAACCAGCTGAAACAATCAGGAGGATTGACTCTAAGGTTTATGGAACTATGAAAATGGCAGTGGTGCAAATGGCCTCAAGGATAACTGGAACAAAGTACTCCGATGGCATGTGGACTCTCTCTGTCTCTCATTTCTCCTCTCTGTGTGTTTATTTTATTAACCCAACCTTATTTTCTCCACACTATGGAAATTATGTCCATGAGCATTTCTTATGCATCATATTTCTATGTCATACTCCAAATTGGACTGCATCTCTTTGCTCCATTTCAGTTAAAAAAAATTCAATTTAGGATTCTATTTGGCTAGGCTTCAATCATGTGCCTGCCTCTGGATAGTGTCATGCAATTGTAGAGTTAGAGTGCTAAGGTTTGCCCCCATTTCATCAACTCTGACAAACTAATCAACCATGACTGAGGAAAAAGGGATATAAAAACATTAAACCCTTCACTAGAACCTCCTGATTAAAATGGAGTGCATTGGATTTGGGGAAGAATATTCCATAAGGAAGCATGAGACTGCTAGCACACAAAATAGCTTTCTACCAATTTTATCGAGTGCTGAAAGATTAGTTAATTAAGTGTGTGTGTGTGTGTGTGTGTGTGTGTGTGTGTGTGTGAGAGAGAGAGAGAGAGAGAGAGAGAGAGAGAGAGAATGAGGTGAAAATGTAAATGTATTAATTTAATGAATTGCATATAGGTGATACTTTTTTAGTTTTTTTTTTCTTTTTCTTAAGTTTCAAAGTAGGGATCTGTCTTTTAAAAATTTCTATTAGGTTTTTTCTCCTCATGGGGAAGTAAGTTAGTATTGAGAAAAATTCCCTTCATTTTATAAAACAACATCACGCATTTAGTTGTAATTGTTCTCTATGATAAATGATAAACCAATTTAAAATAAATAATCTTGGGTTCTGCATGCTCATGAAGTCATAACTCATCTTTGTCTTTCCTCATCTGCTTGAAAACTGATGGGATAAAGTTAGATAAATTTGTATAGAATGGAGATTCAACAACATCAAAGAAATGAAGTTGTAGCTAATTGGACCAGGCATAAGACTACCCAGTCTACTTATCTCTGGTTGGTTGGTAGTACCTTGACTTCCATAGTGATTCTTGTGATAAATGAAGCTCTAGCAGAATCCTGCCACTGACAGGACCATTGAGTCCTCCCTTGACGTCAGCCATTGTGTAGATTGCCCTCTAGAGATGTATTTGCAATATTGCTATCTAATGACCTATGGCATTAAGCTGGTTGAAAACAAAAACATGTCATAGGAATATAAGCTATCTTTAAAGACTTTTAAAATGAAATGCATATGTCAAAAATAGGATCTATACACACAGATTCCTAGTCTGAGCCTCTCATTGACTACATATCTCTGATACAAAGCTGGCATCTTCCTTATACTTTTGCAGTCTGATTCTCTGATAATGTCTGTAGATGGAGTAGATAGATAATGATTGAACAAAGATTTACTTAAATCTTGTACCAACATTTCTCCCACATTTTTTGCAAGGTTCTCTATATGTTTAAGCATGCATTCAGTTCTCAGCAGGCAATTGAAAATTCTGTGTTAGCATTCACTTTCTGCTTGTGTAGAACTCTAAGATTAGTCAGGAGTGTATACTTTGAGTCTTTATAGGCATTCTCTGGGCATCACACAGCCCTGCCTTTTAGCTTCTCAGGAAAACATGGAGTTTTTTAAAGCCTCCTATGTACATTTTCTTCCTCGGGTATTTACATGAATTTTTGACCAATCCCTTGTTTATCTTCATTGATATCACAACTTCAGGAGGCTGAAGTATTAAATAGTTGCTGTTGATTGTTTTTGTCAACCTGAAGAGAACACATTTGCACCTAATTCTTTGAAGATTGAATATTGTGAAGTGTTCCAATTCATGCTTCTTCATATAGCAGCTGCTAGGTTGCTGGTTTTAAACAATTATTATTAATGTCTGTATTTCTGAAAGAGTTTTAACAATTTGATAAGGATTTTCATTATTTATAAGTATTTTCATGGAAGAACAGAATTTTGGAGGTCCTTACCTTAGCATTCCAAATGTGATTCTATCCTGGCTTCCATTTTAAATCAGAAGATATCCTGATGTTTTACTTGTGAAACATCTCTCTTAAAGTAGTGTCCTTGTTGGATGTCACCCAAGTGGAACCACTTCTTTGTTACACCTTTAGTTTTTGTTTATTATAAAATAAATCTATTTCACTTGGCACAGAAGTATGATGGGATAGTGGGGACAAAGTATTGTCATTCTAGGCTGTCATTACTTTTTATCTTCAAAATGTGGGAGGTATAATAGGTGATTTAAATCTTCTTTTAACTATGGTGTTGTCTTGATCAACTTTTTGCTTCGGAAGCTTCATTTACTTTGCAGATAGCTTAGGCTTGCCAAAATCAGACATACAGGCCTGATTATGACAAATGGCTGAAAGCTTTTTCAAAGGGAAAGTGAGATAGTAGTGGGTAGGTGCCCTAATGAAGTTCTACATTTGTAAGTAGGACACTGTGCTCCCTACACAGACATGACTTTTAGTAATGTCGTTGATTACATCTATACCTCATCCATTAAGAATAGAACAACTTCAGGCCCTCACTTTTTGTCGTTAACATCAGTGACACAGTTCTTGTGGCTGACAGACTCATATGGACAGGCAATTTGATCCTATGATGAGTGGCTCCAGGATAGTCTGGGTAGCATACTAATTCTTCCCACCCTGAAGTATCGCTAGCAGCATTCTAAGGAAATGGTGTCACACTTGCAAAATAAACTGATTTCTACTCCCTCTCCTCACGCAGGATATGGTTTTCATATAAGAATTCTTTCATGGGTTAAAGTGATTCGATGGCTCATAGGGAAATGAGGCAGCTGTCATCTTTAGCTCTGCTGGAGCTGGCACTAAGAGGAAAATATGCATCTTTACCAGTTGGTTTCGTGAATTCCTACTCATTATAAGCCAATGATTTCATAAGCTTAAGAACTAATCTCATTCCATACTTTGTGAAATATACTTCTGGAATAAATGTGCAGTAGGCATGAGACAAAGTGCCTTAGCTTAGGTATTATACACTGTAGAGCCTAAGGTAGAGAATGAATAAACAAATACACGTCAGTGCAAAGTTCTGAGGAAACAATGGTTAGTCTTTTTTTTTTAAATATTTATTTATTTTTTAGTTGTAGGTGGACAGAATATCTTTATTTTATTTTTATGTGGTGCTGAGCATCGAACCCAGTGCCTCACGCGTGCTAGGCGAGCACGCTACCACTGCGCCACAGCCCCAGCCCTACAATGGTTAGTCTTAAACTCATATATTACTTACTTTTATCCTATCCCATTTGTGCACACACATAAATTAGATCATTGTATTGTATGTAATACAATGCTGGAAATCAGGGAAGAGATCTGGGCTTGTGAAATGAATTTTAGAGATATAGGAATACATTGGATGAGAGGAAATCAAGATAATGACTACAAGTAGTTTTGTTGAGTTTGTGGGAAAAAAATGAAGAAGTGGATAAAAAGCAGAACTGGAGACATCTACAAAATTATTAAAAAAATATTAATGAGGAGTGTACAAACATAAGCTGCAGTAATTAACAGAACTTTGAAATGATGCAAGAAGAAACAATAGATCAAGAAATAGATGCATGCATCTGTGAGGCTACATTATATATTTGAATTTCAAACTTGTGAGAGAAAGATGGAATTTTTAAAAACCAAAGACAAAAATGGCAGTTGCTTACCAGTTAGGAAAATATTTGCAGAAAAATAAAAAATATATAGCTAGTCAAAAACCAGATTTAAAAAAATAATCTTTGTGTGGGTACAAATTTCTGAGAATGATGCAAAATCTAAAAGACATTACAAATCACCTAATTGCATTATGAAACTTTCCAATTTAGGTCCACAAAATGTCAAAAGGCAAATGACAAAGTGGAAAAAGTTGCCTCATCATATGTGACAAAGTATTACATTTCTTAATGCATAGAGATTTTATGTATTAACAATAAAAATACAATGCAATAGGAAAACTGACGACAAATCTGAATAATCACAGAAAAACACATAAATGAACAATAAAAAACATGAAAATATATGTTCAACTTCAATCATAGTTAAGTTACTGTGAATTTTAAAAACTACAAAAAATATTCATCACTTATAAGATTGAAAATATTTAAAATGGGTGAAGATAGGCAGAAAGTGCCTTGGTGCACTTTCTGGCTAATGGTAAATCAGTTCAACATTATCAACATTCTAAATTTATGTGTTATTTGACTCAGCAATTAACATCTAAGGGATACATACATATAAATATATATATACGTATATATATAAATTCCATATATAGATATACCCTACATATGTACATGTATGTTCCCTATACTCACAGGATATATTTATAAAATCCCTAGAAGTTGTTGTTTATATGTGTTGCTATATACACATACATATATATGTCATTTAAATGACTTAATAAAAATAAGTGTTTTATTTGTATTTCTTAAAGACTGGGTTAAAACCAGAGGCTATGTATGTGTGTGTATATACATATTTATTATATATATATATATATATGTATATATATATTTATATGTGTGTGTATATATATATATTTTTTCACTACTGCAGTGATTCTGTTTGTACTGATATGGGATGATATTTAGCTCTAGTATAGTCTGTATAGATTTGTGTGTGTGTGTGCATGTGCACATGTATGTACATTCACACATTGTATACATAATGATACATTAAGCATCGCTACTACTTCTTTGTTACTAGTGTTGTTTGTTTCTCAGAATTTGATCTCTTCTGTTACTTTAAGAAGCTTTGGGTTCTATCCCGTGGTTCTCTTACTTTCCCTGAGAAAGAACATATCTGTCAAGGGGATTCTTTTGGCGTTGGTAATTTAGACCTAAGAATGTGAAGAAAGACTTAGTCAGAAGGCCTAGAGGGGAAAAGAAGGAGCTTAAGTGCAACTGATTGAGACACACTGAAATTTTGAGGTGAGATGGTGATGAGGAGGAAAAACTTAAGGTCTCATGTGCTTTGTTTATATTTCAGGGTTTTCTGAGGACATAATCATGAAAGTAACTTAAATATGAGGAAAATGGATAAGAGAAGGAAAGCAAAATGATTTGAAAAATTATTTCTGGGAACTCTGACCTTACGACAGTTCCTAGGAAATACAAATAATCCTCTTATTTTCATTAAAATTTTTTGACAGTATGGTCTATGCTCTTTGAACAGGAATACCTCTTAGTAATAGAACCAAAAGAACATAGACATTCAACATCTCAGACAGGCACACACCTGACGTTAATTATAAATCTTAACTATAAACCTAAATAAATGGTTCCTGACTTATGGTGGTTTGACTTAGGGTTTTTTTCCCCAACTTTATGATGGTGTAAATCTGTACATATTCACTGGAAATTGTACTTCAGATTTGGATTTGCATCTTTTCCCAGATTAGTAATATGTAGTACTATGCTTCTCAGTACTGGGCAGCAGCAGCAAACCACAGGTCCCAATCAGTTATGTGATAAGGAAGAAAAACAACCAGTATTCTACAGTGTATTTTGTTGCTAAACTGTGATATTTGATAGGTTAGGATCATTAAACAGATTTTTGATTCACTGTATTCTCAACTTAAAGCAATTTATGAAAATATAACCCCATACTAAGTCATAGAGCATCTATACCTCTATCTACCCACATTTATCTCTCTCTGTGATCTATCTATCTATGTAGTATTTACCTATCCATTTGCTTACTACAAAGTAGATACTGTTCTCCAAGCCCTTCACATAGATTGACCTTCATAAAATTTGGCCCTCACTATTGGATATGGAAAATGGCA
The DNA here is from genome assembly GCA_028644305.1 of Xerus rutilus. Lineage (NCBI taxonomy): Eukaryota > Metazoa > Chordata > Mammalia > Rodentia > Sciuridae > Xerus > Xerus rutilus. Next base: position 9,796,278 of record CM053417.1, read on the forward strand.
AACCCTCAAAATAGTGAGACCTAGGAAAAGGGGAATGAGAAAGAAAGCCATACATTGAGAGCATTAATCTTTCCCCAGTATATTCTTTCCTGATGATAAAACAAACCCTGAGAAGGGGATGTCTATCAAACCTAGAAAGGCAGTCTCTGGGAAGAGGCCAAAGCATTAATCCTTCACTAAATGAATCCTTTCTAGATACCAACCACTGACCCCAGGCCCTCCATTTGGCCCAGTAAGATAAATCCCAGAGACCAATAGCTGACCCCAGACTCTCTCCCATTTTGTCCAGTAAAGCAGACCCAAAATTCCTAAGTGCCCAAACCGACATGCTTATTAATTAAGTCACCTCTCAGTATAACCCACATAAGCCCAGTCCCCTCCTTTGTTCAGGGGCTCATTTTCCACCAGGAGAGTAGGTCCATCAGAACCATGACTCCATGGTTATACTCTGAATAAAGGCTTTTGGCTGATTTGTGAAGTTTTTGTAGAACCCAGTCTCTTTGTGCTAACACTCACAAAATCCCCGTAAGGTTAATTATCCATTGTTTATATGAGAAAACTGAGGCAAAAAAGATTGCTATTATTCTCTTAAATATGCTACTGGAAGTTCTATCCAATATTTTATTTAAGCTTTTAGCATCAACAATACACAGGGAGATTGTTTTGTAGTTTTCATTGAGCTGTGATTGTCAAATTGTACTATCTGTGTGATAATAACTTTAGTGCAAATATCATGGAAGCTTGAATTCTTTTTTTGTATTCTGTACCTATTTTGATAGTACTGAAATTATCTTTGTGCTTTCTGTTATCTAAAACTCATCTGAAAAATTATATTTGTGAGAAATATGGGGAGAAATTGGCTTTTTGAAAAATATTTTCAGTTTCTTCCATAGTTACTGATTACTAAATTGCTATGGTCTTATTTATCATTGTGAATCAATTTTGGTAATTTATATTTTGACTTATATTTGAATTTAAAAGTCATTTAATCCATATTTTAAGTTGATTTGAATACAATTTGTGCAAATCATTCTGTTATAGTTAAACATTAGTAGGATCAGAAATTACTGTCTCTATGTAATTTGTAATTTTTGTATTTGTAATTTCTCAATGCTTTGCTGATTATATTAGCCAGTGATTTCTATATATTCTCAATTTTTCATACAACTCTTAGAAGCTTTTATCTGCTCTGTTGTTTTAGTGTTCACAATCATTAATATTTGATTTTGCATAATTAATCATTAATTTTATATTGCTTTTGTTCATTTTTTATGTTATTGAATTGAATTGAATTTGATTTACTTATTTTTAAACTAAATAGTGTAACTTTGTATTACACTCTAACTTCTGAAATAGCTTTGGTCAAATCCTGTGATCCATGTTTTTTTCCTTTATCTCCATATTGCAGATATCCTGCTATTTTAATTTAATTTCCTTCCTATAGAACACAAAATTATGCAGTAAATAATTTTTGTTTGTTGTGGCTTTTAATTTCTACATCAATGTGTTTTGACTGCTTATTTTTATTTCTCCTATAACTTCCTGGTTTTATAGGTCTATGCTTAGATAATCTGATGTGCCTATTTTCTACTTTGGAAACTCTGTCAAGGTTTATCTCTGTTTTAATATGGGTATGCAAGTACTTGAAAGAAAGTTATTGTCTAATTACAGAGTACATGATTATATACATAAATTTAACCTTATTAACTATTTAACAAAATTCTCTGCAGTATTGCTTTTCTGCTTATTTGATTTGTTGTGAGCTAAAACACATGAGTTAAAGTCTCTGTAACTAATATATTTCCATTTCTTTCCATTTTACTCTTGAGAGTTTAGTTTATCAATTCTGATGCTGTGTTATTTGTGTATAAAGTGTCAGGACAGCAATCTGTTCATGTAGATTGCACCAATTTACTTCCTTTTTTTGTGGTTTTGGAAATCAAAACCAGATTCTTGCACATGTTAGGCAAGTAAGTGCTCTACCACAAAGCTATAACATCAACACTGTCCTTTTCTTTTTTTCTTTTTTAGCTAATACATAACAACATAAAAATTGTACATATTAATGAGACACCATGTAATGCTCAATACATGTAAACACTGCATATTATTTAAGTCAAATTAAACATTTATTTCCTCAAACATATATCATCTCTTTGTGGTTAAAACTTGCAAAATCTCTTCTTCTAGCTTATTTAAATGTACAGTACATGTTATCTATAGTCACCCTACTGCACAATAGTAGCCCAGAGTGTCTTGCTCTTACTCAACAGTAAGTTCAATATCTATAGATAAGTTTTCCCCGTCCCTCTCCTCCCTATTGTCCCTTGCCTCTGGTAACCACCAGCATAGGTAGTGATCACGCAGTACTTGTCCTTCTGTGTCTGAGTTTATTCAATACACATAGTCTTCTCCAATTCCCTCCATGTCACAATTAATAGGATTTCATTCTTTCTTAGAGCTGAATAATATTCCATTGTGTATTGGCACCACATTTATCCATTCATCACTTGAATCAACAAAGGTCAATTCCATGTCATTTCTGTTGTGAATAGTACTACAAAGAACATGGGAGTGCAGATGTCTCTGTGACATAGTGACTTAATTTCCTTTGTATAAATACACAGTAGTGGAATTGCTGGATCATATGATATAGTTCTATTTCCTTTTTTTTTTTTTTTTTTGAGGGAGCCTCTGCTGTTTTCCATATGGCTGTACCAATTTCATTGCCCCCACCCCCAGTAGTGTGCAAGAGTTCCGTTTTTCATACATCCTCACTAGCACTTGTCTTTTGTCCTTGGGATAAGAACAATTCTTACTAGAGGGTGATAATATCTCATTTGGTTTTGATTTACATTTCATGATGATTAGTGACATTAAGTATTTTTCATAAACTTGTTGGTTATTTATATGTTTTGTTTTGAGAAATGTTTATTTAGGTCTATTTTCCATTTTTAATCAGATAATTTTTTTTGGTTTTTGTTTGTTTTGCTACTGAGTTTTTGAGTTCCTTGTTCTGACTTTTAACCCCATCAGATGAATAGTTTGCAAATCTGTTCTCCCATACTTTAGGGTCATCTCTTCACTCTGATGATTATTTCCTTTGCCATGAAGAAGCTTGTTAGTTTGATGTAATCCCGTTTGTCTATTTTTGCTTTCTTTTTCTGAGTTTTTCAGGTCTTTTCCAAAAACTACTTGCCTGTTCTGATATGATGAAGCATTTCCCTATGTTTTCTTCTTGTAGTTTCATGCTTTCAGGTTTTACATTGTCTTTAGTCAACTTTGAGTTGATTTTTGTAACTGGTGAGAGATAGAGATCTAGCATCCTTATTCTGTATATGGGTATCTCATTATCCCAGTGACATTTATGGAAAGACTGACCTTTCTCCAATGTGGGTTTTTATAAAAAGAGACTGGAGAGACAGTCTGCCATGTGAGGATACAATGAAGTAGGAAGTCTGCAATCTGGCAGAAGGCCCTCCCAGAACTTGATCATCCTGGTACTATGATCTCAGACTTCTAGTCTCCAGTCTGATAGAAATAAGTGCTAGCAGTCTATATGATTTTGTTCAAAAAGCCAGGATTAAGTCACCTGTGACACTGCAACATTTAGAAGTCTAGCAAGTGAGGAAGAAAGAGCAAGCAAACTAGAATGGTGCATCCAGGTATCCTGGAAGCCCAGTGAAAAATGAACTTCAATGCACAAGGACTAGTTGACTGTGTGAAATGTTTCTGATAGGTCAATGCTATGAGAAATCATCATTACATTTAACAGTGTAAACTGCTTTTGTGACTTTGGTAAGTTTAAGTTTCAGAGGCATAGTAGGGATAATGTCTGTTTCAGGTTTGAAGGAGAATAGGAGCAGAGATTTGAGGAACAGTGAATCTACACAACGTCTTTTATAAGTTCGCCATAATAAATATGAGAAATATACAACAGCGCAAGTGGAATGTTGAGTCAAGAGAAAGTTGTTTAAGATGATAGCATTCCTTCTTCTGTTGTATATTCATTATTTTTTTCTTCTGATAAGGCTTTGTTCCTCCTGCAGAAGGTACCTATTGATAGATCTAATGATCCTATTTGTTTATAATTCCTTCTCTGTTGATGTCAATTCTTCCTGAACTACTTAAATCATTGTAAGGAGAAATGAGGAGAGTGACCTGTGGTTCCAGGTATTTTTACTTAAGTAATATGAGGATTACTTATGCAAAGGAAGCCATCTCAGACCATTTGTATATAAATGTTTTTCCCTCTTAGGGATATATTTCACCTACTTTTTGCTGTTACTGTTATTTGTCCCATTAAAATAAGCATATCTTCCATGATGATCATTATTTTGGTTTTCTCTTTATCTCATTGAAGCAGAGGGCAAAAAAAAAATAGTGTAGATAATAAATGATTGGGTCAAAAAGATGTGGGCTGATTCAGGAGGAAATAAAATGTTAATACCTTTAGGATACTTCCCCCTCCTCTACCTGTTGCCAAAGTTACTTGCCTCTAGGGAATTGTTCCTCCCTGCAGGGAGTTGTGGGAGTTGTTAATTAATGCCTCCTAAACTGCTCCCTTGCTGCCCAGGATCACTCCATCTTTGGCCCACCTTCTAGTCACTAGTCATGTATGTAAGATAGGGGAGGAGAGGCCATGAGAACAAAGGAATTCTAAAAAGTAGAAAAGGGGGCAGGATAACCCCACTTCTTCGGACACCCAGTTCTCCATTCATCAGCATCCACTAATCAGAGAGAACATTCGGCATTTGGTTTTTTGGGATTGGCTTACTTCACTTAGCATAATGCTTTCCAGTTCCATCCATTTGCCTGCAAATGCCATAATTTTATTCTCTTTTATTGCTGAATAATATTCCATTGTGTATATGTACCACAGCCTCTTTATTCATTCATCTTGATCCATTCATCCATTCAGATTAAAGGACATCTGGGTTGCTTCCACAGTTTTGCAATTGTGAATTGTGCTGCTATAAACATTGAAGTGGCTGCTTTACTGTAGTGTGCTGTTTTTAAGTCTTTAGGGTATAGGCCAAGGAGTGGGATAGCTGGGTCAAATGGTGGTTCTATTCCAAGTTTTTTAAACAGTCTCCGTACTACTTTCCAGATTGGTTGCACCAATTTGCAATCCCACCAGCAATGTTTAAGTGTACCTTTTTCACCACATCCTCGCCAGCACTTATTGTTGCTGGTATTTTGGATAGCTGCCATTCTG
>CM053417.1:9810120-9823374 GCA_028644305.1 Xerus rutilus
CCCTCCCCCCTCCCTTCCCTTTGACCAAAGTTCCTCCATTCTTCCTATGTCCTCTCCCCCATTATGGATCAGTATCCACTTATCAGAGAGAACATTTGGCGTTTGGTTTTTTGGGCTTGGCTTACTTCACTTAGCATGATGTTTTCCAACTCCATCCATTTACCTGCAAATGCCATAATTTTATTCTCTTTTAATGCTGAGTAATATTCCATTGTGTATATATACCACAGCTTTTTTGTCCATTCATCTATCAAAGGGCATCTAGGTTGCTTCCACAGTTTAGCTATTGTGAATTGAGGTGCTATAAACATTGAAGTGGCTGCATCACTGTAATATGCTGATTTTAAGTCTTTTGGGTATAGACCAAAGAGTGGGATAGCTGGGTCAAATGGTGGTTCCATTCCAAGTTTTCTAAGGAATCTCCATACTGCTTTCCAGATTGGTTGTACCAATTTGCAGTCCCACCAGCAATGTATGAGTGTGCCTTTTCCCCCACATCCTCGCCAGCACTTATTGTTGCTGGTATTTTGGATAGCTGCCATTCTGACTGGGATGAGATGAAATCTTAGAGTAGATTTAATTTGCATTTCTCTAATGGCTAGAAATGTTGAACATTTTTTCATATGTGTATTGATCAATTGCATATTTTCTGAGAAGTGTCTATTCAGTTCCTTAGCCCATTTATTGATTGGGTTGTTTGTTTTTATTCCATTCTAATTTATTTGTCGATATGATTCTATAGTCTTTACTTTTTCAGAAATTATACAAAATTTGAATTACTAACCTCCTTCCCACTATTTAGATTTTTATGGAATTTTTTTCTTTTTAATATATACATATATATTTATTTAACAAATATTAATCTATCCCATGCCATATGGAAAGCACTGTTCTAGGTGCTGGTAATAGAGTAGAATGTGAGAGAGGAACAATTTTTTTAAAATTTTTCTTTTATTGCCTTGCCCCAGTATCAGTTTGGCACCTGCAGCCCCAACCTCCAGGCTCATTCTTGTATAACTAGGTTCAAGTTTCACCACAGTGTCAGGACAGTCCTCACAGCCACAAATTCCAGACCAGCCTTTATAGACAAGTTCAAGGTTCACCCAGCTCATGATTTTACCCCATATATCCAGGCTCCAGGCCTGCCTTGGCTCCAGGTATACACTTGTGGACAGAGGCTATAGATGTATACCACCCAGTCATCCCCACAGCTACTGGAATACCCAATTCCCAGGTCTATCCTGATAGAATCCAGGACCAAGCCAAACCATACACTTTCCAGGCTCCAGGATAGCTCCCATGGACCCAGAATCAAAACTGCTTCTACAAACTCTAAGTTGATATAACCCTCATCCTATTGTCAAGGTATTCTTACAGACCTAGTCTTTTGGACCAGGATGGAAGACCCAGACTCTAGTCCTAAGCATGAGATTCACCCAATTGATCCAATAGCCCAACCTCTCCCAGTGGACACCAGAGTCAGGTCAGATCCTACAAATAAAGCATAAGTTCCATCCTACTAGACTGAGATGTCAGCCCCCTGCATTGCTAGATCAACTGCCAAGGACATAAGTTTTAGGCTTGCTTCCATGGATGTAGATCTAGGCACAGACTTCAGATCCACCTAGTGGATGTGAGCATCAGTCAGCATTCATGACCACAAATCCAGACCTGCCCTTATGGATACAGGATCCAGGCCCACTTCTGTGGATCCAAGCTCCATGCCTATACCCAGAGACACAGACACCTGATCCATCCATGCAAATCCAAGATTCATATTTTCTCCAGTGATTTCACTTTTCATATTAAACCTATGGTTGATGGAACCTGGAATCAGGTACCAGATTGAACTCTGTAGACACAAGTACCAGGTCCACCTACTCACTGATCTATGCATCAGGCAAACCCATAAATGATCTATAATACTAAGTTTATCCATGGAACTCATCACATGCTCCCCTCCTCCCAAATCTCTGGACAGACTGACTGGTAAAGGACTTCTATACCAAAGCAAGTCCATATAGAGTAAAAGTGTTATTTACTTCCTCGAATGCAAAAACACCAAATGTAAGACCATGGAGATCATAAATAATTAGAGAAACATAATACCAGCAAACAAGCAAAATAAAATACCAGTAACCAATCTTAAAAAAAAATGGAGAACACGGGGGCTGAAGTTGTGGCTCAGTGGCAGTGATTGCCTTGTATGTGTGAGGCACTGGGTTCGATCCTCAGCACCACATTAAAAATAAATAAATAGATGAAATAAAGACACTGTATCCATATATAACTAAAAATATTTTTAAAAAATGGAGAACAATAAACTACCAAAGAACTTATCTAATCATCTTTAAAAAGCACAGTGATAAGGGACCACACGTAACTAAAAGTATCAGGAAAACAGTACATAAACAAAACAAGAAATTCCACAAAAATATAGAAACCATAAAAAAGTGAAAAAAAGTTAAAAAACTGAACATGACTGAACTGAAAAGTCCAAGGGAGAACTTCAAAAATATACTCAATCAAGCAGAAGAAAGAATCTTTGAACTTGCAAACAGATCATTTGATATTACCCAGAGGAAGAAAAAAAAGTGTACAAATAAATAAGAGTGAATAAAATCACAGGACTTACAGGACATAATCAAAGAAACCAAATATATGCATTATGTAATCCAGAAAGAACAGAGTAAGAGAAAGGAACAAAGGACTTTATAAAAAATTAGAGAAAGATTTCCCAAATCTGGAAATGATCACTAGACCCATTAAGCCCAAAGAACTCCAGATTGATTAAACATAAAGAAATCTTCACCAACTCATACTATAATTAAATTTTCAAAAGGCAAAGGCAAAGAGAAAAAAAGGAAAAACTGCAAGATATGGCAACTTATTACATACAAGGGAACCACCATGAGATTGTGAATGCATTTCTCAGCACAGGAAAGAAGAATGATATTCAAAGTACTAGAAACAAATCTGCAAAGCGAATATGGTATATTTGGCAAGACTGTCCTTCAGAAATGAAGAAAAATAAAGAACTCCCCAAACAAACAAAAGCTGAGGGAGTTTATCACCAATAAACCTGACTTAAAAGAAATGTTAAGGAGTTCTTTAAATTTAAGTGAAAGAGCTCTAAGAAACCACATGGAAATATAAGAGCTCTAAAATTTACTGGTAAAGGTAAATGTATACTCAATTCAGAAAACTTTAATACTATAATGTTGGTACATTTTACTCTAGTATAAAAGTTAAAAGAAAAAGTATGAAAAAGTAAACGTAGTTATATATAGTAATTTGTTAATGGATACATGATAGATACAATATGTAAATTGTGACATCAATAACATCAAATGTAAGGAGAAATATAGGCTTTTTTGTTTTTTTTGACCGGGAATTGAACTCAGGAGTACTCGACCACTGAGCCACATCCCCAGCCCTATTTTGTGTTTTATGTAGAGACAGGGCCTCACTGAGTTGCTTAGCGCCTCCCATTGCTGAGGCTGGCTTTGAACTTGCAATTTTCCTGCCTCAGCCTCCCGAAGTGCTGGGATTACAAGCGTGTGCCACCATGCCCAGCTTGCAGTATAGGCTTTTTGAGTGCTTAAGTTAATTTTTTAACTGCTTACAATATATTATTATAGTTACAAACTATTTTATGTAGGCTATGTGGTAAACAGAAAAAAAAATCCTTCAGTAGATACATAAAAGATAAAGGAATTAAACTATACCATTAAATATTTCAAATCATAAAAGAAGATGGCAAGAGAGGAATAAAGGAACAAATGAACTATGAAACACTCAGAAAACAATAACTAAATTACAATAGTAATTGGTAGCTAATTACCTATGAATAAATCGAATAAATTTTTAAATCAAAAGTGGTTGGATTAAAAAAAATCAATTATATACTGCCTTCAAGAGACTCACTTTAACTCACTTTGACTGAAATGAAGGAATGGAAAACTAAATGCCATGCAAATGGTAACAAACACAACAGGAGTGGCTGTAGTTATATCAGACAAAATAGATGTTAAGTAATAAACTGTAAATTAAAGACAAACAAAGGTGCTATACAATAATAAACAACTATTTCATCCATAGGATATTTTAAAACTTAAATATATATACCCACCATTATTACACATAAATACATAGGGTAAATCTTAACAGAAATGAAGAGAGAAAATAGATAATATAATCATCATCATCATCATCTCAAACATCTCATTTTGAACAATGGATAGATCAACCACAGAGCAAATTAGTAAGGAAATATCAGATATGAACAATATTTTAGGCCAAATGGACCTAACAGATAAATGTAGGACATTTTACCCCAAAATAGCAGAACAGACATTATTTCAAGTACACACAGAACATTCTTGAAAATAGATCATATTTTGTACAATGAGTCCATAAAAATCTAAAATCATACCAAGTCCTTTTTCCAACCACATGGTATGAAAGTAGAAATGAAAAACAGGGGTAAAGTTGGAAAAATCACTAGTATGTGGAAATTAATCGACACACTCCCGAAAAACCAATGATTCAAAGACAAAGTTAAAGGTACATTAAAAATACATCTTGAGATAAATGAAAATGTAAATACAACATACTGCAACTTATGGTATAAAGTAAAGGCAGTTCTAAAAGGAAAGTTTATTCTGATAAACTTCTATGTGAAGAAAATAGAAACATCTCAAATAAACAACCACATTTTACACCTCTAAAAAGTAGAAAAAGAACAAACTATTTTCAAAGTTAAAAGAAAAAAGTGAGTAATAAATATCAACACAGAAATAAATGAAAAAGACCCTGGAAAAATTATAATAGTAAAGGTTAATGAAATTAAGAGTTGCTGTCTTTCTTGAAGAAAATAGAGTTGGCAGATCTTTTGCTAGATTAACAGAAAAAAAAAGAAAGAGGACTAAAGTAAAGACAGAAATGAAAGAGGACATAACTCTTTACAATAGAAATACACAGGCATATAAGGAATTACTAGGAACAATTTTATATGCCAACAATTTGGATAACAGAACAAACAGATACATTTCTAGAAACATATAACCTACTAAGAGTGAATCATGAAAAAAATAAAAAATCTCAACAAACCAATAATGAGTAAAAAGATAGTCTTCGTAAACATTACCTCCCAAGGGAAAAATAAATTGTAAGAACTCAGAGCTTCACTTGTGAATTCTATCAAACATTTAAAGAATTAACAATGCTTCTCAAATTTTTCCAAACAATTGAAGGAGAAGGAAGACTTCCAAACTCATTTTGTGAGGACAGCCTTACACTGAAGCCAAACAAATATGCTACAAGACAAAGCAATTATAGGCCAATCTCTCTGAAGAACATAGATGTAAAATTCCTCAACAACACACCAGAAAACTGAATTCAGCAGTGCCTGAACAGGATCATGCAGCATGATGAAGTGAGATTTATTCCTGTAGTATAAGGATGTTTTGATATATACAAATTAATAAATATTAAATGCTACTTTAACAGAATGAAGAAAAAATCATGTGATTATCTCTGATCCATTAAAAGCATTAGGCAGAATACAACATCCTTCTCTGATTAAAAAAAAGTAAACTCTCAACATATTAGGTGTAGAAGAAACATATCTGAGCATAATAAAGGTCCTATATTACAAGCTCACAGTGAACCTTATATTCAAAAGCAAGATACTAAAAGCTTTTTCTCTAAGATCAGGAAGAAGATAAGGATGCTCATATTTACCTTTTCCATTCAATATAGCAGTGAAAGTTCTATCCAGAGCAATTAACCAAATAAAAAAAGAAGAAGAAGGAAAAGAAGGATGAGGAGGAAGAGGAGGAAAGAAAAAAGATGTAGTCAAATTAAAGAAAATTAAGTTTTCTGTTTGCAGATGATATTATTTCATACTATATATCAAAACATCACATTGTACACCATAAATACATACCATTTTATTTGCCAATTTAATAGGCAAATAAATACAATGAATATTTGCTGGGAGATTGTGTTAGTCAGAGGAAATTTCCCTAGCTCACAGCATCCAGGAGAGAGAGAGATGGAGAGAGAGCACAAATGAGAAATCAAAGGAAGCCAGGGACAAGATATAGTCTCCAAAGGCATATCCCCATTGACCTACTTCCTTCAGCTTCACCTACCTAACTGCCTGCAGTTAACACCCAGTAGTTCATTTAAACTATTAATCCATAGTCCACTGATGAGGTTAGATCCCTAATCACTGCCTAAAAGCTCCACCTCTGAACCTTGTTGCTTTGAGGAACATACTTTCAAAACATGAATTTTTGGGGAAGTGGCATGGATATTTCTAGATCCAAACTATGACAGAGATGTAGAAATAAAACAAGATAATTATAGCTGTAAACAGCAAATGAAATAATTGTTTTAAGGAGAAGACATTTTGTCATCTTTAACAAGTGTTTCTGTAGGATTAAGTAAGTTGATAGCTGAGAATTAACCTTTAAATTTAGCATATGTACATCCTTAGTGTTTTAGTTAGTTTTTGCATCACTGTGACTAAAAGATCTGAGAAGAACAAAGTAGAGGAAGAAATGTTTATTTTGACTCACATTATCAAAGGTCTCAGTCCATAGATGGCTGAATCCATAGCTCTGGGCCCAAGATGAAGCAGAATATCATGGCAGAAGGGCATGGCAGAGTAAAGCAGGTCAGGACAAGCCAGCTAGGAAACAGGTGAGGTCACCATAGATAATATATAAACCCCAAAGGCATGCCTCTAGTGACCCACTTGTTCCAGCCACATACCACATGTTTACAGTCACCACCCAATCAATCCATATTGGTTGGTTAATCCACTGATTAGGTTACAACTATCATGATTAATTACTTCACCTATGAAAGTTCCTGCTTTGTCTCACATATGAACTTTTAGGGGCACCTGATACCCAAACCATGACACTTTGTGATCTTGGCAAGAGTTTCTTCAGTGGATTGATAAGGATAAAAACTTGAATGGAATAAGTTCAAAAAAGAATGGGGGAAAACACACACACACATATGTATATATATATTTGTCCTTTCTCCCTCCAAATATCTCATTTTTCTTACTTTATTGTTAATTCTTCTTTTTTATATATGCATATATATATATGCTCTATTATATAGTACACACACACAGAAGTAGCTTAGTAGGTAGATATGATTGAAGAGTATTGAAGAGTAAGTATTTAAGTATAAAGGATTTGTCTTGGAGAGTCTTGGAGAGTAAGAAAATGAATGGATTAGCAAAATTATATGACTCCCTTTGAAGTAATTAGTCACAACTTTAAAGAGAGGCAAATAAGCATAGGTGTGCATTTTTTCCCCAAGCTACATTTTACTCTACATGTTTAGACAGAGAGTAGTTGGTGATCTGGGTCTTACCAATTATAATTTTACCATGGGAGTGCAATGCAGCCAGAGGAGACTAAGCTGTAGTTCTACATAATCCAGTGATCATAACGGTGGATCACGGAATTTAAAATAGGTAAGAAGGGAATTGAAGCCATCAATGAGATGACAGCAGACGGTAAAAATGGATATTAATATTAATGTGTTAGATATACTGTTAATATCAATGGGTGAGGTGAAAGAATCATTGAAGTGAGGAAATTTTAATGAGAATAATCTTGGAAGTTGGAAAGTATTGGATAGAGAGCAGGTTGCCTGACACTGGTACTATTGAGGAATCATGTTGATTATTAATGAGAACATAAACAGTACTACCAGGCAAGTACTTGCCTAAAACAGGACCGAGTGATGAAGAAAGTCACACATTAAATAGTCAATTAATATGAACAGTTTATTAATAGTTTATTAAGACAAAAATCTATGTGGACATCAGAATCACAAATAATTGTGGGACAACTAGTAATAGAGAAAATGTCCAGGAACCCAGAACTAAACTCCTCTATAGATAAAGAAAAAAATCATCCTAAGATATTAGTGGGTATCTGTTATAAGGAAGAGAAAAGGTGGCAAGTTGACATGCCAAGTCCAGAGGTATAGGGGAAGTAAAGGAATACTGATCTGGAAGTGGCAAAGGGAACTGGTTTTTTAATTTATAAGTGTGTTTGCAAATGCAAAGTGTTATAAGAAAGTCAGATCCTTTAACTAGGCCTCTGGCCTTGGGCCTGAGCTTCACAGAGATGTTTACATTTCAAAGATTAGAGAAGATGTTACTAATTGGGCTCCATGGTAACTGCTGGCAGGCGAGGAAAGAACAGGAGAAGCAGCTCTCCCCTTCTCAGGTGCTGTCCTTGAAGGGTTAACTTGCCCAGAACAGTGAAAGAAAAAGCTGCTTTTGTGTGAACTTCAGCAGACTGTGAGCTTCTGAGCCCCTCTCCTTACATGCTGGGTATAAAGTTCTGAAACTGCCTGAACGTGGGGTTCAGGGAGATTAATTGATTACAGCAAAAGCCTTACCCTCTGAACGGACTGCAGTAAAATAAAATGACTTCCTGCTGTCTTCAGTGTCTGCTTGTCTGTCCCTATAACATAATAAGATTGGTCCTGCTAGTCTAGAAGCAGAACAGTGGTAGTAGAGGAAGTCTAAGTGTCTTAATAGCAGTATGAAGGAGGAAGGTTCTCTTTATTTTTTTTGGAACTCTTTTAAATGACAATTTGGAAGGTACTATAGAGGCAGTCTTCTGCAGCACAGAGTTGCAGGGCTTTCCTCTGAAATAAGAGATATGAGAAAACCAGAGGAGAGATGGTTTGATCCTCAGAATAATATCTTCGGGGCTCTCTCTTGTCTCCTAAAGATGGTGGAGTGGATAGAGGATAAAGGTAGCGTTTACCCTTGACTTTCAGATTAGAAAAGTCATAGGAAATGTAGTTATAATTCAATGGCCTGAAACTGTAAAAGAGAATAAAGCTAAAGTAATGAAAGAAGGCTGAAGAAATGTAATTTAGACTATGCAATGACAAATTATTCCACCGAATAAGCAAAAGAGAAGGCATTAAGCAAAACAAATGAAGCTTCACATGAAGATCTCTAATTTAAAAAGGACTTATGCAGAAAATGCAAGGAGAAGCACACAACCAAGGACAAACACATCCAAAAACTCTGAGAATAGTGGTTAATAGAGGTTAGGAAGAATGTGGGGGAAAAGGGTAGGTAAAGGTAGCTTGGATTTGATTAGAGTAAACTTTATGCATGTATGGAAATATACTGAACCCCATTTGTATGTGACAATTAACACATTAAATGAAAAGAAAAATTAAGAGATTAAAACAACTCTAAGAAGACTAAGAAATTCCAAGTCCACCATAGTGTTAAGTATGAACATGAAAGTCTTTGCAGATAGAGGATGAGAGAAGAGTAGAGGATGATAACATTCCAATTTTACATAATGTGGCATCAAGAACTACTGTGAAATGTGATGAGATAGAAATGGAGGGTTTTTAAAATATAAGGTTAGAAAGCTAATTAATACAATTAAACTACCAACATTTGGAAAATGTTGCAGATTATATAAGTGAATGTAGTCTTAATTTTCTCAAGTTGACAAATCAAGGTATTAGTGTTATGAAGGCAAAAATGAGAATTAAACACAAATGCACAACAGTGTCATTGCCTCCAGAGTAGGTCTAAGAATAGAGTAGTTTGAGGCAGGGAACTTTAATTTCCATTGTAATTTCTTCTATCTTATTTTCATATATATTCATTTTTATTGGTGCATTATAATTACACATAATATTAGGACTCATTATGCCATATTCATCAATGCACATAAATTGATCAATCTCATTCCCTAGTACGTTCCTTTTCTCTTCTCTCTTCCCTCACCCTCATCTATTTGTTCTACTCTTGATCTCTCTTATATTACTATTATTTTCATTAGTGCATTGCAATTACATACAAAGGCAGGATTCATTGCGGTACAAGAGTAAAGGAAGAGAATGGAGAATGAAGGAGGAGTGGGCATGTGCGAAACTTGGGGAATTAAGCCATGTATTCATTTCTGTATAAGTCAGTAAATCACTGTAGGACATAGAAACCATTCTAGGTATTGAAAGCAGGAGTATGTTGAATTCAGAGACCTACATACTCATAAAGTTATAGGAAGAACTAGAAGAATAAAAGTTGAAGTTTATTAATCACTGGACTATTGGTTTCAAGGGTACACCATAACTGTGATCCCAAGGTCAAGGAGTTGTTGCAGTTATTCTTGTCACCATTGTGGCTGCTACTGTGTTTTCTCATACCCACAAAACTATACACTGGAAGAAGTGCCTGGAAGTTTCTGGTAAAGAGAAGCTATCATCTGATGTGCTTTGGAACAAATACTTCTGGTATTAGCATGGAGATTGGATTTAAGAGTCACAGATCCAACGGAGGAAATGGTTTAATTAGCTTGTGCAGAAAATTATTCTATGGGAGAGGAAATCTTTGCTGCATTCACTGCATCTCCCCTCTTATCTTCTTCCTTGTTTATCAGTACAATTGTTTCACAGGAAACATTTTTATGATCTGCTAAACTGATTAACTTTTCTTCTGTCTCTTGTCCTATGTGACAGAAAAATATTTGGATTTGGATTTTGGAGGCACCAGAGGTCCTCATTGGTATTTTTGCAGAGAATGTCTGCTCTAATGTCAGGCACTTCAGGGGCTTATGAAGCTAATGATGAGGGAATGCCTGGTTGTTCATTTATTACTTTTGTAGGTATGTACATGTGTGTACATGTGCACATGCACAGACTTTTCTCCAGATGAAGGAAGGTCATGCCAGAGCAGGATTCAGACATGCCTAAATTTCTGACTGTAATACTGCTTGGAATCCACAGAAACACATGCTTTTATTTCTTGTAACCATAAAATTCTGTTCTAACTTTGCTCTCTAAAGACAGAAAGATGGTTATTCTCTATATGTGGAAAGGGTATATGGAAACGGGAAAAAAGAGCTAAACTTCTTAGCTACATTAAAGAGAATAATTTTAAATCTAGAAAGAGTAAATTAACACAGACAAGAGGAAGTAAGGAATTTCTGAAGCAATATGCAGACTCTTTACAATAATTAAAGGCTCTATACACAGATGAATTATAGAGGTCAAAATAAATAGCCAGTTTTGAACCCTGAGAAGATACAGAAAATTAAAGAATAATCAGAAAACTGGGGATGAAAACCATTGCCCCATTTACCAAAAAGAGAAAAATGATGGAGTACAGAAAATATATAGCAATAAATTTGAGAGTTATCCTGGGTAAGATTACAGAATAAATTTTCAACATATGATTAAGTGTAACCAATATAATATAAGAGTGAAGAGCATATATTCTTTATACTTTTGGGGTTCTAATCCCTGCTCTTCCATATAGTAGTTGAGGGACCCTGGCCATGTAACCATATGATTCATCCTCTCAGTGCTCAGTTGCCTCATTTCTAAAATGATGCTGACAATAATAATACCTATCTCATAGAGTTATTGTGAAGATTAATATGAAATGTTTAGAGCAGTGCCTTGTATATAGTAATTGCTATGTAGTTTTATAAGATAACAATATATGTTATTATGTTATATATGTTGTTATTTTTAGAAAGCACTTAGGGAAAATAATGGCCATTAAAAATCATACTGGGCTAAAAATAATTCACATGAATTAGCTGCACTTCTTTGTTGATAACATCATGAGTATGTTAGATAGGGAAATGGTATTTTTGTAGGGCATTTAGCCAAATGTATCATTTTATCCTAAGACCTGAACCAATGGTAGAGAAAATGGATCTGGAATTGGCTGAGAGTCAGCTGCCATGGAAATAACATGGGTGCCTGGATCAGACAGATTTTGATTTCAAGATTGAATTTTCAATTTTTCAGGTGGGAAATATATGTAAATTACTTATTCTTGGGCACTCAGTCCTGTCATGTGTAAAATGGAAAAATGACATCTATCTTACGTGACTATTGTAAAGATTTATTGTTCATGGATGCTGCATTACATGGGAGGTTGAAAGGGTTAATTGCAAAAGCACCTTTCAACTTTTTATTTTTTTATTATGAGCTTTTTAAAACTATTTATTGACTGACTTGACTTTGAGGGATGTATCTCATGATATGTAATTATTTGTATAAGTAAAGTTTTTAGAAATCTTTGTGAGCTTTCTATGAATATAACCATCCTTCTTCCTTTCACACACAATTCTCTGTGCTGACATTAATATGTACCAGACATGAATGCTTCAAGTCGTTACAGTTTCCTGACTCTTTGAGACTATATGTGCTCCCTCTTTCTGGTGATAAAATAATTTTATATACAGAAAATAATTCCAAATACATAATATACAATGGTTGAGTAATTGTGGGGAGAATCAAATTGAAAGTTAATTTTCACAATTAGTCTATGAAATGTTGTGGCTTGATGATTTTCATGCAATGGAGAACTCTGTTTCTGGCAAGACTTATTAAGATGATCCACTGAGTCAACAGCATACATTATATATTAAACTATATCAGACTATCATGAGTTAAAACAGTTTAAAGAAGCTTTTTGCTTAATATAATTAAATTAACTGATGAGCTTTTAAATACTGATGACAGTAACTTAGATTGGCCCGTTGGTATTTGAAATATGTGAGACATCCAGCTGATGTTTCTAAGTGCCATGCCCTCTGACACATGACATACATTGCTGGTCACCTGTGACTCACAGGACGTCTGCAGTATGGAGGAGTTCTTCTCATTGTAAATACAAATTAGAGACTGTTTTTGATTTGAACATGTGAACTGTAACTTTGGCAGGTCAGCCAAAAACGTGGAACACTGAAGACTGATACAAAAGATCAGATCTTCTAAGATTAAACTGATCATGCTGCTGCGAAGGAAAAGAGAAGCACTTTTGCCCCCTTTTTGGTCTGAAATAGCTAAATGAACTGTTCTCATTGTTTCTGTCCAAATAGATACCTTGATATAACAAGAACAATGGCAGAAAAAGCGATTCTGGCTCTTATTTCTTGATGCAGAGTTTTATACTTCAAGCCTTTTTTTTCTATTCCTTACTTCTTCAATCAACACTACCTCTACATAGTTATTATCTACAACTACTGTTCCTTTGTACAACTTCCCCTTCATGTTCTTAACTGCTTATCATACTAAATTAGCAGTTCTCTAAAAAAATACACTTGCTATTTCATTGCCCTGTCTGCTCCTTTTATTTTACTGTACTGTGTGGAAGCCTCTTCCTCCTTCCCTCCCTCCCTCCCTCCCTCCCTCCCTCCCTCCCTTCCTCCCTCCCTT
>CM053417.1:9823474-9852726 GCA_028644305.1 Xerus rutilus
TCCTTCCTTCCCTCCCTTTCTCCTCCTCCTCCCTCCCCCTCCCCTCCTCCTCCTCCTCCTCCTCCTCCTCTTCTTCTTCTTCTTCCTTCTTCTTCCTTCTCCTTCTTCTTCTTCCTTCTCCTTCTCCTTCTCCTTCTTCTTCTTCTTCTTTTTTTTTCATTAACTCCTCCTGAAGGCAGCTTCATGATTTCACGCAGGCCTTCTTTCCTCTGGGACACTTTCTTTACATTACCTTGTCTAAACTAAGTTTAGTGTCCTTTTGTCATTCATAGGAATGAAAGCACCTATCACAGCAATAATCATACTGCATACTAAATCTTTTCAATTGTAATTAAGGCATCCCAGGACCTTCACCAATTCTTTCATAGCATGTCATTTTGTCACAAAATGTAAGTAAAACAGATAAGTCTTGCAAGGAGACCATACTGGGCAGAAGGCTAAACTTAGTACCTAGGCAATGTGTTCCCTTCTATAAGACTTGCAGCACATTAAGTCTCTTCCTGGCCTCAGCAAAGTAGTATACAAGTTACATAGAAGAAAGAATGATAATAAAGCTTTTGGATTGATAAATTAGATAATTTTGAACTAGATCACTGAAGTAATTTTCCAGTCTAATAAAGGGCAAAAGGAGTAAACAGAAGAGCAAAAGATTTGTGGAGAAAATAAATAAAATGACCTCAGGGGGGAAAAAATCAAATCTGTAGCCAGATGTTGATACAAGAACTACATATCTACACACCTGTTTGCAAATGATTATGCAAATAAAGTCAATCAAACTCCTTTTGATACATCATAAGTGCTACCTTGCTGTGCTCACTTACACTCCTGGCAGACTTATCACTACTGTCAGCTACTGGATTTCTATCCAGAAACTATTTTGAGTGTCTGATCTTCACAAGCTTGAATCCATTGGGGAACCATAGATATCTCTATTCTGGCTGCAGAACTTTGGCTTAAAAATACCACAGTGAATCTCACCATCATGTATATCCACAAAACACTAACAACAACAACAACAAAAATCTATAAGTAAATAGCAGAAATACCAGGAGAGTAGAAGAAAGGGAAGAGGAGGAGGGAGGGAGAGTCAATGGGGAAATGCTGAGGACTGAATTGGAGCAAATTATATTCCATGCTTTTTTAGTTGTGTCAAAATGAATCCTAATGCTATATACAACTAAAAAGAACCAATAAAAAATGAAAAAACAAAAATTAAATGCTACACAAGTACAATTCAATTAAAAAGGAATAAGAAGTGCAAAGTAAATGGTAGTATTCTTAATTACCTCAACTTTTGTTCATGTCATGACCATATATAATTCCTCTTGCCAATACAGGAAGCTCATCTCTTATGATTTAGATATAAGGTGTCCCCCAAAAGTTCATACGTGAGACAGTACAAGAAAGCTTCTAAGTGAAAGGATTGGCTTATGGGATTAACTGGGTGGTAAATGTAGGCTGGTGGATTATGGTTGGAAGAGGTGAGTCATTCGGGGCAGGACTTTGAGGTATATATTTTGTCTGTGCTTAGGGGAGAGTCAGTGTCTGTGTGTGTGTGTGTGTGTGTCTCTGTCTCTGTCTCTGTCTCTCTCTTTCCTTCCTGAGGCAAAGTCCTGAGCTGCTTTCCTCCATCACACTCTTCCACCATGATGTTCTGCCTCCCCCTCAGCCCAAGGCAATGGAGCCAGCCTTCTATGGACTGATATCTCTGAAACCATGATCCCTCAAATAAACCTTCCCTCCTCTAAAATTGTTCTTTGCAGTTATTTTGGTCACAGTAGTGAAAAAGCTGACTAAATAACATCATCTCTCTGGGAATTCCTCTTGGCATGAGAGATAGACTTGTAATAATACATACAAAATTAAAATTAATTAGAACTTAGATTTCTCCTGGACAGGTATCTTCAAATTCTCTAACCCCATGGGGTTACCTTTCCTTTGAATATTTAAATAAAAATACTGTAGCATCTTTTATAGAGGAAAAACAAGACTTCACCCCACTCCTAACATCTCAAAAGGTTACATATTTCCTAATTATCTTTTGCTACATTTTCTTGCTTCTACTGAATTCTCTGACATACCTATGTTTTGTTCCTTGTGGCCACTCCCTTTTCTCTACAGTACCTTGATCTTGACCTGTAATATAACAAGGGTTATAATATTTAGCAGATTAAAATAAATATATTAAATCTGAATTCCAATTTTAATTTGAAATTTAGCATCTTATATTTTGTTTCTGTCAACACTAAACTTAACATCCTTTCCTTGATTTATCCCCAACACCTCTCTTTCAAGGTACAGATTTGTAGTATATTAGAGATTCACCAGTAACAGAGGAGACAGAACAGCAAAGAAGTTAACATAAAAGCTGGTATTATGCATCTCTGTCCCATCGCCATTCTAATACCAAGGAATTTTGTACTGGTTCGTTTTGTCCTCAGGACCCCAGTCTTATTATCCTGCTAAGCTTTTTTTGTCCCTATGTCTCCTCTCTATTATCAACAGTTTCACTCTATCATTTTTAGATTGTTGCAGAGTATCAACAGTGTCTCACATTTTATTAGCTTAGATGTTTCAGCTCTTGGATCTCATTAGCTCATTCTCAGAGTTCCCTAAAATAGGTGGGAAGTGGGGGCAAAGTGGAGATGGGGTGAGTTTATCTCTCACATACATAGCCATCTATATATTTTCCCCAGTAAAAACAGTGTTCTCGCAAGAAGATGCAATATGATATGTAGATAAAGTGCAGGTTAAGTAGTTAAACACAAAACTTATATAACAATTTGAAGATACACAGGACTTTCACAAATAGAGTAGAGAAATGGCCCCCCAAGGAGTTTTATTTTTCTGTATTGAATTCTTCTTTTGGGAATAGATCCAAGTTGGCAGCTGGGTACTACTCTTTCTATTTCATTATGCTCATTTGTTTTTCGAAGCATGTGTTTTAAAAACCTTTCAAAGAAAGGAAAAAATTGAGAAAATTAAAAATCAAGGCCACAATTTAAAGTGTGGCAATTTTTCCATGTATGTGAAATCAGAGTCTCAAGGAAAAGTTGTTCTGGATCAAGATATCTTAGTTCCAATTCCTTGGGGGACACAAAACTTCCTCTTTGGATGAGTATATGCTCTCCATTGTACATACAGATATGGCAAATTTGAATAGCCAAAGTTGATTCTAGATTGTTAAATTCAATAATAGGGAGTCAATATTGTAGATTTAAGTCAAACAAATGGTTCTGAAAAATCATATGAAAAAACATATCTTTAAGACATAGCTATTGCTTTATTCTGCTTTTGTGTCCTGAGTACTTAGAAAAAAAGGTAGCTCTGACAGAATATCATAATTCTGTAAAAAGTACAGGGAGGCACATGCCTGTAATCCCAGCAGTTTGGGAGCCTGAGGCAGGAGAATCGCGAGTTCAAAGCCAGCCTCAGCAAAAGTGAGGCGCTAAGCCACTCAGTGAGACCTTGTCTCTACATAAAACACAAAATAGGGCTGGGAATGTGGCTCTGTAGTAGGGTGCCCCTGAGATCAATCCCTGGTATCCCAGCCCCCCCAAAAAATACAGGGATACATAATACATGGAAAGCCCTTATAAACAAGCTTAATATAAAAATCCCATTTACCACTTTGATCTAAACTCATCTCTGAAGGTATCTTGAAATCACATTGATTATTTTTATTACATTAGTTACATATGGCACATACAAACATTCTCAGTGTCTCCTATATATTAGACTTTTAAACTTGCATTGGATATAATAAGAAAGTTACTTCAAGATGTACATCTCACCAACAAATAATTAAAATATATTAAACTAGATCAAATAACCATGATAAAAGAAAGTCAATAATATGCTAATTTAAAAATAATTGCTGTGCATTTAGGGCACCAGAAATTGGATTTGGTCTTCACAGGAGACGGGGAAAATGATCAGCAATTAGCCCTTCTGCCCCCTTCCTCTGATTTCTCATTCCAGAAAATGGATTCTTGTGAGTGAGGAAAGTTGACTTCCACTAATCACCTACTCAGTGCAGGGCATGTTCTTGGTATTGGAGTCATAGAGATGAATTTCAGACCTCTTTACTTTAAGAGCTGAGTCTGCTGAAAGAAGTAGACATGTAGACTGACAATTGCAATATTATGTTAAAGTCATAACAAAGTAAAGGGGATGGAGGGGGAGGAGGGAGGGACAGGGAAGGGGAAGAACAGTGGAATGAATGTAGCTGAACTTTTGTATGTACATACATGAATATAGCACAGTGAATTCCAACATCAAGTATATCCATAAGACACTAATTTAAAAATACATAAATAAATTACAGAGAGATCAGTAGAGTAGCGGAGGGAGCAGGGAGGGGGTGAAATGCTGGGAACTGAATTAAAGCAAATTATATTCCATGCTTTTTTGATTATGTCAAAATATATCCTAATGTTATATATAACTAAAAAGAATCAATAAAAGAAAAAAAATAAAAATTATATATATAAGTCATAGGCAATATATATATATTTGATTATTCATGCAGGAAAGCAGGATGTCCCCACCAAAAATTAGATTCCGAATCTGTACTTGTGAGGAATCCATTTCCCTTGTCCTCAGCAACTGGTATGGTCCAATAAAATGGTGGTCATGAGGATAAGGACACTGAAGTATGTGTTTTTCCTTTTGCCCTTTTCTATTTAAAAATTATTATTATACCATATAATGTAGAATAGGAGAGAACTTGCAATATTAGGCACTATATAGGAGGTATTTCTTGCCCAATGCTGAAGTTAGATAGGCATTATGAAGGGGGAACCAAGTTGAAATGATTGAAAGGATTTAAAAGAAACAAGAGTCAGGAAAGATATCCTAGGAAGAGTACATGGCATAAATGAAGCATGGAGAAAAGAAGTAGGATGTCACATTTAGGAAGCCAAAATAAGTTAGTTATTGCTGGACCACAAACATAAAAAGATGAAGCTGGAAAGATAAGCAAAGGCTGAATTTTGGATAATCTTAGAGTTCAGTTCTGTAGGCCAAGCCAAAGCTGAGAGACTTTATCCTCCAATTCAATTTGTATTAGTCATCAGCAGTAAATCTAGAAAAGATTGCCAGCCAAGATCTGAGGACACCTTAAAATCATTCACTTCCATTCTTTCTTATTCTATTTCCAACTTGTGCCTGTTGTAATCTTTTTCCTCTTGAAATGTTATGGTTTAATCATTTCTTTTTATTTAGAAATAAACTCTTAAATCTCCACATACTTGGACTTTTCTGGATATCATTAAGATATTCCTATTCAGATATTAAATAATATTCTACTGATATTAAATTATTAATTTCTAATTGTATATATTGTGTAGTTAGAGAACTTACTTCAAATTGACTGAGATTTATTTTATGAACAAATAGATGAAGAGCATCCTATGTATACTTGAAAATAATGGATATTCTTCAGATATTTGGTGTATTGTTATACAAACATAGTCTAATATGTGAAAGTTGATGTTGTTTAGCACTTTTATGGCTTTACAAATATTTTGTTTAGTTACTTTGTCAATTTTTGAGGAGAGGATACTAAAATCTCCAAGCATAATTATGAAAATACTTATTCTTTGCATTTGCAATTCTACTTCATACATTTTGAATCATTGCTATTAGATGAATACACATTTACAACTTGTAAATCTTCTTAATAAATTGACATTTGCATTCTTATGCAGTCTTC
Organism: Xerus rutilus; assembly: GCA_028644305.1. Taxonomy (NCBI): domain Eukaryota; kingdom Metazoa; phylum Chordata; class Mammalia; order Rodentia; family Sciuridae; genus Xerus; species Xerus rutilus. Next base: position 9,829,191 of record CM053417.1, read on the forward strand.
CTCTTGATATTTGGTAATAATCTTTCTCTTCAAGTTTCCTTTATCTGATACTAACGTAACCACTCTAGCCATCCTATATGCACATATTTTTCAAGTTATCTCTTTTTATAATCATTTGTTTTTGATATCTTTGTATTTAAGGTTCAACTCTTGCACATAGCAGATAGATAAGTATTTTTTTTTCAATCTGGTTAGCTGAACTGTGCCCAAATTGCATTTTACCTTTTACTGTTCTTTTGACTTTTTCCTTTTTGGGGAAGGTTCCGTTTCTCCAACTGGCCTAGTCTTTGATTATTTGAATTTTAAATTTTTATTATACTTTTAGCTTTATTTATATAATGATATTTTAATATTCATCTCTTTCTCTCATTTGTGTTTCCTGTAGGGTTTGAAATATGCATTCTTAACTCTTTTCAGATTTCTTAGTGTTCACATTTTAACATATTACCTGAAATGTGAACGATTAATGAGTCTACAGGATTACATCCACCCTCAACATTATTTATGCTGTAGTTCTCAAGTATATTACACATGAATGTCATAAACCCTACAAAAATATTAATATTTTTCAATAATATTACTTGTATTGAAGAAATTAAAACAAGCAATCCTTTTTAATATACTCAAATATTTATCATTTCCAAAGCTACTTTTCAAATGCTATGTATTCCATTCCTTATTTTGTATAATTTTAGTATCATTTGCCTTCAGGCCAATGTTTTTTGTTTTTGTTTATGTTGTTGTTTTTTTTAATATTTTTTTTAGTTGTTGATGGATCTTTATTTTATTCATTTATTATTTATATGTGGTGCTGAGGATCAAACCTAGTGCCTCATGCATGCTAGGCAAGCGCTCTACCACTGAGCTACAGCCCCAGCCCAAGGCCAATGTTTAATAAAAGTTGTAATATGGGACAGTGTTTTTATTTTTCTTTAATGTGACAGTTAAGCTTCCAGTGTTTCCCCATATTCTATCTTTGAATTGTGTTGTTTATTTCTATGTAAAACATCAATTTTCACTTGATGGCTTAAAATAATACACATCATTAACTCAAAGTGTATGTTGGTTGGGAGTGTAGGTACAATTTAGCTAGGTTGTCTACACAAGGTCTCAGTAGGAGGTTGAAATCAAGTTGTTGGCCAAGTTGTAAAATTATTTGGAGGCACAATTGTTTCTTTTTGTACAATGCTTGTTAGGCTTGTTGTTGGTGATATCAAGTAAATGAATGTTCCTGAAAACCACTTGGCAGCTTTCTTCATTATCTAAGCTCTGGAACTATAATACATAGTGCTATAGTCATCTGTTCCTTAAAGGCTTAGCAAGATTCACCTGTGAATCAATCAATACCTCATGAGATTTGGAGAGATTTACTATTTGACACTTCTATTTATCCTGATATATGATAGTTTTAGATTTTCTAGCTCTTAGGATATCTTTTTTAAATTTATATTCACATGTATTTGTATGAGATTTAGAAAAGCAGTCATGTGATTATTTTGATTTCTTTTGTTTTATATTTATTCCCATTATTCGTCTTTATTTTATATATTTATACCTTTATCACTTATAAAATTTTTAAGTATTTTTTGTTTTACTGGCTTACTCATCAGGACAGCTAGTCTTAGATTTAATTTTTGTTTCTATTTTTTCCATTTATGTAAATTCATATTGTCTATCTCCCTTCTTTCTTTAATTTTATTTTATTCCTTTTGTAATTATCCCACTGTTCCTGGATATTGTGTCTCTTCCTTTTCATTCTGTTTTCTCTTTACACTGTAGCCTTGGAAGCTTCTATTGATACATTTTCAAGTTCATTAATTCTTTCCTAGGCCATTAAAATCATTAATGAGCCCATTAAAATCATTCATAATTTCTTCTTAAAGTGTTTTTTTTTTAATTTCTAGAATATCCTTTTTATTCTTAGAGTTCCAATCCGCTTACACTTCTATCTATTCCTGCATGTTATCCAGTTTTTCCGTCACCATATTCATCACGGTCACTTTAAATTCCTGGTCTAATAATTCCATTGTATTTGCTGTATCTGAATCTTGTTCCAATACTAGTTCTGACTCCTTGAGCTATCTTTTGTGTTTTAGTAAGCCTTGTAATTTGTGTTGAAAGGCAAAGCATGATGGATTAGGTAAAAAAAGTTGAGGTAAATAAGTGTTAGACTGAGGATTTATATTTATGTGACTAGGGATTAGGCTGTGTTTGCTTTTTCCTTTAGGTGTAGTTGTCACAGGCTAAAATATCCTCTGCTTAAAAAGTCAGGCCTGAGACAAGGCGTTTTCTCGATTTTGTTCCCTTGTTATGATTTGAGAGCTCTACTGATGTGGCAATAATGTATGGGAGAGGAAAAACATTATATAGGTCCATGATTAAGGCTCAGTCTTAAAGAAAGCCTATATCTCTGTGTTGTGACTTTCACAAGAATGTCTCAGTTCCCCTTAAGTGAGAGAAGATTACATGAGGCTTGAATTTAGCATTTTCCTTCAAATATGCTGAAGTTAGGGAATTTTCCTTCTTCCGCACCAGTTACATTCTGAAATTCCAATTAGTTAGACAAAATAGTTTCTCTTGAAGGCAGCCTTTTTAACAGAACCTGCTGAGTGATATTTCAAAATGGCTACATTTCTTCTTCCCCTGCCAAAAGCAGAAGCAGATTTTCTTCCCATCTTCATTGTGAAGATCTAGTAGAGCTCCTGGAGGCAAAACTTACAACAAAGTGGAAGTCCCCATAAGACAAATGGTCCCTGGCAAGCTGGAGAGCTACAGGAATCACTAGCTCCTCAATCTAAGAAAGTGGAGCCTCAGAAGGAGAAGGACCGATAATGGGACTGGAGGTCTGGAAACCCCTTAGGGAATTGATGATGAGAGTCTGCTTTGGAAGAGTGAAGGAACTGGAATCCAGTGTCCTCAGGCATCATGGCAGCAATCCAAGCATTTGGCTTAAGAACCTCATAGACCTTGCCTGCATCAACTTCCTCCTTATTCTCTTTTTTGTTCCATCCACGCTCCCAGCCTACTGGACTGTGCCATCCACATTCAGAGTGGATCTCTCCCTTTAGTCGTTGTCCCACATGTCAGTCATCTCTGGAAACACCCTCATCAACGCACCTAGAAATCTCTTCATCTTAGACATTATACCAATCAAGTTGGCAATCCAGATTAAACATCACAATGTTAATCAGAAACTGGAAAAACCACCTCATTCTTTCTTTTGATGGATATGTAAAGCTATGAATTTTCCTCTGAGAATTCTTTTTTTTTAATATTTTTTTTAATTGTAGATGGACACAATGTCTTTATTTTATTGCTCTGTATGTGGTACTGAGGATCGAACCCAGGGCCTCACGCATGCAAGGCAAGCGCTCTACCGCTGAGCTACAATCCCAGCCCCTTCCTCTGAGAATTCTTTAGGTATATTTCTATATATACTTTGATATAATATTTTCAGTATGATTGAACTACAGATCTTTTCAATCTTAGTATTGTTTTCTAATTTGAACTAAGAGTATTTTAAAGTTTTGGTTTTTTTTTTTTTTTTTTTTTTTTGTACCAGGGATTGAACTATGCTTAACCACTAAGCCACATCCTCAGCCCTTTTTTTTTTTTTTAAAGTTTTTATTTAGAGACAGGATCTCGCTGACTTGCTAAGTTCCTTGCTAAATTGCTGAGGCTGGCATTGAACTCGCGATCCTCCTGCCTCAGGCTCCCGAGCTGCTGGGATTATAGGCATGTGCCACTGTACCTGGCTTTCCTTGAATTTCCTTTTAACATACTTAAATCTCTTCAACTTTATTGAAAATATGTTAGTAATCTCTTAGATTTCTCTTTACTATGAAAATTAGGAAATTGGAATGTTACTTGGATCTTCAGCATTTCTCTACTTCTCTTGTTGTTTCATATATATAAAAAACTGAGTGTGTGTGTATATGTGTGATTTATAAAATATACAGTTTCTTTGCTATCCACTGCATTGATTAAATATAGTCAATGATCACTGTTCCTCTTATTGCCATATTTTGTTGATTTATTTTTTGTTTGCCTGAAGGTTAGTTTCCTCAAGCATAATTTCTGAGATCTATTTTCTCTAAATTCTTATGTGTTCAATGTTTTTTTTCTGCTTTTTAAATCTTAATATAAAAGTTTTACAGTTATAAGATACATATACCAAATTTCTTTCCCAAGAATACTTTCTGTTGAATTTGACTTGTAAATAAAGCCAAGGTTAGCATTATGCCTTTCCCCTTAGGAATAAGATGAATTCTTACTTATTGCTCAAGGAATAATTAGTGTCCATTAAATTATTAATGATGTATTAAGAGTTTAACTTTTCTGCTCATTTTCCTGAGTTATAGTATGCTTTTTTAATTGATACATTCAAGTTTATTTCATTTTCTGAAAATTTGTACTCATAATCTTTTATTTTATTTTTATAATTATGTTTTATAGGAATTCAAAATTTCGTATCATGGTGGTTTAAAAATATGACCTCGTCTTTGGCATATATCCCTTCCAGAGGTTGAATGTATGTAATTCTATTTCCTTTGATTATGAAATAGACTTAATCTCTCACTTGTAATAAAATTTGGCAGAAGTGGCTGTATAATTTCCAAGACTAGGTCATAAAAGGAATTGCTCCTTTAGATTTGCTATTTTTGGATCATTCACTCTGGAGAAGATAATCAACATGTTGCAAGGTCATTCCAAAAACTAATGTAGAAGACAACGTGGAGATTAAATGAGACTTTTAAACAATTACTAACACTAATTTTTTTTTTTTTTGTGGTACCAGGGATTGAACCCAGAAGTGCTTAACCACTGAGCTACATCCTCAGCCCTTCTTATTTTTTATATTGAGACAGAGTCTCGCTAAGTTGCTGAGTGTCACCCTAACTTGCTGAGGCTGGCTTTGAACTTGTGATTCTCGTACCTCAGCCTCCCTAGCAGCTGAGATTACACACATGCATCACCACATCTGGCTAATTTTTATCTATATTAGCATTATAGTTTGCATCTTAATTGCACCCAAAAGGCCATTTGTTGAAGGCTTTGTCTGTTGGGAGGTGTTGGAATATTTAGAAGTCCAGGTCATTTTGTAGGTTACTGGGAGCATACTCTTGAGGAGAAAGTTGAGATTCCCATACTTCTTTCTCTGTCTGCTTCCTGGCTGCCATGAGGTGAGTATCTGCACTGTACCATGTGCTCCTTTCCATGATGTTCCGTCTTACTACAGGCCCCAAACTGTGGGGCGAAGTTACCAAGGACTGAAACCATGAACCATAATAAATGTTTTCTTTTTTTTCTTTTTTTCTTTTTTATTAGTTATTTTATTTAAATGCGTTTCAAGTCATAGTACTTTTTTTAAGTGGACTTTTCTCAGATATTTTGTCACAGTCACAAAAGCAACTAGCACAGAGAATTGGTACCAGAAGTGAGTTCATTGCTGTGACTTTACTTGATGATGTGATTCAGAAGTCTTTGGAATAGGTTTGTGGGAGAAGTTTTCAAAAGATTAGAGAAGTAGACCCTTTAGAATGGGATTAATACTCTTAAAAAGGAGTCTTCAGAGAGCTGCCTTTCCCTTCTCTTCCAAGTAAGGACACAGGGTTCTTCCATCCCTCTTGCCATGTGAGGAAACAGTGAGAAGATCCCTTGCATGAGGAACACACCTTAACCAGACACAATCTGCCCATGCCCAGATATTTCCATTCTCCAAAAATATAAGAAATAAATTTCTGTTGTTTGTATATAAGAGAGAGCAAGGTTTATCCTGATTGAGAGAGAGAGAAAGAGAGAGAGAGTCAGTCAGTCTATGAATTCCTTTTACTTTGACTTCTCCCCACAATTTACACGGGAAGCCAGATAACACTGCATTCTGACCTTTGTCCATTATCACTTGAATTCTTTTGGTCCGCAGGACTTTGCCTGTTTGATTTCTCATTTATCCCCGTTTCTACTTTCCAGAGCCAAATATAGTCTGGAGTAACTACATTGCCAACCTTTGATTCCATTCCAGTTTTGCAAATAAGATTGTGGGTGGATTCTATACCTTAAGGTGTAGCGCATTTAAAAGAGAAATGTGCTGTGCGTTTCCTTCTGAGACCTGCATTCCTAGGCTTACTCTGTCTGCACCTTCTTACATATTCTTTGACCCTCGCTAATTTGGGCACTATTTTCTTCTGTTTTGTGTTTTGATATTTTAAATATTTCATCATTTTTGAACATGAACTTTGTGTTGCTATTTCTTTTATATATATTTACTTTAGGGTGATACTAAAATGAATGAAGAATACCCGAATTTAATCTGCTTCAGTAAATCTAGAATTTTAGTTGGGGATTTCGTTCAAGCTTGTTGTGGACATGAATGGTTTTTGTTTTACTCATTGAAATTTTGGTGTTCTAAGAATTTCTGTAAAATACAATTAAATAAACAAGTTGATAAGGTTGACACAGGACCAGCTACATATTTAGTAAAGACCTAATGAAGAATAAAAAATGCACTGCCAGTTGTTCAAAAAGTAGGAAAAAATAGTTTTCTTTATTTTGATATTTCTCAACCTACTATTACATTGTTCTTTTTCCTTGCTACTTAATGATGTGGTACCTTGGTCATGCTAATTTATCATGGGGCAAGTTTAAACCTTCAGAGGTATCCTGGGTCCTTCCCTTTGACTTGATAGAAAGAGAATGTGTACTTCAACTAACTCTCCCATGCCTAAGTTCTCTAAGGGTGCAGGAGGGAACAAATAAGAACTTACCCTGTACAAGCACAGCAATACAACCATTATTAAACTGTAGTTTCAAGACATGGAGCATGCTGTATTGTCCTGGCAAACTTCATTTATGAAACACAGCTTCAAAGTCAAAATTAAGACTTTAAGACAGTTGACTTCAGAGCATTAACCCCAAGCAGGAAGCCCTTTCAGAGCATAGGGCTCTGTGTGCTGGTACTGACTGTATGCCCAAGAAGTCAGTCCTGTGTTAACAAAAGAATGTTTCAGTATAAGCATAATACACTATTGTTATGGGTCTCATGGACATTAGCTGCAAAATATTCACCATTGCTAACTTCCAGAGACTACTCCTGGCATTATTCATTTTTATTAAGTTATGAATAAAATACCTTTATTTTAGTTCATGATTCTGGTCAAAGGTAAGGGGCAGCATCTAGCATTGTTAATTTTTAAAGAAACTTTTCCTTTTGGTCATGCTTACATAGGTCATTCTTCTACATTTTTTTCTGTCATTTTTGCTTTACTCAAAACCCATGTATTAAGTATATTCAAATTTCTAGGTGCAGAAAATTCATAAGCAAAGATTAACTTCTATCCAACAACTTATACAAAATTAAAGTGGATTATTTATCTCAATGTAAAATGCAAGACGATAAAATTTTTAGATGACAACATAGGAGAAAATATTTATAATCAAGGGTTAAGCTAAAGGTTATTGTATGTGACACAAAAGTCATGATCCCTCAAATTTAAAAAATTACATGCCAGGCTTTATTTATTTATTTTAATGTTTTTTTAGTTGTAGATGGACACAATATATTTATTTATTTATTTATTTATTTTTATGTGGTGCTGAGGATGGAACCCAGTGCCTCACGTGTGCTAGGGAGATTCTCTACCACTGAGCTACAGCCCCAGCCCCACCAAGCTTTATTTAAAAACTATTCCATGAAAGATCCTGTTGAGAAGATTAAAAGACAAGCTACAGACTGGAAGAAAATATTAGCAAACTATATATCTAACAAAGGACTTACATCCACAATATGTGTTTTAAAACCTTCTAAATTCAACAATAAGAAATGAACAATAAGAAAATGGACAAAAGACAAAGAGATATCTCACTCAAGAGAATATGTTGATGAAAAATAAGTATGTGAAAATATGTTTAAAAATTTTAGCTATCAGAAAAAAATAAATGAAAACCATTGTGAGGTATTATGAAGTATTTATTACAATAGCAAAATTAAAAAAAAAAATTGTGGCAGTACAAAATTCTGGGAAAGATGCTGAGAAACTGGATCTCTTCTGTGTTCCTGATGAAATTTCAAATAGCACAACCACTCTGGAAGAGAACATGGCTGTTTGTTTTTAAAAAATGGTAAACTAAACCTAAAATAAGATATGATCTAATGATTATATTCCTGAACATTTATCACAAAATAAGAACTTATATCTGTACAAAATACTGTATGCAGTTGTTCATGGCAGCCTACTTGTTGTCCAAAACTGGAAATAGCCCAAATGTCCTTCAACTGGTGAGTGGATGAAAAATTGACACACTCATACAGTAAAATGTTATTCACCAATAAAAAGGAACAAATTATTGATTCAGACCACACCTTTGATGAATATCAAGGGCATTATGCTGAGTAAACTATTCAATCTCAGGGCTGGGATTGTGGCTCAGTGGTAGGGCACTTGCCTAACATGAGTGAGGCACTGGGTTTGATTCTCACCACCACATACAAAGAAATAAAATAAAGGTCCATCAACAAGTTAAAAAATTCAATCTCAAATGTTACATTACTATATGATCTGATTTATATGTCATTCTTAAAATGACAAGATTATAAAGATACAGGACAAAACAGTGATTGCTATTAATTTGGATTGGAAGAAGCATATAGTCAGAAAGGAATAGCATGAGGAAATTTCCTTGTGGTTATTGAGTCATTCTTGTATCTTGATTTTGATCATGATTTCTCAAATCTACACATGCTCAATTTCAAAACTGTGCTGTTTGATATGGCAGTCACATCTACACTTGACTTCATACTGTCAAGTGTTTAGAGAGTCTTGAATTAGATGTTTTTTCTATATTGACTGGTAGACTTGTAACTAGTTTTTGTGGTTTAGTTCAATACAACTTTCTTTCATCAGCAGACCTGGGCCCTCCCTGTCTCTCCTATTATAGTTAGGGAACTTCTTTAGCAAGAACCTGATTCATTTTTTTTAATATTTATTTTTTAGTTGTAGGTGGACAAAATGTCTTTATTTTATTTTTATATTTTTATGTGGTGCTGAGGATCAAACTCAATACCTCACACATGCTAGGCGAGCACTCTACCACTGAACCACAACCCCAGCCCCAAGAACCTGATTCTTTTTTTTTATATATATATATTTTTAGTTGTAGAAGGACACAATGTCTTTATTTTATTGCTTTGTATGTGGTGCTGAGGATCGAACCCAGGGCCTCACACATGTGAGGCAAGCGCTCTACCACTGAGCTACAGCCCCAGCCCTAAGAACCTGATTCTTTATGAGTACCTTGTGCACGTGTATACACACACACACAAAGGCAAAATATTGAAATCAGCTCTTCTCCAATTTTAGCACACATAAGAATCTAAAGGCCAGTTAAAACACAGATTGTTAATCTCCCATCCCCACCTAGAGTTTCAGATTTATTGTGTTTGTATTAAGGTCCATTAATGTCATCTCTAGCAAATCCCTGGGTGATGCTGATGCAGCTCAGCCATGCGCTTAGATTATCCTCCAAAACTCCATGCATTGCATCCCAGAGGTGTCCCTAAGTATGGCTAGTCCTACTGAGCTTGAATTTAGACTATCTGAATTTTTATTTTATTTTAGTTTTTTCGGTACTGAGGATTGAATCTAGGGGTGCTTTACCACCAAGCTACATCCCAGCACACTTTACCAAAACTACCTATTTAATGCAAAACCTACATTGATCAAGCTCCTACTAGCTTTGAAGTAATAATTTATTACAAATTGTCAGTGTCTAGCTCTAGGACATAATATAGCACATCAGATATATATATATGGAGAGTCTTCCTAACATACCCACAAGCATTGACACATGAAAAATAAAAGCTAAATCTTTCACTGAGTCATTTTCCACCTTTCTGAGTTCCTACTTTTAAAAGTTCCCCAAACCAGTGACACTTACTAAAAAAGAATTGTGTGCAACACCATAACTTTACAAACAACTGATTTCTCCATCATTCCAAGAGTTAGTTACTCTCTTACTCATTTCATAACAAGTTCAACTTATTATTTTTTTACTTCATTGACTTAATCCACCCTGACTTGGTATATATAAACATTTACCAAAGCAATTATATGTGAAAATAAACAAAAGCTGTGAAAGATCATTTAATGAACTTCTATAAACCAAGCACTCCCCTAGAAAATTTGTATCTGTCAACTCATGAATCTCACAAATTTGCATGGTTAGGATAATTATTCTTTCATAACATATGAGAAAAAGAAAGAAACACTAAAGTATCACATAAGTTGATCATATTCACACAGGTAGTAAATACTGAAGTTTTATGTAAAGTGGTTTTATTTTGATGTGTCTTTGATCTAATCCCATGAGGTTTTTCCTATATTGGCTTCCCTGCAATGCATTCAGTAGAATGTTCTCAGTGGAGAAAATGTCTGCTGACCAAACAAGTTTTGAGAATGTTGGATATTATAACTTTTGATGTGTTTATTTTTTTTTAAGTCCTTGATGTTCATAAAATGTTAAGGGCTCCGAGAAGGCCATTCAGTAAAGAAACTACACAAATCAATATTTACCAAACTTGATGAATAATGGAACCCCTTATTCCAAAGAAAACACTTTGCCAGGTGTTATTTTGTGCTAGGCTACCTGCCTAAATATATTTTTAAATATTTATTTTGAACACCAATTTTCCAAATGAGAGTTGGAGGTAAGTGGTGGGGGAAATTCCCAACCTAACTCTTATCCCCATATTCTTTCCTCAATTAATATTAATTTCCACTTAAATTCTCAGACAATGAATTAGACTATTTACCTGTTAGCAAGGTCATTGTCTTAAAAGGTGAGATAATGACCTACTCATTTTCTTCTAAATCATCCTTCCTTATATGTAAAGTGAGTGACAGCCATCTGCCCCTTTTTACCCTGGCTATCTTGTTCTCTCTTCTCCCTTAGCTTCACTGAGTATAGTAAAATCTTAGGATTTTGGTTTGGACCTGAGTATATGCTCAGGTTTTCTTATTGTAGTTTGGATAGAAGCCAGAGTCATATTGCAGTGGTAATTTACTTTGTTTGTCATTGAACTTAGCACATGTGTTTTGTTCTATGAGAGGAGCATGGCTGTGGGCTAGGGTTGAATTCTAACATTCATAGGCTCCTTATTTAATATCGCCAAAACCCATGATATTTTCTGTAGCTTCATTTTGTACTTTGACCATTCGTTACCTGTGGACCTTAACAAGGCCTTCCAAATATCATATAGCTATGATTTTCAGTGTGTTGAGGAATAAAAATATTCAGCTTCTTAAATTAGTCATATATATATATAACCAATATATATTATATATAATATATATTACCTATATATGTAGTATATAGAATATATATATATATATATATATGGAGAGAGTGTGTGTATGAGAGAGAGATGTATATCACATGCATGTACATGTGTAAACATAGATTTGGATATATAGATATATATGGCATTATATGAAGTATTGGAGGGGTTAGAAAGTAGAATAGTATTGATGTTCAAGAGTTTATAGTCTAAAATGTAAAATAAATACATGCTCTAAAGGAGAGAGCAAACCTTTATTTATGCAAGCCATATTTAGACATTCTTTCACTATATAATCTAGGCATACTGTATGACCTTTCATAGCCTCAATCTTGTCAAAAGAGGGTAGGGTGTAATACTTCATAGGATTATTGTGAGGATTAAATAGGAGTAGTTTCACTTGTACTTTGCATCCAAGTATGGACATGAAGAAAGCCAAAAAGGACAAAAATCTGGGGACAAGTATCTTCTCAGATATTAAAATTTCCTCAAAAATTGGAGGGAACAATTTTTATAATAAAACAAGTATGGCTATAATGAGAAGTTTAAACTTGCATAAATATTTATAGTAAAATATGAAGCTTCAGTCAACACAGTCTGTTCCTATCATAGGCTATTTCAGGTAACACCCCTGGAGGGATGTGCTTCTACTCACCTCTATTTTATGAATATTAGAGAGGGAAAAAATTTTTTGAAAAACAATGAAATATGTGAAGATTTTTCAAGTTATAAGCATTTGACATTATTACTCCTATTCAAGACAGAGGTCAATAAGTGTAAAAATAGACTCCAAGAGCATGTAGGATAAGATAAAGGAAAGTAGCAGTGTGACCACAGACTGACCACAGTAGAGTCTGCAGGAAATTGCACTTGAGATACTGTTACCAGGCAAGTATATTTTTGTTATTTCCTTAAAGTACAGATTCTCAAACTAGAGTATATATCAGAATCATTTGGAAGACTTATTGCAACATAGATGGCTGGGCCTCACTCCCAGAATTCCTGATTGAGTAGGTCTGAGGTACTACAATATTTGCATTTCTAACCAATATCCAGTTGATGTCAAACCTAGTGGTCCAGAAAGAACTACTATTTTAGAGCAATGTCCTATCTCTTGCCATGTTTTAAAATATTGATGTTTGAGTCCAACCTACATGTTTAATTAATTGAGTTATGGGTATGAAAAACATTGTAAGGTCTTTCTACCATGAAGGTGAAGTTAGGATTACCAACCATTCCAGTTTGCCCTGGACTGAGTAGTTAGTTTCTCGTGACATAGGATTTTTCAGTGCTAAAACTGAAACGCCCCAGTCAGCTAGACAGCTAGCTACCCTGGGTGTGGAATCCACTAGGTGAATCACCTGCTTCCTCTATCTTGTAGATGATGGTGATAAACAAAATTTATCTTGAAATTATCTCACCAGTGCCTAGATGAAGGAGTAGTCACTCAACAATGAATTGTTTCAATTCACTTAACATTACAGAGGACAAAATGTCTTCTCATAGTGTTAGAATGGGGTTTTAGATACAACAATGTGAAGAGGGGAAAGAACACAAATTTCTGGGGTTGGACAGAATTGTGTATGGTGAAACATTAGTTCTCCCATGAATTTACCATGTAACCGAACCTATTTGAGACTCAATTTCTTCTTGTGTAAAGTTGAGAAATCAATCATGGGCATTTGAGGGAGCTAATGAAATGATTTATTATGAACATGTCTAGTGCATTGTTTGGTTTGGGCTAAATCCCAATAAATACTGGTGTAGCTATGTTTTCTTATGGTAACAATGTTAATACATGCAGAAGCTTTGAGGGTTGAGTATTGTTTCCGTAGTGGGAGAAAAGTATTCCAGAATGAGGCCCAGCATGAGAAAATACTCAGAGCTCCAAAATGGCATATTCTTTTTGAATGAATGCAGAGGAGTACCATGTGCATATAAAGGTAATATATGTTTAAATGGCACTTCAGGGAAACATGATAACCTAGTATGAATTCTTAACTTCCACTTTAGAAAATTACAATGTAAAGCCCAATAGTTACTTTGGCTATATTGGGTCAATTTTTATTTAATTATTCAAAAATTACTTTGAATTAAGGGAGATTTCTAGTAGGCTGTACAAAACACTGCAATACCTAACAAAAGCAAAATCTTTTTGGAAAAATAAATATAACATTCTTTTCCTATTTATGTGAAAAGTACAAATTGCATAGTTTCTTGTGCCAAATTCTCTGATTTCCTTTTCTTAATGACTTTTCTTTGTTTCTAAGAGAGACCAGGAATTAATTTCACAGGAGAAAGGAATATTTATAAAGAATTTTTAAGCCCATTTAGTGTAGCCAGACATTACATATAAATAAATGGAATAACTATGTGTACATCATTATTATAAAAATGTCAAAATAGCCTGATAATTGTGTTGTCATGGAGCTGGATGTTAGTAGAGTGAATTCTGAGTTTCTCTGTTCATAAAATATCTTATATCTTATTTAGAAATTACTGTGAGTACTTGTAGTTCTCTTCAGAAGAAAAGAACAAACACAATCGGGGTGATTAATGTGGTGAATACAGACATACCTGCAGGGTAGAGGAGGTGCAGAGGGTCATGATCAGAGGTTGAGTCATTTGCTGTGTTCTCTGTCTTGATGTGTAGAAGGAAAGATACAAAAATAACTTAAGAACATAGGCATGCATAGAAAAGGAGGAAAAGGAAAGAAATGAGGTCAAGGAAAGTTTGGGTTCTGGCCAAGAAAAAAAAAGAAAAATAGCAAAGTGAACACCAGGAATCGATGTTTAAGCAGTTGTTAGGAAAGGTGAATAGTGCAGGTGGAAAACCATAGTCCTTAGAAATCCTAAACAGTTCAAATTAACTCCAGAAAACAAACAAAAAGACACAAGGTTCCAGAAGTTTTATAAGGAAGTCAAGTAACCATATTTAATCCAATCATTGGTCACATATTAATAAGAGATTCTGATTAATAGGATGGAAAATCCAATTAGAAGTTACAAACTCTGAAAGGTATAAAACTATCCCAGTCTCTGGTGCTCTGACTAGACAATAAATGGTTAAGAAATAGTCAAGTTGAAATTATGTTCCTGGGAGTTTACAGTAGACATATGGCTAATTCCCTCTCAAATATTGGGTTAATATGGTAACCACAGATCTAAACTTTAACTTCATTAATAGAGTTTGCTATCTATATTAGTTTTTTAAGGGGTAATGTAACAAAATGCCACAAATATAGTGGCTTAAAGCAATTCTGGAGGTGACAAGTCCAATATTATGATGTTGGTAGGACTTAACTCACTCTGATATCTCTGGGGAGGATCTGTCCATGCTTTTTCCAGGTTCCAGAGGTTCCATTTGCTCCTTGGTTTATGGCAACATAATCCAATCTCTGCCTCCACTATCATATAGCATTCTCCCTGTTTGTGTCTCTGTGCCTCTTCTCCTCTTCCTATAAGAACAGCAATCACACTGAATTGGAGCCAACCTTAATGAATTCATCTTAATTACATTTGAAAGAAACCTATTTCCAAATAAAGACACACTCAAAGGAACCAAAGGTTGGGACTTCAACATCTCTTTTTTTGGAAATACAGTTGAATCCATAATAATAGTCTTCTCTTGGAAGCCAACCATAACTACATAATTTCAGGGAAAATCTATTTTAGGTTCCAAACAACTCTCCACAAATAAATGAAGCACAATCTGAGTGGTAGTGGTCTATAATGAGATTTGAAGGCAGTACTAATAAGATCATCTTCAAATGTCTGCTGGCATGGATCAAATTTTAGCATGGACAAGTTCACTTATCATGTAGTGAGTTTCTTCTCTCATACAGACATTGTTAGGTTTACCAATAGTTTCAAGAGAAATCACAGAAGGTCCTGAAAATTTTCAATGCCAACTTATCAGTATTCTGAGTAAAACAATTCTATGTGAATTGTCCCTATGTCAAAAACAATTTTAAGAACTCATAGCCATTACTGAGTAGAACAATTACTGAAAGCCATTAAAGCTGAATAATATAAATATTCATATTCTTTCAATAATTCTTAAAAACAGCCCTTTCTTGGCTAAAGTATTTATTTTTCTCATCAGAATGGTTCTCAAATCCTTTTATTCAGATATGCAAAAAACATTTGCTTTGGGTTTAAGTTAATTCTTACCCTAAGAATTTGCTCTTCGTTTTGAATAATGCAAAATTTGATGGGGACTTTATCTAAATGGAAAGTTCAGAAGTAACTGTTGACTAATTAGTTTTCATAATGAAACCATGAATTAATCACAATAATAGTTGAAGCTATCAACAATTTGTGAAAGTGACTACATCACAGAGAAGTCCTAAAGCATCCACTCATGACTAGAGCAAAAATTTGTGTTAGAAAACAAGAACACCTAATTTTAGGTACTGAAATTGTGAGTAGCTTTCATAAAAAAGTCTTCATGAAATGACACCAATCAGGAACATGTTTGAAGTGGCTTGTGCCTCCTCACAAAAGCTGGCTATGCACATCTCTCAACTGTGTTCTGTGATATTACATCCATAGCTTAAAATTGACCATGGTGAAAACTAGACAATGTCACAAATCATAGATTCCTTTCCCCACCTGCCACTCTCTAGTTCCAGTTATACATTTATCAGCACAGCACTTCCTCAAATCCTTCCAACATCATCTCATATACTACTCCTTAAGCTCCCATGATCTTGGAAAATATTGTAATTCATTGTACTACATGAGCACCCTATCTTAAATAGTTTGGGCTACTATAAAACACCACCATAATCCAGATCACTTATAAACAACAGAAAACATTTTTTCTTCCAGTTCTAGAAGCTAGAAAGTACAAGATCAAGGTGCCCTCGTATTTGGTATCTGATGTGGACCTGCTGTCTAGGCTGCTTGCTTCTCGCTGTAACTTCACATGGCAAAAGGAGCAAGGAAGATCTTTGGGATGTCTTTCATAAGGGCACTAATCTAATGCATGAGAATGATGCCAGAATCACCACCCCAAACGTTTACTTGCAAATATAATTACATTGAAAATTAGGTTTCAACATAAGAATTGTTGGGGAGGAGGCTTAAATACTTAGTCTGCAGCATACCATGACATGTTTTTTATTCTCTGCCCTTTGGCTCATGACTTTTCTTCTACCTAAAATGTTTTTCTGTTAACTTCTTGCCATCATATATAGTGGACTATCCATTCTTCAAGCTCTGATGCAAACATACCTCTGCAATGAAATACTCTCTTTCAAGGAGTTGACTGCCAAAGGTTGAAATAAGGGGCAGAGGCGCTGCTCACAAGTATCGAAAAGGAAAATACAAATGTACTCACATTATTATTCATTACACAATTAGAGAAAGAGGATTGAGAGGGAGGGAAGAAGGGAAGGTAGGAGAAAGTACTGGGGAACAAAATAAAATCTACCAAATTATTCTATGTTCATGTATAAATCTGCCCAATGAACCCCAATCCTGTATATAATTATAAAGCACTAGTAAAAACAATTATAAGATAGATCAGGAGAAAAAGAGGATCAAGGGGGAAAGAGAGGAGGGAAAGAGGATGTACTAGGGAATGAAATTTATCAGTTATGTGCATATACAAATATGGTATAATGAATCTCACTATTATGTATAATTAATTATAATTTTAAATGTATAGCTCAATTAATTTTGACAAACACATACAAGTGACTAATCCATTTTTGATCCTTTCTAGGCCATCACCCCTGCTTCCCCAAGAAACAGTGAATCTGATATATATCATCAAAGATTAGGTCTGCCTTTTTTAACTTCATACAAATAGAATCATTTAAATACCACTCTTCCATGTCTGGTTCCTTTGTTTCACAGTTTTGATCAGGAAATGTACTATGTAAGATTTAAGTCCTCATAAATTTATTTAGACTTGTTTTATAGCTTTTTGTTTTAGTCAGCTTTTGTATCACTTGGATTGAAATACCCAAAAAGAACAATGTAGAATAGGGGAAGTTTATTTTGAGTTACTGGTTTCAGAGGTTCAGTCCACTGTTGGCTGACTCCATAACTCTGGCCCCAAGATGAGTCAGAACATCATGGCAGAAGGGCCCTCAGTGAAGGAAAGCCACTCAGCTTGTGGCACAGTCAGGAAGAAGACAGAAATGAGGAAAGGGCTGCAGGTAAGATGCACCTTTCCACCACTGTACCCCAATGACCCACATTCTCCAGCCATGTCTCACCTGCCTACAGTTACCACCCAGTCAGTTCATTCAAACTAAGATGGACTGATTAGGTTACAGCTCTCATATTCCAATTACTTTACCACTGAACATGCCTGCATTAACACAGAGGCTTTGGGGAGATACCTTACATTCAATTATATATATTTATACTATTTTTGTGGACTTTTTTTGAAACTTGTTAAGTATAGTATTTTATAAATGTTAATTAAGTCAAATTTGTTGATAGTATTATTGGGGTATATCTTTTTTGATTTGCTACCTAACTGATCTTCCAACGACTGAAAGGTGATTATTGATATCTCCAAATACAATCAAAGATTTATTTTTTTTCCTTTTATTTTTGTCATTTCTAACTTACACATTTTGAAGTTCTGTTACTAGATGGATTTACTAAGATAATTATCTTCTTGATGACTTGATCCTTCTAGCATTACGAAACACTTTATCTTTGGTTACCTTTTTCATCTTAAAGTCTACTGTGTCTATTATACCTATACCAGCTTTCTTATACTTAGTATTTCCATGATGTAACTCTATGATTTTTTTCCCAGTATGTGTCTTGAAATTTAACATGTTTCTTATAATCAACATGTACTTGAATCTTATTTTATGTTTAATCACACAATTTCTGAGTATTACCTGAGCTATTTAATCAACTCATATTTAATATAATACTTGAATTTGATTCTTTTGGGTGATGATGAATCAAGTATTTTGTAGCATTTCATTAAGTCTCCCATGTTACTGTTTTAGATATGCTTGTGTATGTGTTTACTGGTATTAGATAGTCTTGGAAATATAATACTTATCTTTAATTTATCACAGTTTACTTCAATAAGTATTCTATTACTTCACAAATAACTTTAGAACCTCATTAACAGTTTCTAAAGATATTCATTTATCATGCTCTTAGTCTTTGCACATTTATTTGTTTTATTTTAACTTATGTATTATAATCACAAAATATATTCATTTATTTTTACTTAAACAGTCATAACATAAATTAAACTTATCTTCTTAAATATTTTTGTGTGTGCATGTAATAGGAAATATATATGTTTTATGTGAAATAGGAATAATCTATTTTAAATATCTTGTGTATTTATTGACATGTTACTTTTTCATATGATCTTCATTCAGTCCTGCAGAGATGGATTTTTTTCTGGTATTTCCTTCAGCTTAAATAGCCTCTTTTATGATTTCCCTAAGCTTAGCTCTAGTGGAAATGAATTATTTCAGGATCTATTGACTTGAGAAAAATGTATTGATTTTCCCTTCATTTTAAAGATACTTACTCTGCAAAGATACTTCTTGGTTTGATAGTTTTTTTTTTTAGCACCTAAATGATTTGGTTCCATTGTTTCCTGGACTCCATTGTTTTTGATAAGAAATTACATGTAATTTTCATAATTGTTTCTGACTATTTAAGGGATATTTTGTTTCTGGTTACCTTCAAAATATTTTCTTTATCTTAGTTTTTAGCTATTTGAATATGAAGTACTAAGTGGGGTTTATTAGTATTAATCATCTTTTGTTTTCCGTGAGTTTTTCTGATTGATGTCTTAAATTTTGAAAACTTCTTGGTTAGCATCTATTTAACTATTTTCTCTTCATCTTCACTCTTCCGCTACTTTATTTATGCACATGCTAGACTAATATTTTCCTACATGATAAGCATAATATATTCCATTTTGTTCTTTTACCCTCCTCATGTTTCATTTAAAAAAAATTATTAAACTTTTTTTTCAATTTCAGTATAGTTTCCTTTGCTGTACCTGTCAATCAATAAGCCAATTGAGGTAATTGCTCATGTCCAATATCATATTTTCTTTTGTTAGATTTTTCATTTTGGCTCCTTATTATAATTAACTGTCTTTTGCTGAAATCTCTGCTTAAGCATACTGTCTATCCATTTTTTTAAATATTCAAACATATTTAACTTAGTTTTTTCCACTATATTTTGAATAATCTCACAATAGATATTAAGGAAAATTTTGATCTGATTCCAAATTTCTTGGAATTTCCTGATTTCTTATTCTCTTGGATCACTTTGGTTTTCTCCTTTGGGTAAACCATAATTTTCCTTTCTTAATGTTGGTTATCCTTTTTGAAAGATCTATGAATAATAAGCCAAATGATTTTTATACCAAAGAAAAACTATGTCGTTTCTTCCATCAGGTTACTAGTTTTCAATATCTGGTTTATTTTTGAGTTGGGATGTGGTTTGTTTTGACTTTATTGACATTCAATTTGCCACAAACTTCAACATATTTGATGCAAGGTGCAGAATCTTCTTTTTAGCAGGACTTTTATTGAAGCACTTGGTAGGTTTAACTGAGATATCTGTCCTGCTGTCAGATTGCAGCAGGACCCATTTGCCTATCTCCTGGGGAGGGGGCTTCTCAACTTTCTTTCTGTTCTATCATATGTAGACAACCAGCAGATTTTCTCTTGGGGGAGACATCTACCAGATCTTCCTACCTAACACCAATTTTTCTTGTGAACAATTAGAAGGGTCCATAGGAAATACTTTTGGTGGTCATACATATCATGTGTAGACTCCAGAAATTCTAAATTCATGTTGTTCAATAGGATTGGCATTTACTTCACTTGAGTATATATAAATTAAATGACATTTAAAATTTGATTCCTTGGTCACTGGGCACATGTCAAGTTATCAAATGCCATTATACGGCCAATGTCTTTTGTATTAAATACTGCAAATATAGAATGTTCCTATAATCATGAAAAGATCTATGAGACACATTGAAACCACATAGTCTTTAATTTTTGTCAATAGTTTTCCTCTAGCATGTATGAGAAATTTCTCTGACTTATAATCAATTGCAAATGATGAAAAAAAAACAAGTTATGAGTCTGTCTATTTCTTTTCTTTGGACTGAAATATTAAATTTCAGGGTTTTTTTAGGTTTCTTCACTACTCTCTGATAGAGTTTTAAATGTGATTTTGTAAATTGCTTGTTCACATTTTTGAGTAGGAGCGATGTTCTTTTGTAAATTTCTGCATTCTGAGCGGAAAAGGAAACTCCTAATAGTATTTTGAGGCATAGCTTTATACTTAAAAATAAACAAACAAATAGAATCGTTTTATTTGGCTGGAGCGTCTAAAAGTTGGAGAAGAGTAAAAGGGCTATGAAGTTGGAGTATTGAGATCTTGTGGTCTTAATATCATACTTTCTGACTTTTATAATGATTAAACTTGCACATCTGAAGGTTATAAAAAGTCAAGGTTGCAGTCAAGTCTGCCTAATGAGAAAACAGTGAAATTATAACTTTTAACTAATCTCACTATTTCTCTTGTATGCCTCTAGTGATGAGGAAATTATTACTTTCGGGAAAAGAAAGGAAATATTAACAGTTTCTTAGAGCATGTCACCATATCCCCCAGAAAAACAAAAAATGATCTGAAAAAGAGAAAGAAAACAAGACAGAAACTTCAGCACCTTTTACAATTTAAACTTAAGCATGACATTATCAGTTCTGCTCATTTCTACCATAAACACAGAAAATCCTTGGCACAATATGGGAGGAGACTGCACAATAATTTGAATACAAGAAGGTGGAGATCATGGGGGACCATTCTAAAGACTCATTATCAAATGGGTCAAATTTCCAACTTAGAAAGTAAAAAAATAACAAACAAAGGGCTCATCTAAAATAAACTATGGTATAGATCTTTTATAGGTTTGAAGTGGAATACTTTTTACAAATTTGTTCTTTTTAGATATATATGACAGTAAAGTGTATTTGGACATACTATACATACATGGAGTATAACTTATTCTAATTAGGATTCTGTTCTTGTGGTTGTACAAGATGTGGAGTTTCACTGGTGGTGTATTCATATATGAACACAGGAAAGTCATGTCCGATTCATTCTACTGTCTTTCCTATGCCCATCCCCACTTCTCTTCATTCCCCTTTGTTTATTCCAATGAACCTCTATCCCCACTACCCCTGCTTACTGTGTGCTAGCATCCACATATCAGAGAAAAATTAGGCCTATGGTTTGTTGAGATTGGCTTATTTCATTTAGCATTATAGTCTCCAAATCCATCCATTTACCAGTAAAAGTCATAGTCATTTTTTATGGCTGAGTAATATTCCACTGTGTATATACCACATTTTCTTCATCCATTTACCTGTTAAAGAGCACTTAGTTTGGTGCCATAGCTTTGCTATTGTAAATTGAGCTGCTATAAACATTGATGTTGCTGTATCACTGTAGTATGCTGCTTTGAAGTCCTTTGGGTATAGACCAAGGAGTGGGATAGCTGAGTCAAATGGTGGTTTCATTCCAAGTTCTCTGAGGACTCTCCATACTGCCTTCCAGAGTGGTTGTACCAATTTGCAGTCCCACCAGCAATGTATGAGTGTACCTTTTTCCCCACATCCTCAACATTTATCATTACTTGTTGGAATGGTAGTTTTTAACATGCAAACCTATAAGCCATCAAATAAATAATGGATATATTTTAATATATAAAATACTAACAATTTATGTGTTGAAACACACCATGCAGAAATGCAAAGAAAAACAGCAAACCAGAACAAATGTAATTAATTTATAAAGGAAAAACCATCAACATAGTAGACTGATCCAATTATATGACCAGACAATAAACAAAAAAGGAAATACAGGTAGATGATAAATATATGAAAAATGATGTACCTCAGTCATAATAAGGGAAATGTGTATTAAACTACTAAAAAGACTTGTTAGTCTTACTAGTTTGGTTAATATCCAAGTTTTAAAATGTATTATATTTTCAAAGTATGAGGGAATATAAATTGGTACAATCCCTATGAAAAGTATTCTTATAATTTCAGTTAAAATTATAAATATGCATATCACTTTACCTACCAATTCTCTATTCAAAATTTATTCTACAAATATGCTTTTCCACATACAAATGAAGTTTTTGTGAGGATATTTAGTGCAGCATTGTTTCCAATAGCAACACATTTGAAACAAATAATGTCCTTCAATACCAAACAATGGAATATTATGATGATATGTCAAAAAATGAAGTAGTTCTTTGTATTTCAAAGTAGAGTGGTAACCAAGATACATTGTTAATTTGAAAAAAGAACAGTGGGAAATAGTGTATAGATTGCATTCATTTGTATAAAAAATGGGAAACACATTCATATGTACTTATATGCGCATAAAATACCTTTGGATGTTATATATGGAGTGAATAATAGTATATGCATAATAATGTGTGGAAATAAGTGAAAGAGTAACAAAACATTTTTACTGTATAGATTTTTGTTCTTTTAGAGTTTTGAACCATGGAGATTACCAGACTAGGGGTTTTTGTTGTTGTTGTTGTATTTAAATTTTATTTATTTATTTTCTCAAAAATTGCATTTTAATACATGTTATCAAACATAACAGAAAAAAACAAATTTTCAGAAGCTGTACAAACTGTTCACTGAAAACATTTGTTGAGGCAAATAGAAAAATTGTTACAATCATAATTTTTCTAACTTTGCACAAAATTATAAGCAGATTAAATTCTTCATATTAAAAACCTTTATATGCACTTTCAATGAACAGTATATATATATATATATATTTTTTTTTTTATCAACCATCTTTACTATACCCATTCCCCTTTCCTGGCCCCCGCCTCTCCCATGTCGCGTCCAGTGTTCCTCTATTTCTCTTATGTTTCCCATTCCCACCTCCCTTATTCATCAGCATCCACTAATCAGAGAGACCATTTGGCATTTCGTTTTTTGGGATTGGCTTACTTCGCTTAGCATAATGCTTTCCAATTCCATCCATTTGCCTGCAAATGCCATCATTTTATTCTCTTTTATTGCTGAATAATATTCCATTGTGTATATGTACCACAGTTTCTTTATCCATTCATCTATTGAAGGACATCTGGGTTGCTTCCACAGTTTTGCAATTGTGAATTGTGCTGCTATAAACATTGAA
>CM053417.1:9853226-9891276 GCA_028644305.1 Xerus rutilus
TTTCTTCCCTTGTTTTCTCATGATGTTTGTGTGTCTTTCCTTCTAGTTCTGCTGATCCAAGGTGTTACAGTTTTAACTCCTATATGGTTATAGTTTCCCTGCAGGGTTTCGTTACTTCTCCTCCAGTAGGTGGTGTTGTCCGTTGTTTGCTGGACTTTCCTGGCTGGTATCCTTGGTACTGGTCCCAGGCCAAGGTGAAACTCTGGGCCACTGGTGGAGTTGCTGTTCCACCGTGGCCAAGGTTTGCTCCCAGGTGTTCACCTGTGCCCCCTGGTGTGTAGGCAGTTCCGCTGTGTTAGAAGGTGGTCCACAAAGAACAATAGCTGGTGTTCCGCTCAGGAGACAGTCGGTCCACAGTAGCAACTGGTAGCGGTCTCTCGTGGTTGGGTGGGCACTGGGGCCAGGCACCCTGTGCGGAAGCAGGCCCGGCACGCCCGGGGTAAACTCCGGGCTGGAGCCCTGGGCCAGATCCCCCACCACAACTGCACTCCGCCAGTCGGCGCTGCAGTCACGCCTCCCAGCTACCTCTGTCCCCCGGTGGCCCTGCGCCCACACACACGAGCGAGACTTGTGGGGCGGCAAGCCGCAGAGAGCCGCCAAGAAACTGGTTGGAAAATGGCCCCTCACTACTTCCAGTGTCGGTCTCGGAGAGCCTGAGCCCTGTGCCGAGGCCCCCAACTGCAACTGCTTTCTGCCGGCCGACGCCGAAGTCACACTTCCCGGCTACCGCTGTCTCCCGGTGGCCCTGGGTGCGCGCGCACACACACACACACACGAGTGAAATTCCTGTGTGGGATGTTGAGCCGCAGAATGATGCCAGGAAGCTGGCTGGAAAACGGCGCCTCCACCACTTCCAGCTTTGGTCCCTGAGAGCCTAGCGCACAGTGGACTGTCTAGGCCGCCATCTTGGAACCGCCCCCCAGTCTAGGTTTTATCCTTCCAAACTTTCCATGTTGAAGTTCTAAATCCCATGTGATGATTTTTGGAGTTGGGAAGTAATTAGGTCATCTCCTTGTGAACACATAGGTGACCTCCTCCAAACCAGAAAGAAGGCTTTCACCAGGAAGTAAGTAGAATGACACCTTGATCTTGGACTTCCAAGATTTCAGAACTGTGAGAAATAAATATATTTTGTTTAAGGCCCTCAAT
Organism: Xerus rutilus; assembly: GCA_028644305.1. Taxonomy (NCBI): domain Eukaryota; kingdom Metazoa; phylum Chordata; class Mammalia; order Rodentia; family Sciuridae; genus Xerus; species Xerus rutilus. The sequence goes on from CM053417.1 coordinate 9,854,376, forward strand.
CTATGGTATTTTGTTATGGTAGCCTAAACAGATTAAGTCAGTGTATATGAAAAATTCAAAAAATTATACAAATTAGGAAAAATTACTTCATTAATAAGAAAATGCTCCTCACGTCAAAGTGCAAGATACACCAACAGAATATACTCAGCCATTTTAAATCTTACCCAAAACATTGCTGGCTCAAAAATGTAACCATTATATACCTTATCTCTTTCCAGTGTTCAGTAATAAACCGTTGACATCCTCCTGAGGCTTTTGAAATTTTTCAAGGTTTTATCACATTTGTCAGCATTTGCTACATTTAACCATAGCAGAAATGGTGATGTGTTGAAAAACTGTATATTTGTTTTTGTTTTTATAGTGCCATACAGAACTCCCAGAACTCTCTGGTTGTATAATCAATGATAACAGCAGAGCTAATTGGAGGTCAGACTGTGTCAGATAATTGTTACAGAAACTAGAAAAGCCTTCACCTATGTGGTTTCAGTCACACTACAGTTGACTTACAGCACTGTATCTGCCTCATCAATTTCATTTACATATCTTACATCTTTGAATTTGCTGGTGAAAATTACAAACAAAATATGAGAAGTAGTGGTTGATGAAGGAGAGAAATTGATGTACATCTGAAGTTAATGTTTTAGTATGACAGCCTAGAAAAAAATAGAGATTCCACACTATTCTGTTATAGAGTTGGGAGATGAGCAATGAGTGATAGGACTGAGCAAACTAGGTCAGAGAGCCCTGTGCTACTCTGGTGAGATATTTTAAAGAAGAAACTAAAGGAATATTACTTTGTGAACTTGCAAAATCATTTGACAAACACGTCTATGTGTACCATGTCAAGCAAAGTAAGACAAATGAATGTTTCTCCAAATTTCCTGACTCAAGCATCTATGACACTTGATATCTGGAGCCATAGACTGAAATGGGAGTAAACAAAGGTTCAATCAAGTGTGTGATTGTAGATATAATACTCTGAAGGACAATTTATGTTAGTGACAGCCTTTCCATAATACTTGAGAATGGTAATAATGACAACTGAATTCACATGCCTCTGGAGAGATCATGAAAGTTTTCATAGAATAGATTATAACTGAACTGACTTTGCAAAAGATGAATGGGAGATTTTTAATCAGACTGTTGATGGGAGGGATTGTATGGAGAAAAGGAACACTTTAGGGAAAAGATATTATATAGGATGTCTCATTGTACAAGGAGGTTTCAGAAAGATAATTCTAGAAAGTGCAGGTTTTTCTGTATGGATGAAATAATGATTAACAGGTGGGAGCTTCATGGGATTTGGAATAAGACAAAAGGCTTAAGAGGTAGATTTACATTAGATCATAAAAGCCCTCATATTATTCTAAGAAATGTTAAGTATACCATGTATGAAACTAGAAATTATTTGATGTGATAAAACCAGCATTTTAGAAATATCATCCTAGCAGATATGTGGATGATGGTTTGCAGGTAGAATGTGCAAAAAGAAAGCAACAATGGGTCAAGTGAGAAAATTAAAGGGATATGGGAATAATACTACAGAGAGACAATGAGGGTCTGAATTATTAGTTAACAATAAAAGAAAGAATTAGGGTTAAGGAAATGCCAAGAATGCATTAGGAGACAGTATATTTGAATTATTTTAATATGTTTGAATTTCAGAAGCTACCAAAAATTGAGAACAAATGTAATAGTTGGCAAATAAAAATACAAGTAATATTTTAAAAATATGCACTAGTTCATTTTTATAAGTAATTCAAAAAGGATGGCCATAAAGTGATTCTGCCAGCAGTAGTTCACCTGCCATATCTAGGATTCTTAAGAAAAGGCTAAAAATTCACATGAGATTTAGAAGTCAAAGATTCAGATTAATTTCTAGGGAAATGTATATATGCTTTGCTTCCCATGGGTATGAAAAGAGGAGCAGGCCTCTACCTACCACAATCAAAGTCAAAGAGTGCTTCCAGAAGACTTTGACATGTGTTCCCTGGGGTGTCCTGGATGCAGGGACTGTTACCTGACTCACATCGGAAAACGTTTCACAAAGCTTTGGCTTAAATTCATCTACATTTCTGCAGAACAATGATGCAGGACTGTGCAGAGAATGGCCTATTCTTCTAGAGTTTGTTGGTGTTGGTGAAAAAGATGGAATTTTCTTTACTTGCTGGTCAGATGCATAGCCTATGGGAAGAGAAGCAAAGACTCTTTCAGAAGGAACTCTGTTCCAGAGGACAACAGAGAATTAGGTGATCCCAGAAGAGTGTACCACCAGACAGCAAAGAGATAAGAAAACCTGTAAGCAGCTAAAAAAGAAATGCAATACTTCTAGAAGGAGACTAAAAGAGAATAAGCAGAGAAGCAACAACGAGAGGTTTGGTTTTAGCAGGCAGAAGAAAAGGTAGTTTCAAAGAGAAGGAAATAAAAAACAGTATCAAATAACTTAGAAGAGTCAATTAAGCTAAGGACCAGTAAGAAGCCATAAAACTGGAACATGAGGAGATGGATATCACTAATGATCCTTAACAGAACAGCTAAGGGTAGAGGCAGGATTGATAATGGCATATGACATTTAGAGCACTGATTCTCAATCATGACTAACAATTTTTCAAGGAAAAACTATCATGCTTTTATCATGTTACAATTTTTATCATGTTACTTAAATATTTACAAACCTAAACTTTTGTATACACTATTTCTAAAAATAAAAACTAAATATAAAAGTATAAAATTAAAAAAAAATAATGGGGTGATGTGGTTTTACTGAACTCAGAATAAAGCTCAGAACTTCAACATAATTATATAAAATGCCTTGACCAATATTTTGGGCTCTGTAATGACTCACTTCTCCCACCACTTTTTCCTTCCACACTTTTTGTTTGCACAGCACACCATGCTCTCATTTGACCTTCACAGAGCCTGTACTGATTGTCTGTATCATGAAACTGTCACTTTTGTTTGTATTAGGCATTAAAGGACATACTAATTGTCACCAACCTGATTAAAAACAAATACACTTGAAGTCCTTTAAAGCAAAAAGAAGAAATCTTGGCTTTGAAATTTCATGTTACAATATTATAATATATATGCTATACAAAGCAGTCCTCTACATGTCTCCAAGTAGGCTAATTAATTACTTATTAACTTTATGAAAAGTAACTATATGTGTTATAACCATACAATCTTATAACCTCAGGACCCTCAGACTATGTCCCCAGATCATATTTTCAGAAGTAAGACATTATGTCATTATATTGAGAAAGTTGGAATTTGTGAAAACCATACATGTAATCTTATTATTGTTTGTATTCTGCCTTCAGTGATAACCTGTTTTTGAAATGGAGAGATGTTTAAAAAAATTTTTTTATAGATGAATGTCATATTCTCTGCTTCCTCATATAAAACACGGACTAAATCAAATGCATTTTCAAGGAACCAGTTAATTTTAGTAACATTTTATCCAATCGTTTGGTCCTGAATCAACTCATTAAAATATGCCATCAAGGGGCTGGGATTGTAGCTCAGTGGTAGAGTGCTTGCCTCACATGCGTGAGGCCCTGGGTTCGATCCTCAGCACCACATACAAACCAATAAAATAAAGACATTGTGTCCATTTACAACTAAATAAAATAAAATAAAATAAAATAAAATATGCCATCAAGTAGAAAATCAGGATATAAAATGACAGCCTGAGACTGTAACCAGGTCCCCATGAAACCTCATTCTAGAACTGTGCTTCTCCCAGTGAGATTGTAACTCAGGTAGCCACCTGACCTGAGACACCACAGTTGTTTGCTGGCACACACATCTGCAGCAGCGGCAACATTCCAGCAGGACTTTAGAATCACACTTTTCTTATGAACAACCTGCAAACTAGTTGCCCGCTGGGTAAGCTTTTCACAGCCAGATGCAGCTTTCACATGCAGCTACAACCTGTTAAAATTTTCGCAGATGTCTAGGATCATCCAGCTAATTAAAAGGGGCCAGAGGTGAAAGTCAAAAAATAAAGCACCTACACCATGATAACATATTCCAGTTAAGATTTCTGGAGATTTGCTCACTGGAGTTGGACCAGTGTCCTGCTAATTACAACCCCTGTGTGTCTTCAATGTGGTGGTGGATTCTAGACAACCAGGTCTCTTTGGCAAACTTCACTTTTTTTTAACTGGCTTCTAATTCAGAGCTTTTGCTGACATTCTCTGCAACTTGCCTTTCCTTTTCTTTTCTTTCTTTTTTTTTTTTTTAAAGAATAGAGATATTATTTTATTTATTTATTTGTATGTGGTGCTGAGGATTGAACCCAATGCCTCATGCATGCAAGGCAAGCGCTCTACCACTGAGCCACAATCCCAGCCCCGCCTTTCCTTTCCTTTTAATACTTTGCTCTCATTTATATCCACTTAGAATGGCTTCTGCTAATTCATATTTCTTGCTTTCTCCCACATTTATGAACCAATTTTATCCACAAATGTTCTCAGACTCTTACCTGTGGTTCCCTAAATTTCCTTCCTCAGTCTATCTTATGTAGAAACCTTCTGAGTAACTATGTGGGGTCCAAGCAGAATACATTCTTTGAGATGAAAGAGTCTTATTTTCAGTTTCTAGTTCTAATAATTACATTTTGTGACCCTGAGAAGATATCTCAAATTCACATTCAATTTCCTTGCCTAAAATTTTGGTGTAACAATCTGTACCTCATATGATTGTCATGAAGATTAAGTGGAATAGTAGATGTAAAGTACATAGCTCAGTATGTGGCACAGAGTAGGTGGTCAATCAAAGCTATGTGCAGCTTTTGTTATTTTGTAACTGCATTCATCTATACTCCACAAGTGGATAGTAAACTTAATTGTTAAACTCTTCTCACTTCCAACTTTCTGCATGAATGCATCTTAGGTAATGACATACTTGAGAGCCAGAACTATCTTATTCTGCATTACCAGTTCCCAGCATAGCATATAGTACCTAGCAGATGCAAAGTAAACATTTACCAAATGAATGAATACAAGTGTGCATGAACTGTGAAGAGTGATTCTGTGATTTATGTCTGTTTCAACAACCAGCCAGTATGATTTTCACCCCACTGTTCTTCCAGGACTATTCAACATTTAACCCTTCTGGGTCTCAAAGACCCAGAGGATCCTGTTACCATCCCAGCCAAGAGCATAGCATTCCTAGGCTTAAAACAATGACTTCAAATGCCATAATTTTATTCTCTTTTATTGCTGAATAATATTCCATTGTATATATATACCATGGTTTCTTTATCCATTCATCTATCAAAGGGCATCTGTGTTGGTTCCACAGTTTAGCTATTGTGAATTGAGCTGCTATAAACATTGAAGTGGCTGCTTCACTGTAGTATGCTGTTTTTAAGTCTCCTGGGTATAGACCAAGGAGTGGGATAGCTGGGTCAAATGGTGGTTCCATTCCAAGTTTTCTAAGGAATCTCCATACAGCTTTTCCATACACCAATCTGCAGTTCCACCAGCAATGTATGAGCATGCCTTTTTCCCCACAGCCTCGCCAACACTTATTGTTGTTTGTATTCTTGATAATTGCTATGCTGACTGGTGTGAGATGAAATCTTCGGGTAGTTTTGATTTGCATTTCTCTGATTGCTAGAGCTGTTGAACATTTTTTATATGTCTGTTGATTGATTGTATATCTTCTGAGAACACAGGGATGGGAGGGGGAGGGGGCATGGGGGCAGGAAAGATGGTGGAATGAGATGGACATCATAGCCCTAGCTTCATGTATGACTGCATATATGATGTGATTCTACATCACATACAACCAGAGAAATGAAACGTTGTGCTCCATCTGTGTACAGTGAATCAAAATGCATTCTGCTATCATGTATACCTAAGTAGAATGAATAAATAAATAAAATTTAAAAAAACAATGACTCACATACTTCAAGTCATCATTTTTGCTTACTCTTACATCAGTTTTGAATGTCTCCTCTTCCTTTTCATGCAGAAGACTGATCACTAATTAAGCTTTTTTTAAAAAATCCACAAGCAGAACCTTATATTATACATTTATCTACAACATCATTGTCAAAATTTGGTTTCCTGATCACCAGCAAGTTATATTATCCAGTCACCCAGGGTGGATATTCTAGATCCATTGTTATCTGTACTCACCTCCGCCTGCACCTCCAATCAGTTAAATTCTACTGATTCTGTCTTTGAAATGTCTTCTTCCAAGTCAGTCCTAGTTCTTTCCCACCATTCTAGTCACAGTGCCACTACTTTGACTCAAGCAAACATCTTTCTCCTGGACCAACTAGCCTCCCTGTCATTAGTCTCTTATCTCTTTAGCCCAATCTTCACACTGATTTCAAGATATTTTATTTAATAAACCAAGGATGATATCTCAAATTCTGCCTCTAAAAATCTATCAGAAACTCCTTATTTCCTTCAAAATAAACCCCAAACTTCTTAGCATAATATTCACAGTTGGGTGCCAAACCACTTTTTCAGTTTCAAATCCCAATTTACCTTTCCTTGAATAATGACTCAAGCCTTGCCAGAGCACTTAGTCTCCATGGACTCTATTTTTCTGCTACAGCACTTTGTTCCCTCTGTCTGGATAGCCATGTGACTCCATTTGGCTTCTGCCTACTAGAATCCTTATGTTCCCTCAGGTTTCATGCTCTGGTCTCTCAAGTAAGAATTAATCACTTGCTCCTCTGCATTCAGAGTTTAATCCTTATACCTAGATTTCACACTTTTTCATTATGTGTCCTATAATACAAAGTATTTCCCTACATGTCTTCTAATAGAGTTCAAGCCCCTAGAGGACGAGGATAATCTCTGCATTCTCAAAGCACATACAACAATAACTAGTACATAGCATGAACACAATAAAGGTTTTTTATATTTTTATCAGATAGCATGTAAAACTCTCCACTGTATTTAAAAACAGAAAGGTTCTATTATGCATGCATCAGTGTCAAAACCTGTTCAATTGTGTGAATCCTTTGTCTTGTTTGAGAATGGAGCTTCTGGGCAAAATTGTGCTGCAAGGTCGAGTTTACTTTTCAATACCAAAGTCTCTCTCTTGCATTCATTGGATTCAAAACACTTGGATCATATATAAGAATCTGTATTTTTTTAAATTAATAATATCCTGACACCCTAAGGCAGTGCTGGAGTTGGATCTCTTTTAGACTGATGGACTGTGAATGATTTACTTAGGCTACTACTGTGCCAGAAAATAACAAATACCAAATCCATTACTAAGCAGCATGCCCTGATTTCATAGTTTAAGAAATTGAAACAAAGAGGAATTTGGAGCAAGAGAACTGAATTCTAATGAAAGAAATGCAACATCTCAGGCATCTCACTATATGATTGAGAGAGAATATTTTTAACATCACATACTTGAAGAGACTGAAATAGATTTTTAAATTCGAGTCATGCATTTCAACCACAGGTGGGGATGGGTACTTTTGCCTGTAGAGTACAAAACAACAACAAAAACAAAGCATAAGAAAATGTTGGCATTTCCTATTTATATATTTAAGCTGATATTGATAAATTATTTCACAATTACCATGTTTTATTTGTTCTTTAAAAAACAGACCAGACTTTCACTTTTAATAAGGAAACACAGTTGTTAACTGATACATTTAAAGAAACTTGACTCATATTTTTAGACAAAAAAATTAGAATCCCCAAAGCATTTGAATACATTAACTCAGTTGTATTTATGGAGCTTTGTTTCAACAACACCTAACATTCCCATAGCTATCAAGTTGACAAAGCTCTTTCACATTTATTATTCCATTCGAATCTCCAAATAACTCTACAAAAAAGTGGTATTACCCCATTTTCCAATGAGGTCATTGAGACAAAGTATGAAAATTGTTATCCTAAGCTACTGAGCTGGAAGTCATGCATTGTACCTAGTAATCTAATGTTATTGTACTTTATGCTGTAGAGTACATAGATGGAGGGAGGGAGGAAAACAGAGAGAGAGAGAGAGAGAGAGAAGAGAGAGAGAAACCAACCGAGTGAGCATGAGTGGTAGGAAGAGTGGAAAGATTGAGAGGAAATATAATTCATTGTATAGTATTAGAGAATGTGAAGTAAATGATTGTGGGTAGAAAGGAATGGATTGGTAGGAGAACAGAGAAAATAATCCCACTAATTATACTTGATCTTTCTTAAATCTCAAGCTGCACATGTAGAACCTAGGTGATAATTTGGTACTTAGAAATAAAGCTTGAATCAAGATGTACGAAGACAAATACAAAGGTCCTTTTAAAATACACATCTATTCAGAATTCTATGTGTGTATATATGTATGTATATCTATCATATATTCATTTGTTTTAAAAAAAGGCAAACTGCCACACACACTACTTCATTTGGATATGTGTAGAGTTTTAGAAGTTTGACAACCTTGTTTTCCTACCAATGGACCTTGACAGTTAGTCTGGAAGTTCTAGCCCGGGATCTCAGCTACTCTTCATTGAAAAATTATCCTCCTCTAATGAGAAAATTTGGACTCTTTAACTGAATGTGCAGCGTTGGAAGGGATGTACACGGAGTGATGGGGTGCAAAGAAACTGTGCCTAACCAGCCATATCAGTCAAACAACCCTGGGTATCAACAGGTTGATAGATATGGCAGCCCAATTGCTCTCACACCTATAGCAATTAGTAGAGTATATGTATAGACTTACTTTAACCCTGTTTCTTACCCATCTCTGACCTATATCGCACCTCTGGCCTCACTGTACTTCCAAATTATTCCTGAACCTCACTTCAAGTCTATAACAAAGAGTTTGGGGGAAAATATTCTTAACATCAAGTTGACTGTGTAAAATTGTTACACAAAGGAGTGTATTACTCATGTGTTGCCAAGTATTCCCCCAGAACAAGTGACCCAAGAAATAGAGTAAAGCAAGCCATATAGCACAATATCATTTAGAACCTAACCTCTAATGTCAAATACTTCTGCAAAATTCTGTTGGTAATTCCTAACAAAACTGGTACAGTGTAGAATAGAGCAACACAAAAAAAAACTATGAATACTGGGATGAGGAGGATTATTGGGGTTATTTTGGAAGTCAGCCACTCCAAGGGGTCATGTATTCTCAGAAGCTTAGAAACAACAGGTCTAACATAGAGGTCTTACACCTGTTATATCATGAAAACTCAGGTGAGCAGGAGTGGAAAGCTTCTTTGAAAGTACTGAAATCTTGTCCTTCAGTTTGATGTTGAATTCTTCAAAGAGATTTAAAACTGGTCCCCTAGATTAGGGATCAGAAAACTATGGCTTCTGGGTCAACTATGGCCTACAGCCAGTTTTTGTAAGATCGGTGAGTTAAGAGTACTATTTTTATAGTTTTAAAGTACTATAAAATAAGTAGATGATATATAGCTGTTAGATGGGGGGGTGGGGAGAGGCAGGCAATAGGGACTGTACATAGCCTGCAAAGTCTAAAGAATTTAGTAGATGGCCCTTAAAGAAACCATTGCCAAACTTTTCATAATTCATGAAAATACATGTAAAACTTCTAAAAAAGTAAAAGTTTAGAGTAAGTTGCATTGCTTAGTAGAAGATATAGACATGAATCAGCTAGTGTATTTTCCTTAGCTAGAAGGCTAGATCTTCATGGGATCCTAACCCTTAACTTCTCCATTTAAAGTAATTATGATGAAAATTAAATATCTTGAGACTTCGTTAATCCATCATATCGCAAGCTACAAATATTAATCTAAAGTGCACAAAAGAAAGATTTCATAGTGAAATATGCTTCAGACATACCATATACTAGATCCTATTTTAAGACATTTGGAACTTAAAATAGTAAATGCTCTAAAAAATTCTTCAATAGTTTATTTTGCAATACTTAATCTAACCTCTCCAAATTCAGTTTTCATTGGTCACTTTTATTTGTATGTTAATACCTACTGACATACTATGTCTGTTACTCCCAAATACATATCCTTCTACTCCACTTCCGGGTATTCTAAGAGGCTTAGTTCAAGCTGCTTATCCTAGTGTAACTGTGGGAGTCCCTTCACATTATTATTCTAGATATCCGGGAGTCCTTTTAGGACTTTCAAGGTTCCTGGAGGCATTGTCTTAATATATCTTTACAGAGGAACAGATGCAAGTTGAGCCTCTTAGATCAGGCTGGTACTCATTTTCTTTAGGAGATTGACTGTTAAATACACTAATCCATACTGAGTCAAGTTGCCATTCATGTGACTAACTGACAGTTGATTAATACTGCTCTTGAAAATGGGACAGTACACTGATAAAATTTGTCATTTAACTTGGTTCCTGGACACTTACAGAATGCTGCTTTGTCATATTTTTATGTTCCCATTTGCAGATCACGTTCCTGTAGATGGGATTCAGAAATCTACATTTTAACAAAATTCAAGTTGATTCAGACAATTATGTTACTGGCAATCATGTAGAAAATACAGCTTTCAACAATATGTTTCAGAAGAATGCTAGCTTTTGCTAATTTACCATACTAAATTCGGTTTGGGGCCTGTTGTTTTACATTCTAATACACATGATGATACTTTCATGTATGGCACATTCTCCTAATAAAGGAATAATCCTGAATCTAATGTGTATAGAAATGGAAACCATCATCCAAATTTCAATGGTGCAGCTATGACTAGTGTTATAGTTTGGATGTGGAATATCCCCAACGGCTCACATAGAAGGCTTGGTTCCCAATGGCAGCAGTGTTCAGAAATGGGGCTTTGGGGAAGCAATTGGATCATGAAGGCTCTGACCTCAACATTGGGTTTGTACCTGAATGGACTATTTGGAGATGGTAGAAACTATAGTAGGTAGAACCTAGTTGAAGGAAGTATGTCCTTGGGGCTGTGCCATTGAGGACTATATCTTGTCCCTGGTCCTTCCTTTCTCCCCTACCCGCTCTCTTTCTCTCATGCTTGTTGACCATCATGAAGTGGGTAGCAGCTTTTCCCCAACATCCATTTACAAGAACTTCTGCCTCACAAGCCCACAGCAATGAATGCAAGCAACTATGGACTGAACTCTCTGAAAGCATGAACCCAAATAAATCTTTCCTACTCTATCAAATACAACTTGATAGTTGTACTCTATCAAGTATTGTGTCACAGTAATGAAAAGCTAACACTACTTGTGTTTTCATAGCATGCTGAAATTGGCCCAAACAACTCGGCTGGTTGGAAGCATCTCCTCCCAAAAATATCTTCAACGACTTTAGCTGAATATCCCAATATTGACTATCTAGGGGTATCTACACTGCAAAAATAAGCAAATGCTACAAATCTCATTTTAAAATATTTATTCATATAACACTCTGAGTTGTACATCAAATTAATGTGAGATGTACATCAAAACTAATTGTAAGCCGGGTATAGTGGCTCAAGCCTGTAAGCCCAGCACTTAGGGAGGTTGAGACAGGAGAATCCCAAGTTCAAAGCCAGCCTCAGCAATGGCGAGGCACTAAGCAACTCAGTGAGACCCTGTCTCTACATAAAACACAAAATAGGGCTGGGGATGTGGCTCAGTGGTCCAGTGCCCTGAGTTCAATCTCCAGTACCAAAAAAACCCAAAAAACAAAAAAACTAATTGTAACACAATTATGTATTATGATGGTAAGGTTGAGAATTACTGCTTCACTTTTGCTGTTTGTTTTGTTCTCATTTTTGCAATGGAGTGGTATAGTAGATCAAGAATCATACTATACTTGGTACAGATTCTGCTTTTTTCATTCCCTAGCTCTGTGATCTTTTGGAATTTATTCTGAGAACCCCTTTAACAATACATAATGTGTATAATAACACAAATTCCTATGATGAATATTCAGGTATTGTGGATAGCTTATGTAAGCTATATTGCATAGTACCTTGCATACAGTGAGCACTTAAATATGTGGTAGCTATTACTACTAGTATTAATACTATTATTATCTCAAAAACCAGTTATTTCAGCTTGAGCCTAACCTGAGATTCGATATGTAAGCCTCTATTTCCATATCCTCATTGTTTTCCTTGCCTTCCTACATGAGATTGCCCAGTTCACAGTGCCTTCCTCATTGTGACTGCTTCTGTAGGACTGCTGGATCAAAGGCCATGCGCACATGCTCTCAGATCATCTGGAGAACATTATGTGCCCTTATAGTCTAGAATAAGGGGCAAAAGGTAGTAATGAAAATAAATTTCAGAATGATAGACTACATTGGCTTTGTTACTACCTCACAATGTTATTCTGTTCCCAATAGACACATACAAATACACACCAGGTGTTATAATAGAAATATACAGTGAAGAGACATGACCAATAGACCAATAAGGCACTTCAAATATGCTGAAAAGGCCTGTTTTCAAATATCTTGAATGTTCTCTTGAGAAGCTTTGTAATTATATATTTACATAGTTAACTACTTCTGTAAGAGAGAGTCACAGATCCTTAGGTTATGATCTGACCTTGGGTACCTTGAAAATCGAGGACAAAGTTTTCAGTTTGTTTTTTAACCATACCTTACATCCTGGAAACTATCTCTAATAGCTGACTTGAAGATATTTGATGTTGGTTGTAACAAGAATTGGTTTGGTTTTATTCAATAGGAATGTACTAAGTGCCTGTGTGCATTTTAACTTCCATTTCCTTTTCTTAAAATATAAATAAATTATTTTAGCCTTCAGGGGGATGAAGAGATGTAATTATTATTTTTTAGACTGGATGTGGTGCTATTTATTTTTATGTAACTATACAAACACAGGTGTGTATTTGCTGATATTTTACTTATTTGAATGAAAAAAGAGGAGTCATTTCTCAAAGTAACAAAACTTTACAAGTTCCTGGGACTAAGAACCGGATCTTAGTTACCTTTCTATCCCCCTATAACTGAGCAAAGTGGTTTCTATAGGAAGGTGCTCAGAAAATGATGGCTTCACTGAATTATTCCTTATCCTTCAGGTGTCCTCCATGAAGAGGTTCTTTTTACACTGAAACTTAGTACCTAAGTTCTTAAATATATTTTCATCAATTGAAACACAATGGATTTTCATAATCAGGTTATTAAGTGTTTTACAATGTCATTAAATGGTAAGGTAAACATTATTCAGTGTATTTGATATTTGTCTGCATCCTCACACCTGCACACCTCTACTAAGACAGCACAATGACTATTGCCTACATTGACCCTGAGCATATAACATATTAGGAATATTTGCTTTAGTAAAAACTGGCTCAGGGTCTATTGTCATTCTCACAGGTGTCATAAATTTGCTGACCAGGGTTTTAACTTTTATCATTATTCTCTTTGAATCTCTGTTAATAAATTATTTGGGGCATGGTTTTTATTCTTTCCTTTCTTCCTCCTTTTCTTTCTTCCTCCCTTCCTCCTGCAGACTATTTCAGAACATCTATACATGACCAGACCTTGTCTGAAACACTGAAAATTCAACCATAAATCACATTGTCATCTTTGAAGAACAATCTGTGTAAAAGAAAATCATAAAACACGAATATTTAGCTTTGGTGTAACATTTTGTGACTTATTAACTTGCTTTCACAGGAAGGTAAATATGTTTGGCAGGTTATTGGTGTTACATTTTGATACATGAATTAATCTATCAGGGTTGCCATAACAAGTATCACAAACTGTGGCTCAAACAACAGAAATGCATTTCCTCATTGTCCTGGAGGCTTGAAGTCCAAAATCAAGGCGTCAGTATGTTTGTTTCTTCTGAGGCTCTCTCTTCTTGGAAGACTCTGTGTGTATCTGTGTCCTTATCTCCTTTTCTTATAATTGTACCAGTCAGATTGGATTAGAACCTATCTTAGTGACCTCCTTTAATTGTAATTATCTAAAGACTCAACTTATAAACTTCAACTTATGAATTTTAGAATGACCCAATTCAGAGTATAGCAACACACAAGAAAATTCATCATCAGAGAGGTTGCATAAATTGCTGAGGTATTCTTGTAAAGGAAGGATAAATCTAGGATATAATCTAATGTGTATATGATTCTAAAGTTTATATGCTTCTTAATCTATAGCTTTGCCAAGCTCCTGCTATCAAACTACTGAAATTGGGCCCCATTCCTTATCCCTCACCACTTTCTTTCCAAAAGGGTGAATTTAGCCCCAAGTGTTTCTTAGGCCTGGAGCTTGATTTTCTGAATCCATGAAACTCTGACATTGCCTACCTGATTATATCTTAACTTTTGCCAGCATTTGCAAACTGCTTGTATCAATCTTCCTCTATTTCAGATCATATCTTGGATCCAAGATACTTATGGCTTACACATATATATATAATATGTATGCACCTCCATATTTTTTAGCTTCGTTTTAGTTAGGTGGGGTCAAGTAGCTTTTTCTAGACTATGGGCTGTCAGTGGAAATGATGTCTACTCAGTTCTGCATCCACTCAGGACCCTTCTTGCAAGTTCCCATTCTATTCTCGCTTCCCCTGTTCTGGAGACCTCAAGCAACATGTTGAGATGATAGCACTATGAGATCAAATACACCTGGACCACTGGATCACATGAAAACAACTGCCTTAAAAATCATCTTACCTAAATTGACATTTGAGGGAGTGGGAAACCCATCTCTGTTATATTAAGCCAGTGACATATTTGGATTAATTTTGTACTGCAAGCACAGATTTCTCTATGCTGATGAACATATAGCAGTCAGACTGGAATCATGTTCCCTTCCTTTTTTTTCCCCCATGAATCACTGATTTAGTTTCTGAGGATACCTTCCTCACCTAGAGAGAGAAAAGTCACAGGTCTTCCCTTAAGAAACTGATCTTTTATCTATCCATTGTTGTTCTTCAAAACTGCAATACCCATCAGACTATGGCAAGGCAGTCAGCACTTTGCCAGGGTGATTTTTCCTACTCAGAAAGGGATGAGCCACCTGAGAAAATTGAAGTCTGAAATAGTGAAGAAATAAGAGGTAGAGGCAGAAAAATAGGTTTTAAGGGAGCAACTGATGGTTTCCTCCAGCGCATACAGGAGCTGGAACTGAATCTTTAAAAAATAGCTTCAGTTCTTTATTTAAGGGAGTACATCAAAGGCAGGGCTAAGGTTTCAGCAGGTGGAGTCTTGCTTCATGGGTGTTTTGCAGTCAATAGGTTGATTGGCATCTTCGCAAGACACACCCATCTCGGAGAGGCTGTGTTTCTTGGCTGCAGTAGGTTACCCCATCTCCCGTGTTGTGCAGGACCTTTGGCAGAGCTGCGTGGGAGTTCACATGTATTTGAGTCATGCCACTGTGAGTTCCTAGATACCATACTTTCTTACTCTCTGGCTTCCATGCTGATATGGATATGGTCCACACACATTTCACGGATGGCTCCAAACATCAGACCACTCTGATATAATTGGACTGCCAGTTTTTGCCCAGACTTGGTTTGCTGTCACTCAAATTCTAATTCTGAGAGCAGGGCACATCCCTATACCTGTTTGTTCTGTTTCCTATTGCTTGCACCATAATGGTGTTCCAATTTGCCTTTAAAATCAGGCAAAACCCGCCTGGAAAAAGACAGCTTCAAAAAGAATATTCCCAGTTGTTAATTTAGTGAGAGTGAAGTTATGTTAGCTCATTGAAATTTAATTGCTAATGGGTTATAAGATCTTAGGAACTACAGGCCCAGCATCTGTCTCTTTTTAGTGTCTCAATTATCACCACAATAATTTAATGGCATCCTGTTGAAGAAGCATCTTTGACATGCTAATGAATGGCACCCTGCTCATTTCCATGAACTTCACATTCCCTAGGGGATAATTTTAAGCCAAGCATTTTAGATTTTCATCATCACTTGGCCACACAAAGACTGAACTAAAGGTTGACCAAAATGATACATCAAAAAAATTTAAAAACATGTTTAACACTAAATTGCTAATGTCCTAAACTGTAGTCACTTATAATTTTATAAATATGCTTCAAAATTGAGACAAGCCATGAAAATCCTAATATATAATTTATCATCTAATTCAATCATGACTCTTTTGTATTTATGTTCATCTCTGTGGCTGTTTTATCTGCGTTTAATGGCTGGCCTCATCTGTAATATTTTTCTTTTCTAATTAATTGCTTATTTTTTTATGTTCATCCTTTTTTTTCAGAATATACTATATTATTTGCTTTTTACTAATTTTATTCAATTTCTTCCACATACAATTATGATACATTCTGGCTTAGTATTGAATACTGAATAGCAACAGGCTAAATTTAGTTTTTAGCCACCTTACATTTTTAGGAGCAAAGACACAAGTAGAGAAATATACAAAGATATATATTTCATTAATTCTCATAACACAGAATTGGTTGCATTGTAGACTGAGATTCGTAACTAGGTTCAGAATACATAAAAGTAATCATTTCAAGGTTTCTATGGGATATGTTTAATAAGTATTTTTAAAGGAGGTGATTTGCTTAGAAGACACAAAGATGTCTTTTTTAAAGCGCAGTTGTACACCCAAGTTGCCATCAGGATTAATTTAATGTGCATTCTAAAAAGTCTTTGCAAAATAAAGATTTGTGTGGTCCAAAAGGAAGAGAACAAAAGATAAGCCAGAAACTGAGGAAGCTGGAAATAAGGAAGCATTTCTTAATGGTGAAGTTTACTCAATTCCAGCATAAGTTGAAGAAGGTTTTGGAATTTCCTGCCCTGCAGACCTTGAAATAGAAGATAAATACCAATTTGTCTGGAAATATTTCCATGACATCCTGTCTGAATTTGGTCAATTAGCTGATTAGATGTCTCCTTGTGATTGGGTGCAATTGCTGAAATGGTAAACAAGAGAAAACTGCTATCACTTGGGATATTTCAACAGCAATCAGTGAGACCAATCTGAAATATGTGTGGAGAAAGTTTCAGCTTCACACAGCGCCTGAAGCCTATGTATCCTGGCAACTTAGATTCCTGATGTAAGGAACATGATCCTTATTATCTGGGCTGCTTCCAATCACAAGAAAATCCATTTCTTCTGTCTCTCTAAGGCAATGGAAAGTAAGAGGCAATTACCTAGAGAGCTTTGGAGAGCTCATGAAGAACCTCAAGCTGCTTCTCTTTCATGAGTGATAGATCCTAGAGGTGGAGGGGAACGAAGGGAGTTCATTGTTCCCAGCTAACCTTCTTGGCCCCCACAGATCTCCATGTAAATGTTGGCTATCACAGTGCAGGCCAAGCAGCTGTAACCTCAGATGCACAGCATAGAGCAGAGGCTTCTTGTTTCATATGCAGCAGGCCAGAAGGCATGTGCAACCCTGTGACAGCTACCCAATTTATAGAGCAGACTTCCCAGATGTAGCAACCTCATGTTCCTCCTTTCCTTAGGTCTGAGGAAGAAGGGACAACGAGTCCCACAGTTTTAATAAAAGAATAGAATGAGGTATGTAGAAAATGCTCTATGCAAATGTGCT
This sequence comes from Xerus rutilus, assembly GCA_028644305.1. Taxonomy (NCBI): domain Eukaryota; kingdom Metazoa; phylum Chordata; class Mammalia; order Rodentia; family Sciuridae; genus Xerus; species Xerus rutilus. Next base: position 9,871,797 of record CM053417.1, read on the forward strand.
TATCCTAGAGATGCAACTTTACAAATAGAGGTGGTGAAAGTGGTTTTCAGCAAAATAGGCTTCATCCGAAGAAGTGGTTAGCTAGACAGAAATGATATGAGCATTTAGTACAAATAATAGCTAAACCTTTCATGACATTTATGTGCAAGTCATGGATCATCAATTATGGAGGTAAAAACATGTGCTTATTGGTACATATTCCATTTAAATCAACAAATAGTATAAACCTACTGTATGTAATGTCTTGCATCCTGTGAGGGCTACAAAGGCAAACTTTTTATTCAGAGGGGATTTATAATTTGGATAAAGGAGGAATTAACATTTTTTAAAAGGTAACTAATGCATCACACAAAGTACACGTAGTTATTACTTAATTCATGCAATTATAATAACATTAACACCATTTCACCATTTCGTACCTGAGGAAACTGAAATTCTAGACATGAAATGACTTGCCCAAAACTACATGTTTACTTCCTGATCCAGCCAAGATAACATGCAGATAAGTATAACCCAGGGAATAATCTGATTTATATGCTGAGAAAATGAACAAAACAGGTTATATTTCTTTACCTTTAATCATTTTATGCAGTTCATCATGCCAATCTTCAGCTATCAGTGTATGGGCATTTTCCTAGCCTTTGTGTCTGGGACTTAAGTGGTCTCAATTTCTGTCTTAAATAACCATGTCTACCTCCAGTCTTTTCAATTTCATTAAATAGCAACTCCATCCTTCCAGCTGATCAAATTAAGGTCCTGAATCATTCCTGACCCTTTTCTTTGTTTAGCATCCTATAGTCGCTCAATGAACAACTCCTGATGGGTTCACCCACAAAATACATTTAAAATTTAAAGTCTAGTTGGGTGTGGTGGCACGAACATATAATCCCAGAAACTCAGGAGGCTGAGGCAGGATGATCACAAGTTCAAGGCCAGCCTCAGTAACTTAATGAGACCCTGTCTCAAAATAAAAAATAGAGGGGCTGGGATTGTGGCTCAGTGGTAGAGCACTTGCCTTGCATGTGTGAGGCACTGGGTTCGACCCTCAGCACCACATAAAAAAATAAGTGAACAAAATAAAGACACCATGTCCATGTATAACTAAAAAAGATTTTAAAAAAAGATTTAAAAAAAAATTAAAAATAGAGCTAGGGTTATGCCTCAGTGGTAGAGCGCTTGCCTAGCACACATAAGGCACTGGGTTCAATCCCCGGCACAACATTAAAAAAAAAAATCAACAAAATAAAAAATATAAAGAGCTGAGGATGTAGCTCAGTGGTAAAGCACCCCTGTGTTTAATCCCCAGTATTGCATGATAATGATAATGATAATAATACTAATAAAATTTTATGTCTATAATATATTGTTATCACTATGTACCAAGTTAGCACTACTATATTATTGAGATAGTTTCCTAAACAGTTAAACTTCATTTTCCCTTATTCTTTTCCAGTCTTTTCCCAACACAACACAGAGAGATTCTGTTGAAATATATCATATCATGCGTATTCTCAAAGCATTTCATTGACTATCTCTTTCAGAATCAAAACCAATGTTTTAACAAAGGGCTTACAATGACACCCTCTTTCACCACACCCCAATCACCTGACAAACTACTGTTTTTTTATTATTTCATTTGTTGTCATTTCTCTGTTTTTGTTATTTGTTCTTTTTAGATATATATGACAGTGGAGTGTATTTTGACATATTTAGACAAACATGAAGTATGTCTTATTCTAATTAGGAATCCATTCTTGTGGTTGTACACTATGAGGACTTTTCACTGTGGTCTACTCATATAGCAACATAGGAAAGTTATACCTCGTTTATTCTACTGTCTTTCCTATCCCCATCCACCTCCCTTTCCCTCTTTTCCTTTTGTCTAATTCAATGAACTTCTAGTCTTTCCCACCCCCCTATCATCCTTTGTTGTGGGTTAGCATCCACATATCATAAAAAACATTTGGCCTTTGTTTTTCTGGGACTGGTTTATTTCACTTAGCATGATAGTCTCCAGTTCCATTCATTTACTGGCAAATGCCATAATTTTATTCTTCTTTTTAACTGAGTAATATTCAATTGTGTATATATATACACCACATTTTCCTTATCTATTCATCTGTTGTAGGGCACCTAGGTTGGCTTTATAGCTTGGCTATGGTGAATTGAGCTGTTATAAACATTGATGTGGCTACATTGCTATAGTATGTTGATTTTAAGTCCTATAGGTATAAGCCAAGGAGTGGGATAACTGGGTCAAGTTTTCTAAGGAATTTCCATATTGCTTTCCAAAATGGTTGCACCAATTTGCAGCACCACCAGCAATGGCGCTCCACATCTTTGACAACATTTATTCTTCCTTGTATTCTTGATAATTGCTATTCTGACTGGAGTGAAATGAAATATCAGTGTAATTTTAATTTGAATTTCTCTAACTGCTAGAGATGTTGAACTTTTTTTTATATATTTGTTTACCATTGGTATTTCTTCTACTGTAAAGAGCCTGTTCAGTTCCTTTGCCCATTCATTGATTGGGTTATTTGGGGGTTTGTGTGTGTGTGTATGTGTGTGTGTGTGTGTGTGTGTGTGTGTGTGTGTTGTTTTTTGAGTTGTTTATGTATCCTGGAGATTAATGCTCTATCTGAGGTGCAGGTGGCAAAGATTTTCTCCCATTCTGTAGGCTCTCTTTTCATGTTCTTGATTGTTTCCTTTGCTGTGAAGAAGCTTTTTAGTTTGATACCATCCCATTTATTGATTCTTGATTCTTGATTCTCTACTTCTTGTGCTTTAGGAGTGTTATTGAAGAAGTTGGTTCCTAAGCTGACATGATGTAGAGTGGGGTCTGCTTTTTCTTCTAGTAGGCACAGAGTCTCTGTTCTAATGCCTCGGTCTTTGATCCACTTTGAGTTGAATTTTGTGCATGGTGAGAGATAGGAGTTCAATTTCATTCTACTACATGTGAAGTTCCAGTTTTCCCAGAACCATTTGTTGAAGAAATTATCTTTTCTCCAATGTGTGTTTGTGGTTCCTTTGTGTAGTATGAAATAACTATTTATGTGGGTATATCTCTGTACCTTCAGTTCTGTTCCATTGGTCTTCATGTCTGTTTTTGTGCCAATACCATGCTGTTGTTGTTACTATAGCTTTGTAATATAATTTAAGGTCTACTTACTACTTTTCTTTTACTAACTCGGCTCCAGCCACACTGGCCATCTTATCCTTCCTGGAATCTACCAAGCATATATTCATCCCAGGTTCATCTCCCAGGAATACTCTTCCCCTAAATATTTGCATAGGACAGAAGTATCTCTTAGATTCCTTAAAGTATTCTTGCTATGTGAATTATCAAATTTTTTTCTAAGATTTCCTTCTAAGGAAATAACCCAATGCATTTGCAAATATTTACAGATAGATATATAAAAGTACTAGAAGATATTTGTGAATACTTCCAAGATATAGTAAATTATAAATACGAATATTATGAGGGTGTTTAAATCAATTATGAAACCTTGATACCATGGGTTACTATTTGCACATTGAAAATATTGTAGGATGATATTAATTGATGTTGGAAAATATTCCAGCACATTACTCCATTATAAAATGATTAAAATGTCTGAGCCAAACAAAGCAGCAAACTAGACAGTTAGCTTCTTAGACACTGATATAAATGGGACACTAGAACATCACAAGGAAGATAATGAAGTTCAGAAAATCATTTATTAAAGCATCTTTCAGAAACAATATAATTTTGGGAGAATTGATACTTCGATATGGCAATTAGGATGGGTCTGGAGTGGTAAAACCTCCAGGATTATGAGCTGGTACTAAAACATTGCTATGGACCTTTCTTTTAAGTAGAGTTGGCTCAATTAGAAATATGGCTTTTCTTTGAATCTGAATGGTATACAAGTTTGGGGCTTGAGTGAGACAAAGAGCAGATAAGCCTAATCCACACCACTAAGCCTCCTTCTCTAATCTTCTTTTACCTGATAGTTGTATCTTCCCTTCTGGAGAAATCCTGTGTCAAGGAGCACAAAATGATTAACTTGTCTGGGTGCACATATATCTCAGAAGTCCATATGAATACATGCTATGTGATTTTCATTTTAAGATCATAGAACTTTATATTTTATTATGCTTTTTGGGTTTGCTTCTTTTGTGTATTTTTAGCATGTTAATTTTTTAATGAAAAATGTTATTTATGCCAAGTGAATATTGTAAATTATATAAAGAAAAGATGAATGTAAATCAGAACAGCATTTGCAAGGATAGATCATTTAGCAGTGTTAAAAATACATTAAAGAAAAATGTAGAGAGAAAAGAAGCCTTTAGATTTGAGTGTGGAAGTTCAATGATGACCTTGAAAAGGTGGAGAGCTTAGTGACAGAAGCAATTCTGCAATGGATTGAGGAACAGGGAGTAAGAAAAAAGGATTTCAACCAAAGATGAATGAAGAGTTTTTTGAGCAATATTGAGGATAAAATTGCCCTTTCTGAAATATTAAAGGATAACTTCCTATCTAAGGTCTAGGAAGAACTAAAGTAATAATTTATAGTTTGTCTGACAAGTACTTATATACTTGCTGCATGTCAGGCATTGCAGGGAACCATTTAAAAATAATAACAAATTAATTCCTCTTGCCTCATAAGAACAAATATAGGCATTATTGTCATCCACATTTTACAAGTAAGAAACTGAGATACAAATACTCAATAACATGCCCAAGGGAACATAGTGATAAGGATAGGATTTCAATATGGGTGGTTTAAGTATTATAAATCAGATGTATAATCATCATACTGTTTTGATTATCCTGTTAGTACAGGCTAAAATGATGACAGATGAGATATGGAAGCAGAAAAGATGGTGGAATGAGATGGACATCATTACCCTAGGTACATGTATGACTGAACATATGGTGTGACTCTATATTGTGTACAACCAGAGAAATGAAAAGTTGTGCTCCATTTTTGTACAATGAATCAAAATGCATTCTGCTGTCATGCATACCTAATTAGAATAAATAAATAAATCATAGAAAATGGCAGATTCTTTTAGATATTATAGAAGTCACTTTTAAATATTCAAATGTTCATATTTCTCCTATTTTTAATATTAACTACGTTGTATCATTCACTTTGATCCAAAAACTCCTAAAATTTTCCTCTAGTGACCATAAAAACCTCCACCAGCTTTGACAGCTGTCCAGACTCCGAGTTATTAATGCTGGATGAAACCATGACTGTCTTCACCTTGCAAAAGTTATGTGATTGTTTTTAAAAGAACACTACTAATTACAAAAAAAGTGAAAATAAAAATAAAATTACAATAGAGTCTGGAGTTGTGTATGGCAATAACATACATAGAGTTAATATTTAGATATGAAGTGTCCTCAAATGCTCATGTGCAAAACAATGCAGGAAAGTTTAGAGGTGAAAGGATCAGGTTATGAGAGCCTTAGCCTAATTAGTGCAGTAATCCAGTTGAATGGGTTAACTGGATGGTAACCATAGGAAGGTAAGATGTGGCTTAAGGAGGTAGGTTACTGGGGATGTGCTTTTGGGGCTTATATTTTGTCACTGGTGAGCAGAGCTTTATTTCAGCTTCCTGGTGGCCATGTTCTGAGATGCTTTCCTCTTTCACACTCTTCCACCATGATGTTCTGCCTCACCTCAGGACAAGAACAATGGAGTCAGCCATCTATGGACTGAGAACTCTGAAACCATGAGCTCCAAATAAACTTTTCCTTCTCTAAAATTGTTTTTGTCAGATCTTTTGGTCACAGCAGCAAAAAGGCTCACTAAAACACACAGAGAAAACAGGATTATTGCTAAAGATCAAGAGAAGCAGGATCCCATGAAGATGAAAGTATAAAAAAAGGATATGCATCTTAATGCCAGCATGACTTGTGGGAAAAATACATTATCTAAATAAAATGTATGCTAGGCTGGTGTCACATCTGAGGATGAAAGGGATTGGTGTCACATCTGAGGAAGTATAGCTCTCTGGTCCAGTGCTTGCTTGACATGCACAAGACTCTCGGTTTCATCCCCAGCACCACAAAAACAAAGAAACATCTGCAGAAGGGAAAGTGTGTGGACATTTCTAAGAAAAGGCACAAGGCCCATTCTTAAAGTGGTGGCTTTTCTGACAGGCAAAACAGAAGCAAAAGTTCTTATACAGAGATTCAGGAACAGAATTTTGTATGACTAAGAACACTACTTAGCAATAGATAGTAAAGTAATGACAGAGGCTATTGAACAACTAGAAGAGATAAATACTATTTCTATTGCAAGATGCCTGTATTTATTCTGTCAAAAGTGAAACTTTCCATCTTCCTGAGAAGATCTTAGAATGCTCAGACAGGAATTAACAATAGTACCCCGTTCTGAGGAACTGATTCTCAATGTATAAGCCTCTGAATGTGCAGCATGAGGAGCACTCTGGAACTTGTTACAACTGCAAATTTTTGAACTTCCCCACAAAGACCTACTGAGTTAGAAAATCTTTGGGTTGGACATAGGAATTTGAGTGTTGGTAAGTTCTCCAGGTTTGAGAGTGGATGTTCAATGGTGACCTTGAAAAGGTAGAGTACATGCTTAAGTTCAAAATCCACTATTCTAGAAAGTCCATGGACCCATTAATATTTAGGGTCTCCTTGGGGGAAAAAAATACCTCATTTATCCTCTCATCTATCCAAACAAGATTTTCACTTAATCTGCAGATGGGAGAAAGGCTGACAAGAGACATTATGGGAAGCAGCTGAGACTCTATACTTGGCCTGACAAAATCCAGGTCCTAGAGAAGGACTGTGAAGACATGAAATTGATATGGTTGAGAAAACATGAAGAAAGTTTTTTTTCCTTTCTTTTTTTTGGTACTGGAGATTGAACTCAGGGGCACTGGACCACTAAGCCACATCCCCAGCCCTATTTTGTGTTTTATGTAGAGACAGGGTCTCACTGAGTTGCTTAGCGCCTCGCCTTTGCTAAGGCTGGCTTTGAACTCGCGTTTCTCCTGTCTCAGCCTCCCTAAGTGCTGGGATTACAGGCGTGTACCGCTGCACCCAGCATAAGGAGAGTTTTAACATGGCTGAGTCAAAAGAGTCACATGAAATATAGGGTCTTAAATTTTTTTTCTTGATGCACCTAAGCAATGTATACTTATCTTTGCCATCTTTCCTCATTAGTGAGCCTCACAAATGCCCCAAATCTCTAATGTGGATAAAACTCTGGAAGGAGCTGAGAGTCAGTGATATCCATTACTCAAAATATTTGGTAGTTAAAATGTTTTTAACAAATCACTGTAGCTGTTTAGACTCGGCCACATCACAATACCTCCAGCATCAAAACATTCCTGTCAGACTGGCCATTTCAACATGTCCTGATTCAGAAGCAAGATCTCAGATTTAACAAATAGGACTCACTTCAGATGGAAGAAATTGGTTTGTTGGAAGAATTAAAGTAAAAGAGTTTTCAACATAATTAAGCCCAACCCTTTGGCATCAAAACCGAATTTGTGTTTTCTGGTGTTAGATTAAAAATAAAAGTATATCCTTCATTAATTGGTTATCATTATTCTGAACATGTCAGAAGACAACATAAAAGACATATCTAGAGGTTTGAGATTAGTCTTCTCTGAGGGTCAGAGGTTTAAATCTGGCCCAGGTTGATTGGAGAGGAGTGAAAGTAATTACTACTTGAGGCTCTCTCTGATGGATTAATTAGCTGTAAATGAAGCAACTGCTTTCTGTACAGGGTATTTTTATAAGCAGTTTCTATTAGATGGATGATCAGTTGCATATAAAAATCACTTCTTCAAGCAGGACCAATGTCCCTCCACAGCAAGGTGACAGCACCCTGTGGGAGAGTTTCTTAAACCTTTCACTGAAGTTTCCTAAATTCATAGAAGAACCATAAACAAGGGGTGTCTTGGGACATTTTCCACATCAGTGTGTCATGAGCCAAAAACTTTTAAATCTTTTTTATCTTAATATTCCAAGCAGAGATTGAATTTCACTTCATACTGTATCCATGCTTGCCTTGATCTGAAAACAATTATTTAACTGAATGTCATCAAGAAAGATGCTTGGAAAAGATGCATTGCTTATGTCCTGTGGCTCACAATACACTACCACATTTGCCTGAGACCACATAGACCCAGGGTTGAAGAATAAGAAGGAAAAGGAATTTTAGCTTTGGTATTTGCTAAAAATCTGGGGCAATTTTTCTGATCTCTCTATGTTTACATCTGCAAATTGGATATTCTAATAATTCCTTTAACATTGAATTCTTGTTATTGTGAAATTAAAATATAATGTATATTAAAAGTATTTCATAAATCACTAATACTGTAAAATATCTAGAGCAGTTGTAAGTCTACTCATTCATTATATATACTGATCTATTTACCCAGCATTTTTTGGGGGGAGATGGTACTAGAGATTGAACTCAGTGGCACTCAAGTACTGAGCCACATCCCCAGACCTATTTTGTGTTTTCTTTAGAGACAGGGTCTCCCTGGGTTGCTTAACACCTCCCTTTGCTGAGGCTGGCTTTGAATTTGCGATCCTCCTGCCTCAGCTTGCTGAGCCGTTAGGATTACAGGCATGTGCCACCACGCTTGGCTACCCAGCTTTATTTGACTCACATTTTAACTATGAATTGTTTGGTTGTATAATTGTTTTGGTTGTATACTGATTATTTATCACCATATAAATAAAATCAAGAAGGAAACTTATCCTAAACTTTCTTCCAAATGGAAAAATTCCCTTTCAACATTCATTATACAATGTGCTTGATCATTTTTAGTAATACAGAGCTCCCCACATATCAAGAAAGTCTGCCATCTTTTCACTGCTCTAGCAGTTAGAATGTTCTTTATCTGTTGATGTGTGGTTGCTCATTGTCATGGGCTGAATTGAATTCCCCCCAAATTCATGGGATGAACCCCTAACCCATATGTGACTCTTTTGAAATAGGAACTTTAAAGAGGTAATAAAAGTGAAATCAGGATATTGGGGTCCTCCTTAATGCAACCTGACTGGTGTCCTTATATGAAGAGAGGATTAGGACACAGAAAAACACACAGGGAAGACCATGTGAAGACACAGGGAGAAGATGCTACCTACCAGCCAAGGAGAGAAACTTCAAAAGAAATCAACTTACTGACACATTGATCTTGGACTTCTAGCTGCCAGAATTGTGAGGAAATGTATTTCTATAGTTTAAACACCCCAAACTGTGACACTTTGTTACAGCAACCCTAGGAAACTAATAAACTCACATTATTATTTCCATTTATTGAATCTACTTATATTGTCTAGGGTATTACACAAGTGTAATTACCTGGCATTATGATAGGCTTTGAAATATTTGAAGACAGTTGCAGGGCCTAACATCAACTAAAGCTTTAACATTTAAAGTTTTAAAATTCCATTCAATTAAGCTACCATCATTTGATTTTTTTAAAATAAATTATATCATTGTTTCATATGGCACTTGTGGTCAAATGTTATATCCACATCACTTTCACATGAATTACTCTCAACATGTATTGAGGAGATAATTCTTCATATTGTAATATAAGCCTTACACATTCTGGCTGGGAAAGATCATTTTGAATCCTTTATATTATCAGTACAGTACCTCTTACTTTTGGTCAATTTGCATATCATACAATTTTTCATTTCAGCCAGGTAAATGATAAAACTCCTAAAGATAGCCTCAACCTCTTGAGTACAAGTGGATCCATGTTTATAAATGAATTTTGAGTCTCAATTGGGCTGCAAAATAATGTCAAAATTCTTGTACTTACATAGAAGGTGTTCAATGATCTTGTATTTACCCTCACAGCCCTGTCTTCTCTTATTACTTCAATTCCATTTTATACTCTAGATTTAAAACACTAGAAAATTTCAGAATATATCATGTGATTTTATATCTTTATTCCTTTAAGAATGACTTTTACTCTCTCTATGATGTATTTGTTTTCCCCTTTTTACCTGGTCAGTTTCTACTTGTATTCAACTCTTAGCTTAAGCTCACTTTTTCTAGGAATCTTTCTTATCTATGTCTCTTTTTCACACCTACTCCTCAGGACATTACTAATTTATTCAACTCTTCTCCATGTATCCATGACCCTACAGAACATACTATACTGCATTGAAATGATCTGTCTATATGCCTATTCTCACTCCATAACAAAGCATGAACACACACACACACACACACACACACACACACACACACTATACCCAGCACAGCACAGAGTAATTTAGGGTCTCAGGTTGTCAGAGATTCATCCTTTTGCAAACATGATAAAAGTGGCTGCCAAAGTTCCCATAGTTAGTACAAATACAATGATCCATAAAGGGAAGGGTCACAAAGAAAATATATGGAGGCTGGATCTGGAAGTTGCATGTATCACTTCTTCTTCTATTCTTTCAGAGATAACATAATCATATGGCCATGCCTAAATAGATGGGCAACTGGGAAAAATAGGTCTTAACTGTAGACTTGAAGAAGAGTAGGGTAGATTTTATTGAACATCTAGCAGTCTCAACTACTGATCTCTCTTTTAATCCACATGCAACCTATGATCCAGTACTGTTATTATTCATACATAATACAAACAAAGCCAAGGCATAAAGAAGTTAAGAAACATGTCCAAAGTTGCATAGCTACTAAATGGTTACCCTAGCAATTCAATTCAGCTTTTTTACTCCTGAGTCCAGGCCAAATGTACATCACTATATCACTATTACCACCAGCATGCACATGTACACAAACGTGCATGCGCGCGCACACACACACACACACACACACACACACACACACACATCCACAGAAAAGAAAACTCCTTGAGACCAGAGACCCTGTTTTATTCACCTCTGAATTGCTGTGCTCAGCATAATACTAAGTCCTAAAAAATCGAATGAATGAGTGTTGATTAGTTTATTTAAACAGTTAAATATCCACCTGACTCTACTGTCATTTAGTGTGCTTTATTTTCTTTTCCTTTTATATATGAAGAAATAATATCAAATTTATTGTTCACACTAAGGGGCTGGGGCTTTAGTGCTTGCCTAGCATGTATGAGGCACTGGGTTTGATCCTTAGCACCACATAAAAAAAAATAAGCAAAATAAAGATATTTTCTCCATCTACAATAACAAAATTTTTTTTAATTGATTGCTCACACTGAGTAAAAAGAATATATGCACACACATGTACAAGTGCACAAACCCACTATTTTATTAAGTTAACAAGTCTGGTAGTCCAGTATTATGAACATGGCTTAATATAATTCAGACTATTTTGGCTGCTGTTAATTTTCATTTTATTAATGTGAGAAAGTCATGTGTTTGACAAACTGTTCTTGGATTTTGTTGTGCATTAACATTAAGATCATAAGTCTGTAAATTCTGAATTTCATCATTTTTAGAAAAACAAGACATAAATATAACCATCTTTGTTTTCTAACTAGGTGGATCAAGGTCATAGGGTACCAGCAAAGCAGAGATGAGAAAAATGACTTTAGAAAAAAATCTATATTTAAAAGAAAACAACATCACAGTAGTTAAGAAAGAAACCTTCAGAATTTATTTTCTTATTTCCTTAACAATCACTTTGGTTTTTATTGTCTTGCAAAATGGAAGCAGTGGGCACCGATGAGAGCTCTGGTTCTTTAAAAGTTGAATGTAGTCTTTTTTTTTTTTTTAATATTTTTTTAGATGATGTGCTATTATTTTTTTATATCTTTATTTATTTTTTTTATGTGGTGCTGAGGATCAAACCCAGTGCCTCACGTATGCGAGGCAAGCGCTCAACCGCTGAGCCATAACCCCAGCCCCTGAATGTAGTCTTTTAACACTCCTCTAACTCTGCCCACATGGTCAAGTTTCACTAACAAAAATATGTTCACATGGGAGAGCTCCTTTGAGGAACTTCATTTAATTTATTTGTATTAGAACACTTGACTGTGTTTCAACATTTGACAGCAAGCACTTACATTCCAAGATAAACTATTTCTCCCTGGAAATGTTTTATATTTGTGTTCTACTGACAGTTCCAAACCTAACCCATAACATCACACTGCACTCTTTGTTGTTTTGGTGGTCAATTTGTAACCTCCATGAATTTGATAAAGCAGCTCTGATTCATTCACAAAATGAAAATAATTAAAGTTGGACATTTTTTTCCAATCACAACACAAAATTTGTGATCTACTTACTCAATGTTTTCTTAAGTTTCTTTCAGTAATAACTAATCATTTTCCAAACTAAAAAGGTTAATGTTGAATTTGAAGATTCAAAGATAATAATTAGGAAGTCAAGCATAAAACCTATTTTCAACTAAAGTCCACTACAAAGTTTACTTTGATTTCATTATTTAAACATAAATTCTAAATATGAAGGAAACAGAAGGCCAACTAGCCAGTATATTTTACATGTGAATTTATTCTAAATAAGATGTAATTAAAGGAATATAAAACAAGTTGAAACGTAAAATTACATTAATGCTTTCTTAATAAAATGAAATGAGCCCCATGGTCTACAAAGATTTGAGCTTTACCATATTTAAATTAAAAGAAATTCCTTGCTTAAATCTCTATTTATTGATTTTAAGATGATTGATGCTGGTCCATAAAAAATGTAACCTTCACAAAACCAATGCAGCATCAGATGATAGAGTTTTTCAGAAACATTTCACTATTACAATTGACATTCAAAAACATTATCTGGATATTCAAGATAAGAGTATGTGCAAAACTGCATTATATTTCAAATAACAGCATCTCTCTGGCTGACCTCAATTTATAATATTAAATTATAGGATTCCCCAAAGTTGTGCTTATAAAACTCTAAGTATTTAACATTTTAAAACAATTAGAATGGGGCTAAGAAAGTATTACTGAAAATGGCATGGTGGTAGCAGAACTTCTAAAGGTCAGTCATTTAAAGAAATAAGTCATTTAATGCTCTATCAGATGTGTGTGTGGCAAAGATTTGTTCCCAGAATGTCGGCTCTCTGTTCACTTCATTATTTCTTTTGCTGAGAAGAAGCTTTTTAATTTGAATCCACCCCATTTGTTGATTCTTGATTTTACTTCTTATGCTATAGGAGTCTTGTTAAGGAAGTATGGTCCTAATCTGACATGATGAAGATTTGGGCCTATTTTTTCTTCTATTAGGCATTGGGTCTATGGTCTGATTCCCAGGTCCTTGATCCACTTTGAGTTGAATTTTGTGCATGGTGAGAGATAGGGGTTTAGTTTCATTTTGCTGCATATGGATTTCCAGTTTTCCCAGCACCATTTGTTGAAGAGGCTGTCTTTTCTCCAGTGTATGTTTTTGGCTCCTTTATCTAGTATAAGGTAACTGTATGTAAGTGGGTTTGTCTCTGTGCCTTCTATTCTATACCATTGGTCTACATGTCTATTTTGGTGCCAGTACCATGCTTTTTTTGTTACTATAGCTTTGTAGTATAATCTGAGGTCTGGTATTGTGATGCCTCCTGCTTCACTCTTCTTGCTAAGGATTGCTTTGACTACTCTGGGTCTCTTATTCTTCCAAATGAATTTTATGATTGCCTTTTCTAATCTCTAAGATATATAAAGAACTCAAAAAACTTACCACCAAAAAAACCCAATCAATAAATGGGCCAAAGAGCTGAACACAAACTTCACAGATGAAGATATACAATCAATCAACAGACATATGAAAAATGTTCAACATCTCTAGCCATCAGAGAAATGCAAATCAAAACTACCCTAAGGTTTCATCTCACATCAGTCAGAATGGCAATTATCAAGAATACAAACAACAATAAGTGTTGGCGAGGTTGTGAGGAAAAAGGCATGCTCATACATTGCAGGTGGAACTGCAAATTGGTACAACCAATCTGGAAAGCAGTATGGAGAGTCTTTAGAAAACTTGGAATGGAACCACCATTTAAGCCTGCTAATCCCTCTTCTTGGTCTATACCCAGAAGACTTAAAAACAGCATACTACAGTGACACAGCCACTTCAATGTTTATAGCAGCTCAATTCACAATAGTTAAACTGTGGAGCCAACCTAGATGCCCTTTGATAGATAAATGGATAAAGAAGCTGTGGTATATATACACAATGGAATATTACTCAGCAATAAAAGAGAATAAAATTATGACATTTGCAGGTTATTGGATAGAGTTGGAGAATATCATTCTAAGTGAAGTAAGCCAATCTCAGAAAACCAAATGCAGAATGTACTCGTTGATAAGTAGATGCTGATCTATAATGTGGGGAAGGACATGGGAACCATGGAGGAACTCTGTTCACAGGGGTGTAGGGGGTAGGGGGCATGGGGACAGTAAAGGTGTTGGAATATGGTGGTCATCATAGCCTTAACTTTATGTATGACTACATGTATGTTGTGATTCTATATCACTTACAACGAGAGAAATGAAATGCTATCCTCTAAAAAAAAATAATAATAATAACATTTTAAAATTTTGGGAAAAAAAAGAAATGTCATTTAATCAGAGATCAAGAAATATTGTATTTTTAAAACCATGCTTTTATAAAGCAACCAGAAAAGTCATAACAGCATTTGAAAAATAATGAGATATCCTAGAGTAAATAATATTTACATGGAAATATTGAAAGTCACATTAACCTCAGAAAATGCATTATCAAAAATGAGCATTTGATAAATAAATACTAATATTGTATAGCATTATGATAAAGTAGCTTTTCCTTAATTATATGCTAGATAATCTGTGGTGTGGCCTAATGATTAGGATGGCAGAAGTGGACTCACTTCACATCAGGGAAGCCATCTGTGCAATAATATCTCCATGTTCTAGTAAATATAATCAAGGGAGAACCCCTTACTTAAATAGAAACACAATGAATTAATTTTCTAATTGCTCTTTGCTTGTATGAATATTAACTTCAAAATTTATTTTGCCGCACACAATTATGGCTTTTCCTATTTCAAATCACTAAAATTTTCATAATTTGTATTTGAATAAGAGCAAGCAATATTCTAAAAAGTTCATCAGTGCAGTTTGAAATGACATATCCACATCATCAGTGATTAATGATGAGTCAAAATGTCAAGGCCATGTAGATTAAAATGCAATTAACCTATGTCAGCATCCCTCTGCTTTTTGGGTAATAGTTTAATGCTTATTCATATTCACAGCAGGAAAGGGGATTCTCAGTACAAATGTAAACACTATGATATACTTTTGGTCATATGTATTGTGTTAATCAGCTCTCCACCACTGTGACAAAATGCCTGAGGAAATCAACTTAAGGAAGAGAAAGATTTATTTTGGCTCATGACCTTGGAGGTTCCAGTCCATGGTCACTTGGCTCTATTGTTTCTAGGCCTGTGATGAGATAGAATATCATGGTAGTGAGGGTGTGGCAGAGCAAAACTACTCATCTCATGGCATGAAGCAGAAAGAGAGAGAGAAAGAGGCCGAGGAGAAGGGGCCAGGTACAAAATATAGGCTTCAAAGGCATGCACCAAGTGATCTATTTCTTTCAATTGGGCCCCACTAGCAACTCAGAACAACCCCACAACACATGAGCTTTTGAAGGATGTTTAAGATCCAAACTATAATCTATCTTGTAAAATGTAAGGTAACACATATCATTTATTTCTTGGATAGTAGCTTGCAAAGAATTTAATAGGAAGTTGGTCATGCTATCCATAATGGAAAACCACTCAAAATATTTCTAGATATTTAATATATTTTATCATATGTACTGTCTTAATTCCAGCAAAAGATATATATATATATATATATATTTGGTACTGGAGATTGAATTCAGGGGCACTCGACCACTGAGCCACATCCCCAGCCCTATTTTGTGTTTTTTTTTTTAATTTTTTCCAAACCTTTATTTTATTTATTTATGTATTTTGTATGTGGTGCTGAGGATCGAACCCAGTGCCTCACGCATGCAAGGCAGGCGCTCTACCACTGAGCCACAACCCCAGCCCCTATTTTGTGTTTTATGTAGAGACAGGGTCTCACTGAGTTGCTTAGCACCTTGCCATTGCTGAGGCTGGCTTTGAACTCAGTCTCAGCCTCCAAAGTGCTGGGATTACAAACGTGTGCCACCACGCCCAGCTGCAAAAGATAATTTGTCATTAACATTGGTTGAAATATTTCTCCACCTACTGAAAGACCTTCATGTGTGAATGTATTTGTCTATGTAAAATAGTGATTAAAAGGATACAAGTCAACTAGAAGGAAGAATAATTTTCTTGGTATTAATCATAAATCTCTCCTCTTCTTCCTCTAAAAGACACAAAATAACTAACATAACAATATATATTAGAAAATAAGCAATCATACATACATCCATAATCCAGAGTATAGTAGTGTGAATACATAAATATTGTGATGTTCCTTTTTCTCTCTCTATGCATCTCTGTATCTCTCTCCCTCTCCTCATATATTTGTGTATCTGTTTGTGTGTATGTATATGTGTAGTTTGTAGTTGTTCAAAGAATATAATGACCATATCACTTTCATTAAAACATTACAGCTGGGGGCTGGGGCTGTGGCTCAGCAGTAGAGCACTTGCCTTGCATGTGTGAGGCACTGGGTTCAATCCTCAGCACCACATAAAATAAATAAAGGTATTGTGTTCATCTATAACTAAAAAAAAAAAAAAGAAAAGAAAAGAAAACATTGCAGCTGGGCATGGTGGTGCACACCTGTAATCCTAGCTGTTCAGGACGCTGAGGCAGGAAGATTGCAGTTTCAAAGCCAGCCTCAGCGAAAGCGAGGCACTAAGCAACTCAGTGAGACCCCATCTCTAAATAAAATACAAAATAAGGCTGGGAATGTGGTTGAGTGCCTCTGAGTTCAATCTCCAATACCAAACGCAAAACAAAAAAATTACAAATAAAACTAATATCCCATTAACTTTCATCCCTATTTTATTTTCTTTCCTTTTTACTCTCCATAAAGATAAACACTATTGTGAATTTTAAAGGTAACTTTCCACTCTTTAATTTTTTTATAAATTTCCATAAAAAACAGAATGGCTTTTTGCTTTTGAAAAAAATTTTATATAAATAGCATACTTTGTAAATACTTCTTCAATTTACTCTTTTGGACTCATTAAAATGTAAAACTCATCTATGTTTAAATGCATTGTAGTCTACATCGAGTCTCAAGTTGGTGGCCATTCAGTCTATTTTCAATTTTCAACTTAACAATTATAAAATGAATAGTTCTGTCTTTATTTCCTCACTGTATGTGGGAAAGGAACTCTAATTAGGAATTGTTAGATTATTCAGTGTGATCATTTTAACTCTAAGGTATTGATTGCTGAATTACTTTTCAGAGTGACATGCCAGCTTTTAATCCAGTCAGTGGTATATGACAATGGCATTTCCTCAAACTTTTATCAAATTGAATACTATACAGCCTAGAAATTGGAGATGGAGTTTTCTCTCAAGGAAACATCATCAGAAGACTAAACTTGAACTCCACTAAAAGGGTCCTTGCTTCATTATCCTTACCAGTAACATCGTGGCCACATTTCAGGGAGTTCAACCCAGGGTTCGTGTCTCTCAACTCAAGAGGTACAAGAGACATTTTGAATTTAAATCTATCCTAATTGAAGACTTGAAACAATCTGAATTATATATTTTAATTTGCTTTATTCACTTTTCTAACTTGTAATAATAAAAGCACGTAAGAGGTCTGAAACTCCCTTGTCTGAAATAAAACTTATTGAATGAAAAATTCTGATACTCCTTCATACAGTAATTTCATATCTAGTAATCTATCTTAAGATAATATTGGAAAATCAGAAGGTTTAAGTTGCACTATGAAAAATATGTAGCCAGTGACATTAACACCAAAGGGGGAAGAAAAGAAGGAAGATAGAGAAAAAAAGGAAAGGATAGGATTTAAACAAGGGATTCCTATTGAGTCTTGTCCTGACAACATCTTGAGAATGCTATCAATCTCAGAGAACTGAATAGCTCTGGGGACTCTTGAGAGAGATTGTTTCAAGTCTTCAGTTAGGATGGATTTAAATTCATAATGTCTCTTGTACCTCTTGAGTTGAGACACATGAACCCTGGGTTAAACTCCCTGGAATGTGGCCACGATGTTACTGGTAAGGATAATGAAACAAGGACCCTTTTAGTGGAGTTCAAGTTTAGTATTCTGGTGATGTTTTCTTGAGAGAAAACTCCATCTCCAACTTCTAGGCTGTATAGGTTTTGCCCAGAAAACCTAAGGAAAAGGTGTCACTAGTAATTCCCTTGCGATACTTGACCACATCTAAGTATAGCAGGCTAAAATCTTTGAGAGCCTAGAAAAAAATAGAGATTTTAAAAAAATGATATATAGTATTTGTACACTTTTATGAGATATATTATTGTATTTTAATACATGCATACATCATATAAAATCTATCAGTATAAGAGATCAGCCTTTGGGAACCTCCATGGTTGTCCAGCCAATAAGAGACCAGGGACTGCTAGCCACTAGCCACTGGGGAGCCCAAATTCAGAGTAAGAGTGACTCCAGAGACCCTAGCAGAGACAATCCCACCCAAGGGCAGCCTGGGCTCACCTCAGTTTTGCTCTAGAGTTCCAGTGGACCAGCAGGAGCTGTAGAGGGCCCAGCTGCCCTCAGGAAATTCCACGGGTGTCTAGCCAATGGGAGACCAGGGACTGCTAGGGAAGACCAGGGACTGCTGGCCGCTAGCCACAGAGGAAGGCACACCCAGGGTAAGAGTGGCTTGCAGAGATCCCAGCATGAAGAAGCCCCACCCAAGTGTGCTCTGGGCCCGCCTCAGTTCCGTTTCAGAGTTCCTGAGATTGGGTGAGACAGAAGACCCAAAACCACCCTTAGGGAATTCCAGGGGTGCCCACTTGAAGGCAGACCAGAGCCTGCTAGCCTCCAGCCCCAGAAGAGCTCACACTCACTGTAAGGGTCACACACAGACTCTCCTGCTTGTGACTCTCCCTAAGTGAGACCTGGGCCCACCTCCAGTTACGCTCCAGAGTTCCTGTTCATGAGCAGCAGTGCAAGAGAGGGGCAAAACAGCTCTCAGGGGCCGCCTCAGGAGCCCAGCCAAGACCACTCCCACTACCCTCTAGAGGTACGTCCACTACCTCCACCACCAACTTTAGTGGCAGTAGTGCCCATCTGGAGACACTGGGGGAACAGAAGTAGCTCCAAGGTGAGACACAGGTAATCTGGAGTGTCAATACAAGATTATAGGATAGAAGCCGCAATACCTCAGATTGGTATTTCAAGAAAGGAAGATACACAATCAACATGAAAAAACAAGAGAAGAAAGTGCCCCAAAGAAACCTGGATACCACTGTAACAGAATCCATTGACAGCACAGTTGTTGAAATGTCAGAGAAAGAATTCAGAATGTACATAATTAAAAATGATCAGCCAACTAAAGAACGACATAAGTGAAAAATTACAGGCA
>CM053417.1:9891776-9920397 GCA_028644305.1 Xerus rutilus
AGCAATAAAAGAGAATAAAATTATGACATTTGCAGGTAAATGGATGGAGTTGAAGAATATCATGCTAAGTGAAGTAAGCCAATCTCAGAAAACCAAATGCAGAATGTACTCATTGATAAGTGGATGCTGATCCATAATGTGGGGAAGGTCATGGGAACAATGGTAGAACTCTGTTCACAGGGGTGTAAAGGGGGAGGGGGCGTGGGGACAGTAAAGGTGGTGGAATATGATGGTCATCATAGCCCTAACTTTATGTATGACTGCATATATGTTGTGATTCTATACAACTTACAACTAGAGAATTGATATGTTATCCTCTATGTACAATGAATCAAATTGCACTCTGTTATCATGTAAGCCTAAATAGAACAAATAAATAAATTAAATATGAAAAAAAATATATCAGTATAATAAGCATTTCCATGTCTTCAACCATATATTATTTTTATGTGTTGCAAATTTCATATTTATCTTTCTAGTCATTTTGAAATACAGATTCTTTTAAACAATACCCTACTGTTCTAAGTAGCTTAGAGCCTCTCCCAGTTGCTGAGACTGGCTTTGAACTTGGGCTCCTCCTACCTCAATCTCCCAAGCTGCTGGGGTTACAAATATGAGCCACCATGCCCAGCTTATTGTTTCCTTACTTCTGTTAGCTTTGGATTTGGTTCATTCTTGCTTTTCTGAGTCTTTAAGGCACATTACTATGTTGTTTATTTGAGATCTTTCTCATTTTTGAAGTATGCATTTATTGCTATTAACTACTTTCTCAGTAATGCTTTTGATGTAGCTCACAAATTTGGAAAAGTTTTGTCATCATTTGCATGCATTTATAAAATTTTTTGATTTGCCTTTTAATATTTTGCATTATCCATTTGTAATTTAGGAACATGTTATTTAATTTCTATGTATTTGTATACTTTCTTCTTGTAGATTTGTGGTTTTAATTCATTGTTGTCTGAAAAGATACATGATATAATTTCTTTATTTTTAATTATTGAGATTTGATTTGTGGACTAGCTATGATCTCTCCTGGAGAATGTCCCATGTGATAATGAGAAAAATGTGTATTCTGTTGCCAGTGGATAAATGTTCTGTCAGTGTCTATTAGATACATTTCCTGTATAGTATGGTTTAAATCAGATGTTTCATTGTTGATTTTCTGTCTGAATGATCTGTCCATTGAGGAAACTGAGCTTTTGTAGTTCCCCAGTATTATTGTATTTGAGTTTCTTTCTTCCTTTAAATTTCATAATATTTGCTTTATGAATTTGGGCAGTTCCACATAGGGTGCATGTGTATTTATGTTGATTAAAATTTCTTGATGAATTTTTCCTTTTATCAACATATAATGACCTTCTGTCTCTTTTTATGGTTTTTAATTTTATGTCTGCTATATCTGATATGAGTCTAGCTACTACTGCTCATTGTTGATTTCCACTTGTGTGATATAGCTTTTTTTTCAACTTTCCACTTTTAGTCCCTTTTTACCAGTAAAGTGAGTTTCTTGTAGAAAGCCTACAGTTAGATCTTCGGGTTTTTTTTTCATTCATTCAATCAGCTTTTGTCTTTTGATTAGTAACTTTAATCCATTTATATTTGAGGTTATTATTAATAGTTTTGCAACCATTCTGTCATATTTAAAATTGCATTCTGCTTGTTTTGTCTATTTTTATGCCTTTCCACTCATTTTATTATTTATTTTTGGGATTTGGTGGTTTCCTAACATGCTAAGTTTTTATTCTCTTACCTTTAATGTATCTGTTATTCTAGTAAGTTTTGTTTATTCATGTTTTTTCCTGATGGTAGTTAACATCCTTTCATTTACAGTGTAGAACTCCCTTAAGTTTTTCTTGCAGGTTGAGTCTAGTGGTGATTAGTTCCCCTGGTTTCTGCTTTTCTGGGAAATAATTTATTTATTCTTCAGTTTTAAAGGAAAATATTGTTGGATATGGCATTCTTGGTTGACAATTTTTTCAGTATTTTGAATATATTACTTCATTCTCTTCTTGCCTATAAGTTTTTTTGCTAATAAATATGCTGTAAGTCTGATGGGCATTCCCTTATATGTGCCTTTATGCTTGTATCTTCCTGTTTCAGGATTCTCTCTTAAGTACTTTAGCCTCGTGACTATAATATTACTTGCTGGAGATCTATTTTGATTGAATCTAGTTGGATTCCTTAGAGCTTCTTGAATCTGGAAGTCTGTACCTGTTTGAATATTTAGGATGTTTTTGGCTATTTTACAAAATAAGTGTTCAATGCCTTTCCTCATTACTTTCTGGGATTTCCATAATTTGAATATTTTTCACTTAACATTTCTCACAAGTCTCATAGACTATTTTCACTTTTTAAAATTATTTTTTTCCTTTTTCTTTTCTCCTTTTTTTCTTCCTTCCTTTCTTTTCTTTTTTCAATTGGATAATTCAAAGCCCCTGTCCTCAAGTTCTGAAACTCTTTCCTTCTGCCTCTTCTAATCTGTTGTGGAAGCTCTCCAATATATTTTTCATTTTATTGATTGATATTTTTAGTTCCAAGGTTTCTGATTGGTTACTTTTTATGATTTTTATTCCTTTGATGTATTTCTTATTTATATCTTTTTTTCTCATTTCTCCACATTGCTTATCTGTATTCTCTTGTATCTCAATGAATTTCTTTAGAATCACTATTTTAAAATTTTTTCAAGCATTTTATACATATCCTTAAATCTGTAAAATTTATAAAATTTATAAAATTTGAGATTTATTTCTGGAGAATTACTGTTGTACTTTTGAGGTGTAATGTTTCATATTTCTTGTGTCCTTATGTTGATGTCTGCACATGTGGTATAACATTTGTTTCTTCTGATTTCATGAGTAGCTTTCATAGGAAAAAAGTTTGTTTTTTCCTTCATTTATATGAATATAATGTCAGTCAGATAGGTACTTTTGGATTATAAGGAAGCTCAAAACAATAGTTTCTTTGTTATCTCTTTGTCTTTAATTGTCAGCAGTGTCTGAGTGCCTCAATGTCTGGACTATAGTAGTTCATGAAGTAGTTGTATAACTTTTCAGTGCACATAGGTTTAAAAGGATGTATGTCTTCGCATTCCACAGAATTGAGCCCTGATGTCACTAGGTCTTGTGGTAGCAGTTTCCATAGTCTCAGATGTGTGGGACATGAGTAAGATTGTCTCCAATTCCTCATGACAAGCCTAGGTGATACTAAAGGTTATGGCAACAGTAGCCACAGTTCCTTAGTCACAGGATGTGAAGGAGAACTGCCTCAGGTATCTCAGTATGAATGTGGGAGATGACTGGGCTTATAGCATAGTAACCACAGTATTGGATAGTACCTTACTCAAGTCCAACTGTATAAACACAAGTGATGCTGGCATATGTGTCACTGGTAACCATGGATTTGAGGTTTTAGAACACAAACGGGAACTTCTGTACATCCAATGGGGCAATCATAGTTGGTACCGGGGCTTTTAGCAAAGGAAGCCATTTTCATGAAGCTGTAGAACTCTTTGCTAGGTCACAGGGGACAAACATAAGTGGTACCAGGTCTTTGTTCTGAAATGCAAGGGCTATGGAAGAATTGTTCCCAAAGTCATCTGGGGTATGTACAGGTTTATGTTTGTGCTTGTGGAACTAGTGTCCATGCTCTCTTGAGGTGCAGGACATGAGGAGACTTTCACTAGTTACTTTATGTTAACCATGGATGGTACTGGGGTTTTTGACTTGGATATCTGTGGTGTTGGAGTTGCAGGAAGTGAGTGTTAGTTTCCCTACTTTACGTAAGTAAAACTCTCATTGAGACACTTGTGGCATTGACGATTATAGTCCTGGAGCTGAATAACATGGTTATTAAAAGTCTGGTGGCCATACACTTTGCCATAAGGACAAGTTTGGGTGATGCCAAGACTTTTGCACCAGCAACTACAGTCCTCAAGCCATTGGCTTAGAAGGAGACCTTCCCTAGATTCTGACAGTTGAGTGCAGATGTCAGCAGGGGTTGGAATTAAAAGCAGCAGGGTTCTTGGAGTTACAGGGCTTGGCCAGTAACTTTCCTCCCAATGTACAAGCACAAGTGAATCCAGGATTTTGCAATAGTGACTGCAGTCCAAAGGATGTAAACTTGGGAAAAGACATTCGCTAGATCTTACCAGGTAAATGTGGAATATTGGCAGGGGTTGGGGCCACCATTCCTGAAGTTGTAGGGCTTGACCAGGAGCTTCTCAATTCCAATGTACAGGTGAGGGTAAAGCTAGAATTTTGCAACAGTGGCTATAGTCCTATAGTTGTGGGCTGGGGAAGAAACTTTCCTAATTCCATGGGGTAAGTACAGATTGGTTTCTGTCTTGTGTCTATGGCAGCTGCTGGTCTTGAAGCTGCTTGAAACTGAGGAAGTTATCTTCTACTAGATGAGACTTGCCATGGCACAAGGTATCTGGCAGATTCAGGGGATTGTCTTCCAGATCCTAAGTCATAATGGCATCTAGCAGTAGCTGTTGTGGAAGTTTTAGTTCTGAGGGTTAGAGAAGATCCAAAGTGAGTATACTCTTTGCAGCTAAGGAATCACTTTTAGACCAATCAACTCCCTGAACTGAATTTAAAGCTTACAAGTACCAGGTTTCTGACCAAAGGGAAAAATTGAGGTTATCTGTTGACTAGGAAGGCTAATGTGTTTACACTAATAATTGTTTGCACTAATAATTCCCTGATGTGTAATCTTAAAGAGATTGTGGACTCAGTTTGGGATGAGAGATTGAAGAGATACCAAGTAGCTATCTGGATGTCTCCAAACCCCATATAAATAGCAGTCTGTTCATTTAGCTTTTTCAGTAGGAAGTAGTTGTTTTTAGAGTATCTGAACCCCTCAAGAGGCTCCAATGGTTGTAAGGAAGTCTTAAATGTCTGGTGGCCGTAAGGACTAGAAGGCCTGTTGCAGGAAGGAAAGATAGGACAGACGTGAATAACAGGTGGAGGAGGTAGGAATGTTAAGGTGGGACAACAGTTAAAGGGAGCTGAAAGGAAATTGGAAGATGTTGAAAAAGAGGAAAAAAGATTAATGGAAGCAAGAAATGGGTTTCAGATAAAAGAAGGAAAAGGTTTTGAATGAACCAGTTTGCTATGACAGATAAATGTATGGAGCACTAGATTAGGAGTTCCGACTCACCTCAGTGAGTATAAATTTTCTCAGCCAGAAAGGACAAAAAGCGTCTGCAAAGCTGACATAAATACCTTGGTAAAGACAATACAATCTGAGGGGAGGGCATGACTTCAAGTCATATCACCAGAAAATTGCCAAATAAACACTAATCTATATATATGTAAAGAGAGACTTTATTTAAAATGACTATTGCACTAGACAGAATATTCTGATCTTGGAAATCTAAGTATCTCATAATCACAGAAAGACTTCTCTATTATAGGGAGGGGTAAGCAATAGGTGGAAGTTGGGAATGTGAGGGTAAGTGAACAGACTTCAGGATTGCTACAGTTTTACAGGAAATGTATATTGCTGTAGTCAGCTAATTCACAGAATAAGCTAATAATAAGCCATGTTCTGCATTTTAATGCTTGCCCAGGCATGGGAGCAAGCCAGAAGGTCCTGGGGCAGGACAGAGGAATGATCAAATTTTTGTCATGGAAAAGCAGAGGTAAGAAATATGCAATTTTTAGTGCTTGGTTAACAATAAATTTCTGTTGTCTTAAATCACTAATTATGTGTTAATTTTTACAGCAGCAATAGGAAGCTATATATATATATATATAAAGAGAGAGAGGTTCTAAAAATAGAGCATATAAGTGTCCATCTCAAGAAGTTAGGTAGGGACTGGGGTTGTGGCTCAGTAGTAGGGCACTTGCCTAGCATATGTGAAGCACTGGGTTCAATTCTCAGCATTCCATATAAATAAATAAAATAAAAAGTCCATTGACAACTAAAAAACAATATAAAAAAGGAAGTTAGGTAAATAGCAGAAAATTCAATCCAATGGAAGTAGAAATAAAATAATAAAAAGTAGTATAAATAATAAAAATAAAAGAATATGCAAGATGATACAAATACATGCACATTATGCCAATACTTTTGAAAATCTGTACAAGATGGACAAATTCTTAGGTAAACTTTCACACTTCTTAATGAAAGAAAAGAAGAAATAGGAAATATGAATTTCCATTAAGACATTGGATTTGTTATTAAAAATATTCCCATAAGCTGAAGCTCAGTCTCATATGACTTCATTAGTGAATTCTTTTAAATGTTTTGAGTCAGAATAAGAAACAATCTTGTACAAACATTTCAGAGTATATGCAATGGGAATATTTGCCAAATCTTTAGAAGTCTTGAATAAACCTTAATATTGACATTTGGTGAGCATATTACTAGAAGATAAAATAAATCTCATTATATTTTATGAATATAGTTGCAAATACCCTAAACAAAATATTAATAGATTAATCCTACTGATAAATTGGAGGACACAATGACATATGGCTTTTATTCCAGAGATATAAGTATTGATACCTATTGCAAAGACTATTCATTTAATTAACTATATTAACAGAATTAAAAAGGAAAAAATCTCTGTAGATTAAGAAATTGTATTTGATAAGTCAAATAGTTTATGGCAAAAATTCTTATATACCAAGGGATAAAAGGGAATTCCCTTAATTTGAAAAGAGTGCGTACAAAACACACACAGACACACACACTCCCCTCCGAATTCATACTTAATTGTGACATAGCTAAGGCTTTCATCGTGATATTTGGACTAAAGCAAGAAGTCAATTATCTCATCAGTTCTATTTAACATCTTACTGAAGGTCTTCACCAGTACAAGAAGCAAGGAAATAAATGTGTCGTAAGTACTGAGAAAAGAAATAGAAGTGTAATTTTTTTGCAGATGATGTGATTATATATTCATAGAAAATCTAAAGAGAGACTATCTTCAGGCAAATCCTTAAAATTAATAAGAGAATTTGAAAATAATACTATGTGTTAGGTCAATATTAATAATAAAGCAATGGTATTTTGTAATAAAAATTAAAATCAAATGTTACTAAGATACTATTTCAAAGATGAAATGTCTACTAATGAATTTAAATATTTGACTTACACACTGACAACTACAAAAAACTCAAGATAAATTAATAAATATCAAATAAATTGAAAAATATACCACTTTCATGGATAAAAACACTAAATTTTAGGCTGGTAATGTAGCTTAGTGGTAAGTGCTTGCCTAGCTTGTGTGAAGCCCTGGGTTCAATCCCTAACACTGGTGGAGGGGGGAGACTCAATGTCACAAATTCCCCCAAATTCAATAACATTTCAATAAAAATTCTTACAAGTGGTGTGTGTGGGGCATCAATAATTCTACAACTTATATGAAAATACAATGGGGCACACTTACTCAAGAATATCAATACATCATCAAAAAAATTAACCATGGAATGAATACATTACTAGAAGGCAAGAATTGGAAATCCATGATAATTTGGAGAGTGTGGTGTTTGTGCAATAATAGAAAAACGACTCAATGAAGAAAAGTCCAGAAATTGGCCTGTGTATATAGGTTAAATTGATTTATGGCAAAGGTACCAATAAAATATAGTGCATAAAGTTTGGTATTTTCAATAAAAGGTGCTGAACCAAATGAAAGTCCACATGAGAAAGTATGTCATTAGATAAGCATAATAGAGTCCAAGTATATCATAAATCTAACCATGAAATATTTAAACAATAAAACATTTGAGAGCCCAGAGGTTTGGGAGGCTGAGGCAGGAAGACTGCATATTTGAGGTCAGCTTCAACATCTTTGGGAGGCCCTAAGCAACTTGCTAAGACTCTGTCTCAAAATTAAAAATAAAACAGGCTGGGGATATAGCAACAGTGGTTGTGTCCCTGGATTCAGTTTCTGGTACACACACACACACCTGTGAGAGAAAGCAAACACATCACATTTCTAGCTCAATTTCCATCCCTCCAGTCCTTATTCATTTTTATATTTTATGATTACCTAAAGAACTGCAGTTTGTACCAAACAATCTAGAATGTAATTTTGCTTTAGCTCTGTAATAATGTCATCAAAATCGTTAACAGTAAGAGCCATACCTTTCAAGTATTTAAGAATGCCAAGCCCTATTCAAAACACACAGTTGATGATTACAACTAATTCACTCTAATGCTGGATATAGGAGGTTATTTACACAGACTACAGAATCTCTTAATTTTAGAAAAGGAAAGGTCCTTAGAAGGTAGTTTGTTTCCTTATTGCATGAATGAAGTGATCAAATATTAGAAAGGAGGTAGGCCTTGCCCTTAGTTTTTATTACCAATGAGCCAAAGATCTAGGAACCTCAGTCTAGTTTAACATATTATCTCAGAGTTGCTTCAATATGTCTGGATTAAACCAGCATCTATCACCAAATTAATCATTAAGACATCGGGGGAAGAAGAGTGAGAAATCCAGCATGTAATATAAATGCCACTCACAAAAGAAGTAATGAGGATCACTTCAGTAATGTTATAAAGGGTCCATTTTAAATTGTGCTTATGTAGACAGGTGTTGAAAAGGCACCAGATGTAGCTTCCATAGAGACCAAGGGAGTAACAGTATTGTAACTCCTTAGGAACTACAAAATAGTAACGTAATAATACACAAGAGAAAACAGAAAACATAAACTTATTAAAATATCCATTTATATATTTGTTGTTTATTAGTGTCATTCACATAATAAATCAACCATTTTAAAGTTAACAATTCAGTAGTATTTAGTCAATTCACAGTGTTGTGATTCCACCAAATTTATCTAGTTCAAAATATTTTTGTCACTCCAAAAAGAAACTCCATACCCACTAAGCAATTATTCCCCCCCCACATTTTAACATAGTAATTTTAAGTATGTGATTGGTGCTTATATTATACATTTAGGAACAGTCAAACAAGACTTAATTTTTGAAATAGTTGCCATGACATCCCTTTCACTGTTTCCATTAACCATGACCTTCTTTTGAACAATTTTCTACATGCATTTAGAGTTCAGTTTCCTTTGGACATGATAACTAATCAATAACTAAAGGACAGCAAATTTAAGCATTTAGTTTCACATAATGAAAACGTTATAGAAAATTCAAATATTTTCTGAGTTTTGAAAGTGCATTAGAAAACACTCAGAAATATACAAGCCCCTACCACCACTCCACACATACACCGTTTCAGTCTCCAGATGGATAGTTTGCATTTCCTTGTGGAGCTAGGAGCTTTGGTCGGAGAAAGGAGCTCCTATTGGCTTTAGCTAGTGAAGTGTCTCCTTTTGTTAACTGGAAGGATTTCAATTTGGCAGCTCTGAAATCCCACCACAGGGAGCATTGCACTAAACTAGTTTATTAATTGGTATGCTGCCTCTCTGTTTTCCAAGGTTGGTAATGTACTCTGGTGTTATATGTATAGCAAGAGAATTTCTTAGTCAAGATTGACTCTTACCCTTTGGAAACAAATAGTATAGTGCGAAGTGAAAAACGTAGTCACATTTATTTACACTTACCCCTGTCTACTAATCTCATCAGCCAATGGAATCAGATCAGCACATGGCCAGATTCTGTTCTCCTAATGGAGACTAACAGAAACTCTGCAGATTGTTAATTCTTCATTCTTCTTTTCACTTGTTGTTGCTAATCTCTCTTTCCATTTTAATTCTTCCAGCCTGTCTCTATCTTAACTGCATCAGTCCCTAAGCAAATGCATATTTATTGTGGGGTGCATTTGGTGTGCCAAGTCATTGCCTTATGTTTTAAAGCTTAAGAGAAATGGAGCTAAATTTAATCTCCCTGCCCCCTCCAGGAGTAGAGCTAAGAGTGGGGAACTTGAGAATATATTTATATTCATTGATTTAGATTTTGCTCTTGTAACTTAGCAGTTTAATGCCTATTATTTATAAAGGATCCCAGGATCTACATAGTAAATGAGATTTCATGCATGCCTGAATTTGTCAAATTAAAAGGAAACCATTTCATAGAATTACAGAGTCCTAACATTAACAGAGATCCTTGAATGCATAAAATCCAACCAACTCATTTTTTTAGGGAACTGAAATGCTTAATGTGGAAAGGAGTTGGTCAGGGTTTTGCAGCAAGGTAGTGTCAGAACGGAACAAAGATGTCTCCTTTGGAAAATTAGAATTGTCTGAAGATCCTGAGTTGATTTTCTCTGGGGAGCTTAATGGGCATGGTGATGGTATATAATATTTGTAAAGCATTTATTATAAGGTCAGGCACTCTTTCAAGCATTCCCACAAATTAACACACTTTGTCTTTACCACAGCCCACTAAAAAGTAGATATTTTATTAGCTCCATTTCACATATGAATAAAGAGGAGATCTTGGAGATTATTTGATTTGACCAAGGTGATACAGATAGAAGTAGTAAACTCAGTCTTTTAATTCAGGCATTCCAATTCCACAGCCCAGACTACTGAGGAAAGCCCTGTAGATTTTGATGCAAGCATGCGGAAGCTCACACGGAAATAGTAAATCAGTCTGTAAAGTAAAAAGAACAAGGCTGATGTGGAGAGAGAAGTGAAAAATAGATGTCACGTGTCTTCATGGTAAAAATATAGCAAGAGGAGAGAGAAAAAGAGAGGGAGAAAAAGAGGAGATAGAAAAGGAGGGGATGGGGTCAAGTTTTCTGAATTCCAGCTTTTTACTACAATTATTTCT
The DNA here is from genome assembly GCA_028644305.1 of Xerus rutilus. Classification (NCBI taxonomy): domain Eukaryota; kingdom Metazoa; phylum Chordata; class Mammalia; order Rodentia; family Sciuridae; genus Xerus; species Xerus rutilus. The sequence goes on from CM053417.1 coordinate 9,902,484, forward strand.
CTGTGTCCTCATAATAAATATGATTTTTCTTTGATCACCTTGCGGTGGATTTCTATTACTAATACCTTACAACTGAGATATCCTTGAGGAAAACTCTGCTGTTTGACAATAAAGGTTAGGTATTTGTTTATTCTCTGTTACTATAATGAAAGACTCAAGGCTGGGTACTTTAAAAAGAAAGAGGTTTATTTACCTGTGGAGGTTCAAGGGTGTTTCACATATACTGGCTTATCTTCCATAGAAAACTCCTGGTGGGAGTGCACATGAGAGGAAGAGATCATATTACCAGACAGGAAATCCACAAGTAACAGAGACAGCCAGGCTTGCACTTACTATAACAACCTTCGCATGAGAAGAGTCCCATGAGAACTACCTTAACTCTTTCTGGGGGCACACTCCAATGACTAAAGTATTTCCCACTAGACCCCACATATTAATGGTCCTACCACCTCAACACCACCACACTGAAGAACAAGCCTCCAGTGTATGAACCCTTGGGAGACAAACGACATTCAAACATGGCCTTCTGCCCCTAACCTCCAGAGTTCATGTCATTCTTACAATGCAAAATGCATTCAAAAAGTCTCAAAGTCTTAACTTGTTCCAGCACCACTGAAAAGCCAAGTCCAAAGTCTTCTGTGAGACTCAGGGTAAACTTTCTTAGCTGTGAGCCTATCGAATAGAATTGTTTAAAAAGTTGTATACTTCTAAGATACAGCAGTGTGATGGGCTGAATATTTATATTCTAAAAGGGAGAAATAGGGACATAGAGAAGGGGTAACTGGTCCAAAGCAAGATTGAAACAGTAGAGTAGTTACTAAGTATTAAAGCTCCAAGTCTGTGCACACTGTAGTGGTGGGTGGGCCCCAAGGCCTGAGGCAGCCTTTCCCCACAGCTTTTCTGGTCTATGTGGCTACTCTCATAGATAGCATCCTGATGTCTGCAGGTTTTCTGGGTGAGTGATTCTTGCCAGAAAACCAAGAGTAGAATTTTGAGGCAGTCCTGGGTAATAAGCCTGTGAAGTGTCACCTAGGGCCCTTCTCTAAAACAATTCTACCTGAGAAGCCCTCTGTGTCTATGATAGGAGAGACAGCTTGGCAGATTTCTGAGATGTCTGCTAGGCTTCTTATGCATTGTCTTGACAATTAGCATGGGAGCTAATCTCTTTAGTAAGTGGCAGCTTGGCCACAGCCTTATAAGCTTTCCTTTTGCTCCTTTACTGATCAGACTGAATTTTCTAAATCTTTCCATCTTATTTCCCTTTGCTCTTGAATGAAACTAAAAGTCACAAAAACACCCATATAGTCTCTTCTGTATTATATTTAGAAATGTCTCCTGTGATTTTTTTCATTATTTTAAATTTGCCTTTCTGTGAAACTCTAGGTCATGTAGACAGTCCATATTTTTTTCAGTGGTCTAACAAGGAAGGTCTTTATTCCAATTTTCAATAGGGTGCTTATTTCCATCTGAACTAGTCCCCTTTCTCTTTGTCTTCTAAGCTCACAAAAATCATGCATAATGTCCTTCTTATTGCTCTGTAGGCTTTATCTGACCTGCTCCTCCAAACTCTTCCAACATCTGCCCATAATCCAGTTCCAAACCATGTCCACATTTTCATGTACTTATTATCAGTAACAGCTCCACTCCTCAGGACCAATTTTTTGTATTTGTACATTTTCTCTTGTTAATAATACAGTACTAAAGCCTGGGTAAGTTATAAACAAAGAAAGTTTATTTTGGCTCAAAGTTCTGGCCAAATTTCTGGGGTCTGTATCTGGTGATGGCCTTCTTACTAGCAAGAGTCCTGAAACAACATAGAGCATAAAATGATAAGATACAGGGAGTCCATGTGTGTCCTTTTGTTTCTCTCCCTCTTCTTCACAGTCACTAGTATTCAGTCATGAGGGCTCCATTCTGATGACCTCATCTAATTTTAGCCACCTCTCAAAGGCCTCACCTCTAAACACCATAGTTGGATTAAGTTTCCACTCTCCTGGTGATACTACACAATGAGGATTAAATTCCAATAGGGAATTCAGAGGGGACAAACTATATTCAAACGTTAGCTATAGATGGGTAGATATCTCTTTTTTTTTTTGGTACCGTGAATTGAACCCAGGGATGCTTAACCACTAAGCCATATCCCCAGCCCATTTTTATATTTTATTTTGAGACAGTGTCTCACTGAGTTGCTTAGTGACTTGCTTTGAACTCATGATCCTCTTGCCTCAGCCTCCTGAGCTGCTGGGATTACAGGTGTGCACCACCACACCCAGCTCCATATATTTTCAAGAAGGGATTGAAAGAAGAAAGCCACTCACATTATTGTGCTCCACTCCATCTCCCTCCCTTTTATTTGAACGTTTCTTGTCTTCCTGCTTTGATGCTACTCCCCATTAATTTGAAACCTCATGTTTGTGTCAGTGTTCCTGTTTTGTGATTCAACATAAAACATAATATCCTCCCAACCATCCATTCTTATGTTTTCATCCTCATTGTCTGTTATTTCAAATCTTTAAAAACATTTTTTTTTTTTTTTTGGTATTTGGGATTGAACCCACTGAGCTACATCCCCAGCCCTTTTATATTTTTTTATTCTGAGACAGGCCTTCCTAAATTGCTGAGGCTGGTCCAGAACTTGTGATCCTCCTGCCTCAGCCTCTTGAACCACTGGGATTACAGGCATGCACCATCATGCCTGGCTCCAAATCTTTATTCTTTCCCTTTCTTTTGTTTTACCTCAATTTCCTAAGGACTTCAAATGAAAGTATGACCACTTAAACAGAAAAATACCTCTTAGAGCAGTATGCCAGATTTAGTGTCATATATTTTAAAAGGGCCTTCACAGACTGAATGTTTGTGCCCTCCTCCAAAACTCTTCATGCTGAAATTCTAAGCCCTTGTGTAATTTATTTTGGAGGTGTGGCCTTTTTTTGAGGTGATCATATCATTGAGTCTCCAGGAGGGAGACTATGTCCCTATGAAATAGACCATACTTTCCCTTTCACTATGATCTCCTTTCACTATGTGATGTCAGTGAGAAGATGGCCATTTATGACAAGGAAGAGGATCTTCAACAGACATCAAATCTGCTGGTGCCTTGATCTTGAACTTTCCAGCCTCCTGAATGGTAAGAAACAAATTTTTGTTGTTTCTTAACAACCAACTCTGGTTGTTAGCTCAGATAGACTAACTAAGACAGATCTCATGTTAATACCTGTATATATGGATAGCAACTTAGAATTAATAAAGCAGTTTCACAGAAGCCCTTTTATGCCATACCCAAAATGCATGAATAATATAAATAGGATAGTTAGAATTCTTTCATTTTAATGTTGAAAAAGTTTCTAATTTTTTCCACTTCTAAGCACTTTTTAAAAAGAAGCTGCTTTTTATCAGTTTTTAGAATCCTCAAAGTGATCAATAATGAGCATTTTAAGTTTTAAAAATGGATTAGAAGTAAGTGAACCAACAAATGAGCAAAGAAAGAATTAATGAATGGTATTATTAAGTGGTTTATCCACATTATCAATATCCTTGATATTACAAGGCAAGACACCTAGTACCAAGGTGTCTGAATCTTAGTGTAGGACTTTTTCCATTGTACTGGCCTGCCAACACTCCACATGAAAGTGACTTTACACCTCTAACAAGTAGGAACTTTTAATACTATCTGAGCTCCATTAATTGTAAATGACTATCTCACACCTGATATTTCAAAGGTATTTTTCCTAACACTACATTTATTTTAAGGAAAATCTGCAGATAAGCATTAAAAAGATATATAAGAGCATGGAGGAGTCATGAATAAAAATAATTGGGCATTTTAAAAGCAAACAAACCAGAATTTATACATCTAAATGAATATTATCCTTCCAAGTAGTCCCCCTGGGAGGATAAACACATACTCCAGTGATAGTACCATTGCTCAAAATGCCTCTGGAACTCTTCTATGGGAAATGACTTCTGAGTCAGAATGGAGAAGTCACATAAGAAATTCCATTTTATCAGTTTATATTCGCACTTAATATAAAAACAAATCCCTTTGGACATACTACCCTACAGAATGTAAGGCAGAATCCTAATTAGCATACTTATTAAAAGCACACCATGCATTTCCTTTTAATAATAAAACATATAGTGAAGAATTAATATATATCTGCTATAGGTAGTAACAATCCTAAGTACCATGCAATCATTTCCAAATTAGGAGTGGTTACTTTAGAAACAAGGCACATTATTTTAGCCATTTCAATTTTTATGGTTCCTGTAAGCATCTCAGCTATGTAACAAGACCACCAAAACACTAATTAGGGAGCCATGAGCCTTTACTTTGGCCTTGTAGAAACTAAGTGGTTCTGCTGTGTTCTTCCAGTCTATGGAGAACAACTATTTTGGGCTCCTGTATTTTTAAAATGAAAATACCTAAATGAAGCATCAAGAACTTTGATCTTAATTTTACTTTCTGAAATGCACTTTAGTGACAATTGTATTAGAAAGAGAGTTGGCACTATATTCATTTATATATTTGATTTTGTGTTTTCTTAAACCATTATTTTCTTACATATTGTTTCAGGCAATTTGCTAAGACTTAGAATATAGACTGAAAGAATCCTTAGCATTAAGTTGGTCAAGGGAGATATAATATAGATAACTGGAAGAAATATTTAAAATTTCTGGAATAATCAAATATGTAAAGTCAATAAGTAATGACCTAGGGCCAGGGTGTGGCAGGCGTAGGATGGTGGAGGGTGAGGAATAGAGCATGATTACTTGAGGTTATGAAATTTTTTTCTTATGTAATGAAATGCTCTAAAATTGATTGAGGTGATAGTTGTACAACTCTAAACAAACCATAAAGCATTGGATTGTATATTTTTAATGAGTGAACTGATATTTGAATTACATCTCATTAAAGCTGATTTTTAAAGAATTTCAAACAGTGAAAGTTGGTATAAATAGTATGAAAATAACCAATTGAAACATGAGCACTCAAGGGTAGCTACAGGTTGGCAGAAAGAATGCATTTAAAAACTAAGTTAGTGGACTATGACATGCTTACTTACTGTGAGACCTTGAGTCAATCATTTTCCTTCTCTGAGCCTGTTTCTCAGTTTTATGGAATGAAAATTGTAATATTTATTTGGCCTATTTTGTTTGTAGAGATAGCATGAGATACCTCTTTCTTGTGGTCAGTATGACACCTACAACATATTATGTGGTCCACAAACAGTAGCTGCTGCTGTCCTTATTAGTATTTAAAGGTACTGTTTTCACCAACTTATGCTGAGATCAAAAACAGTCTATCAAATCTCAGTGACTCCAGACAGATGCGTTTCTCACACATTATCCAACAAGCTGGCTCTAATTAGTGTCTGAGAAGTCTAGGTTATGACCATTTTGCACTGTTTACATCAATGTGTGCTTTGTTTTCATCCTGCCTAGAGTCCTGGGAAAGAAAGTCTGGATAAAGGACATTTACTCTTACCTGTATCACAGGAGCATCGCATTTCCATCAGCCAGAACTCAATCACGTGATTCCCACCCAACTACATGGGAGACCAAGAAATGTGTTCTTACTAAATGGCCAGAAAGAGTCAATGCTGGGCTTAAAATACAGTATTTCTGTATACACAGATATAATAACTATCTACACAACACTAACAGCAGCCAGTTGTTTTGTTATACAGTTTCAACTCATTATCTTTTCTGATATTCCTTTACCATTGGATTGAGTAGTAGTTACATTATCTTGGAGATAGCACTTAACTAAAGTTTCAAAATCATATTTCCCTTGTGAATATCTTTTCTACCTGTTGAGCTAATTTTACCTAAAAATGAAATGATCTTGCTTTGTAGGGTATCTCTAGAAATACCTTTGCAATGAGCACCTCAGCCTGGATGCATGAGTCTTTTCAAAGTGAAAATTCTCAGTTTAATCATGCAGCTACCTAGAATGGACAGAACACAGTGACATATGAGTTTGTCCATTGGATAGTCTAACCCATGCTGCTAGGGGCTGAGAAGTTGGCTCCAGTGCAGATGATAGGTTCATCTAGTCTTCTTTGGGTTCCAATTAAGAGTCTCCATTCCAGGACAAAGTTCCAAAAGATATTATTAACATTTTTAACTACAAATAATTAATACTGTGTCCGTTTGTCATAATGAGAAGGAATCAGTGCCATAGCAGTGCTTCACTTGCTTTCTGCTATAGCAATAGCTGATACCACAGAGGAATAATTCACATAAAAATTAATTAGGACCATTTCCATTCAATGAAACAGTTTATCAAGAACTCCCACCAAAAAGTGAGAATTCTGCCAAATTAGCAATCACTATAAAAAACTCTCTGCTCAAATGGAAGCTGAAACTTACTTTGAATTTGACTGCACATACATAAATTATAGAGAATGACAGTTTAAATCTATTTGACTATAACTGTAATGTTCAAAAGGAGTATCCCCAGTTATATTCTTTTATGTTATGAGTCACTGTTTTAAAATCACTAGTTGTTCACCCCTATGTATATATACATATATTAATCATATAACTTACAATCTACTCAGCTCAATCATTCAGGTTTACCATTGGTTAAACCACCAATCAGCAAATGGTATCTGGATTTTGGTGTGATACTATCAGTGTATGTTGAGAGATATATAAAACACAGTCTTATAAATGTTAAGTTATGTTACCTTTTACCTCTGTTTCCCTAATAGCTCTTGATTCTGGTAACTTCTCAATCTCTACAGCAACTGTTCCAATTACCATCATCTTTTACCTAGGCAACAGTAACAGCTGTATGACTTAGGTTCACTCAGCCCCCTTCTAAATCCATTCTGACCAGAACATAAAAGAAATCCAGAATATTGTCACTCCTCTTCTTAAAACCCCACCAATGGTCTTCTCTTGTTCTTAGAATATATCTAAATTCCTCATCATAACCTCAAAAAAACCTGTTGAATCTGCTCTCTGATCTTCCCAACATTACATACTACTTGGACAAAACAACCAAGATCAAGTATATTTTGACAAGAAAGGAGTATGATCAATTACTTAACAAGCATATATTAGAACACATCCATCCAAATATGAGTTCTCTGTGAGCAAGCCTCTTGGAAAGCTTCACAGTTATTCAATCTCTATTGCTTTTTCCAAAAACTTTCAAAAGCTAATTATCTGGCCACATAAAAAGTAAGCTTTGTTGTTTTATGGTCTCACATTATTTTAGGTCCCAAAGTATTATTAATTAGGTGACCTGACAATTAAATTAATCGAAAACAAACTCCAAATATATTTTGGCTGCTGAAAATAATCTAGTTCCCAGTTAACAATGACATACGCTTGACATGGAGGCTATTCAATATAGTGTAAGTTAATTTCTAAAAGGGATTCCAGAAATGGTACATGTGCTGCCAACATTGGTGGCAGAAGCCTGAATTTCCAAGAGGACTGCTTTTTGAAGAGGAAATACCTCCCTTGGGCTCACAATTTCTCATCTTTTTGGTAACAATTCTATATTGTTACTTTTTTGCCAAATCTTCTATGTCATCTTCAATTTTTCCTCCCTGATGGAGAGAAATAAAAATGGGAAATCTAGGTTTCTCTGTTATCGCCCAAATTAGTGCCTATGCCATTCCTGTAGTGAAAAAATTGTGTGGAAGGAGGACTTCAGAGTGCAATGACTTTCCAAAAGGTACTTTGCACATCACAGAGAAAAAAATGATTCCTGATCACTAAATTCCAGCAATATGTTTCTCTAGTCTTAATGTAGGCAACCCTTAGCAGGTTCAGGCTGCTTATCAAAGGCTCCCCTAGAGAATTATTAGGTAGATCATTCATGGCAGCTCTAATGTCAAGACAAGCAAGATGCTATGCAAACTTACCAATCTGTCTTTGACAGCTCCCAGACAGTCTGCACAGCATCCTCTGTGTGACTTCTGGGCTATTAACAAGCTCTTCTGCTACCTTCATCTACTTAGCTTTCAGCTCTGCTAGTTTCTCGCAGTCAGCAGTCACATATGTGCCTTGCCTGTTCATTATGTCACCTTCCTCAAAGAAAAGCATGGGCCCAGAAAAGTAAGACACGTTGGAAAGGTGGTGGTTAAAGGGTGACTTCCTTGACTAAGAATATATCCTGCCATGTCAGAAAAAGTCATACTGATGATCTCTGAGGGAATATTTGCTGGTTTTTACACAACTGGATTTATAAGTTCCCCTGAAAAGCCAGGGCAGCAATAGGTAGTCAGAAAGCATTAATTTTGATGCATTAACTTAATGACTCAGCAAATAAATAAATAAATAAAACAGTGAATGTTGCCTTGAAGAGAAACTGTAGTCTCCAGGAAGCAGCTGGCTAAAAAGATTTAGGAAATGTCAAAAATTAACTTTGATATTAAAGTAGGACAGAGAACTCTATCTCAGCTTTCCTTTTGAGGAGTGTCTATCTTAGTCTGCTCTTGTGGGGAGCTAGCTCCACGCTATGCCTTTAAGATGGCGACTAGCCATTGTGAAAAGTGTGTAAACGGGAAGAGCATGGAGGAAGGAGAGACTATGTGATTGGTTTACTGTTGGTTCCGCGCACGTGATCAGCGCGTGGACAGAATTCAGGGAGCTTGTGAGCCTTGTCACATGGACAGCTGCTGGCTACATGCATTGTCTCTGATTGGCTGAACGGCCCTATAAGTTGAATGCTTGTTCCTCAATTAAACGAGTGCCTGCTCTGACTGGTCTCCCTGGTGTGTCTGATTGTCCTGCGTGGAGGGCTGAGAACGGGCAGCCAGCCAGCTCCAATTCTTCCTGACTTCCACTGCTAGGTGAATGAGGGGGTGCCTCTTCGGCCCGCTGGTTCGAGACAGACCGTGACCCCCACATGCTCTGAATTCCAAAACAAAACACCACAATCTAGCTAGTTTAAGCAACAAAAATTAATTTTCTTACAGTTATAGAGGCTGGAGGTCTAAGGATACCATGAGGTTTTTGGATTCTCTTCCTTGCCCTCTCTTCCCGGCTTATAGATGGCTGCACTTTCCCTGTGTCCTCACATAGTCTTCCTATGGTCCATGGGGTGGGAGGTGGCAGAGGTGTCTTCTGATCCACCTTTATGACTTCCTTAAACCATAATTACCTTGATGAAGGCCCTATTTCCAAATATAGTCATATTGAGGGTTAAGGCTTCAACATTTTGTGGGGGTAGGTAGAACACAAATCAGTTCATAGCGGTGTCTGAGAATTTCCTGGATAAGATGGCCTAGGTTACTGTTTTGAACATCAAATTTACCAAGTTTGATTATCTCAGTAAGAATCACTTCATTGACCTCAATTATTCATGTAAGAGATAAGGAAGAACACACATAAAAAAATAGAAGTAGAAAATTCTTGTGCTGGAATATAAGAGTCTACTCCCACCCCAGTATCAACCAAAACCATTCTAATTTTGTCTCACTAGATATTGGTATTCCACATTAAATTAGTTCAAACAAAGGGTCATATTACCTGAAAAATAGTTTTAAATCAATAGGGCCCTTTTAGGAGTTAGCAAAATCCAGCTTATGTTGCCACCTGTCTTTATAATTAAAGTTTTATTCACAAAAAGGCATGGCCATTAGTTTATGCATCTATTACAACTTTGTCTACAAGGGCAGAATTAGCTAATTGTGACAGCAATCTTATATGACCCACAAGCCTAAAGTATTTACTCTCAACAGAGAGAATCTACTGACCTCTCATTCAGATGATTTTCCTATCCATTAACCTAAGGTCTCATTTTTCAGGTCCCTGAAGTGTCCCCTCAACCCCACAGTCTATATCAGATGCTCCTGTAAAGTGCCTCAACATTTACTGCAGTGTACTCTCGCTTACCTTACTCCCTTAATGCATTATACTGTAAAAGTCTATTTATTTACCTGCTTTTTACAAGTGAGTGGCTTGCATGCAGTGATAATGCCAATTTTATTCTACATCATTTCCCTGGTAAGTAGCACAGTGCCGAGCACATAATAAGTGCTTAAGTATTTCTTGAATTAGTGAATGGGAAGACCACTGACGATCCAATGCAACAGGTATTTTTAAAGTACTTATTATATTCCAGACACTTTTTGGCTAGCCATTCAACATGTATCAAATCTCTGTTGATTCTGATGTGGAGTGCTAGAACTCAGGCCTTCATTTGATATATGTAACCATGTGTGATCTCCTTTTCTTTGAAAGCTCTGGTACTAGAGACATTTGGGTCCCTTTCTCAATTGCTCTTCTTTTTAAAGGAATTATGGCATCATAGAACTACTGGATTTCTGGGTGCCTCTGATTCTGTACATGCATCAGATCTTTTCTGCTTTGAGTTTTGTGTTTGTCTTGTTTTGTTTCTCAATTTCTTCTCTTTGCCTGGAATTCATTTCTCCCTCCTACTCACAAGGTCAACTCCTACATAAATTAATATTGGCCATATTAATCACTAACTTCAGGTCTTTATTGCATATTATTTTCTTTTGTTTAAGGTTGTATAGGTTTAATTGAAAAGAGGGTATAAGTCAAATACCATGATAAACACTAACTCTCCCATACTAAGTCCATTAAGGAAACTCAACAGTCTAGTTTGAGAGTCTAGTAGATTGCTATGGGGAAGGAGGAGAAAATTCAGGTGTTCTTATGTACTCCTATTTGTATAATTTATGATATTGTTATAGGGATGGCTCAAGGAAGAATTCTTCCTCAACAGGTTTCTCTTCTAAGAAAAGATATATACACAGATAATGAAAGGTGATGAGGCATACTACACAGTGTGTGGGCTCTGGAATCAGCATGCCTGGGTTCAAATCCTGAATGCTGACACTTTTTGTGAAGTTGTTCACTGGCATCTAATGCTTTTTCAAATGTAAAATGAGAAAAGTAGTAATTGCATCCTAAAATCATAAATGATATTAGTAGAATAACTGACATGATAAGAACAATGTTAATATTTTAAATAATTATCATTGACTATATTAATTTTTAAATATGTACTAAATGCCCAGGTGGAGACAAAAAATTAGGCAGTGGGGGCTCCAGAAAGAGATGTGGGGTGGAAATATAGTTTTGGTTACCATATGTATATAGATATCATTTAAAGCAATAAGAATATGCACAGATCAATGAAAGGATGTGTCTCAGGACATGTTAGTCCAAAACTCCATAATCTCTACTTAAGACATCAGACACAAACCTAGAAAATGTGCAGAATTTATTTTTCATGTACAAATGGGTTGACCATGGAAATAATGTCCTGTGCATAGGTAAGAAATTTGAAATTCTCCTCCATTACTTACCCTGCATAAATAAAAGCACAATAAATTAAGACTCCTTTAATTGCACACAAACTAAAGCGTCTTTATAAAAAGAAATTAAAATGGAGTTAGAAATGAATTGCTTTATTCTCTTTTATTCCTGAGGAAAAAGATTGCAATAATATTCATGCCCTGTCTTTTCCCACTTCAGATCAGGGACAAGTCACAACTCTCTTGGTATCTATACAGGACACTTTCTCAAAATCTAGTTGACAAATGGTGATAAAAATTTAAATGTATGTGTTCTTTTATTTAATAATTCCTGTTGTAAGAATATATACCAATAGAATAACTAGAAATGTCCTAATTTGTAAAGAACATATTTATCAATCTACTGTTCATTAGGTAAAAATATAATATAAAAATCCAATATCTTTGAAATAATAGAAATGAAAAACTAAAAATAGAATAGCAGATATTTATTAAAATTTTTTTTAAAGATTTTATGGCTGGGCACAGTAGCACACGCCTGTAATCCCAACACTTTGGGAGGCTGAGACAGGAAAATTGCAAGTTCAAAGCCAGCCTCAGCAACAGCAAGGCACTAAGCAACTTAGGGAGACCCTGTCTCTACATAAAACACAAAATAGGGCTGAGGATGTGGCTTAGTGTTTGAGTACTCCTGAGTTCAATCCCCGGTACCCCTCTCCCACAAAAAAAGATTTTATGGACATGAAAATAATCTTAAAAATAAATTTATAATATTAAACACTGCTGAACATAAAGGTTAAAAAAAACTGAAGTCATCAAAACAGTACAAAGACAACTGTTCTCCTTTAAAATTGGCATTATCATATTATTATAGATGTGTACGCATACATACATATACACATGTATAGTACAAATGAGTATTCACAAATATTAAAAGTGTTTTAACTCTACACAGTAAGATATTTCTAAATTTTAATTTTATCCTCTTTATCTTGCCACCATAGTGGATATTTATTTTACATTCTGAATACAAAAACATACTTCATATAAAATCATGGCCATCTTAAAAATGCTAGTAAATGAGGACAAGCTATACTAAGTAACTGGAAAATGCTGTTGGTTTGATTAGACATCTGAGTTAAATAGCTCCCTTCCAGACTTTCCTAATAGTCTTGATTTCCTAGTAGAAAGTTATATTTGTAAACGAATTTGGCCAGATGGTTACTTCTCTGATTTACAAAGCAATCTCTAGAGGAGAGGCCAAAGGGGAAATTGTCCTCCTAATCCAGATTGTTGGCAACATCACCACTGATCATAGTGTTCATATCTTCTGATATAATTATAGCATTTGACAGGTGAATAAGACATCTGAAATTCAAGTTTTTATCAAAATGTTGTTAATTGCATAGAAATCATAGGTATGCAGATTATAGTGATATTCCAAGCTTGTGTCAATATTAGTAAAAATAAAATATTACAAATATTAAATAACTAAATAATTAAATATGATAGCATAATTGAAATACTTAGCACTGATCCTCTTACATATCAGGCACCAGATAAACATTACTTTTCTTGCCATTCTCCCTCCTTACCTCTCACATGTAACAAGAAGATCAGCCTGTGTCATTATTAGGAAAAATGAAATATCACAAGTATTAAGTAAAACAAATACCTAAACAATTAAATATGATAGTGTATTTTAAATACCTAACACTGATAATATCTTATTTAGCAGGCACCAGAAAAATGTAAGTTTTCATGCCATTCTATCTCCTGATCTCTTGTGTGTGACAAGAGCATCAGAGATTATCCCATTTGACATGAATAGTTTTAGGAAGAGTGCGCCTCCCAAATTTTTTTAATGCGAAACACTGTGTCTATAGTTAAGGATACTATAGTATACATTTTAACAATTTTGTTGAGATGGTAGGTCTCATGTTAAGTGTTCTTACCACAGTGAAACAAGAAAAAAGCCAGAAAACTAAACCAGACACAAAAAAAGGGGGAAATAATATTAAAAACCTTGAAGATAGATTTTCTAAAACATAAAGTTATTTTCTAAAACATAAGGTTACACAAAAATGAGAAAATCAGGACTTTGGCTTTTTTATTTCCATCATGTCAAATTTCAAGGAACATTTCTTTGTTACTGAGCTGAATTCATGAGAACCAATCTGTAGAGGAAAGAATAAGCTTTAGTTCATAACTATTGCTTAAGGAATAACAACAGAAATCGGCGGGCCCACTTCTCTCCCCTCATGTGTATTTTGGATGGGCAGTGTCCTATGGTGAGAGAATTACATGCAGAAGTGATAGATTTGCAAAATAATTTCCAGATGGAAGAAGAAGGTAAATTTAAAATCTAAAATCCATGTATAAAAACATTGAATTAGTTTCAATATTAAATTATAGCAGAATGAAAATGTTTTCTTATTTTGAGTCTTTCTATTTAGGCAAATTATTAATGCCTTACCTGAGGAGCAGGTGGCAAAGATTTTCTCCCATTCAGTAGTCTCTCCCTTCATTGTCTTAATGTTTTCTTTGCTGTGAAGAAGCTTTTTAGTTTGATACCATCCCATTTATTCTTAATTTTACTTCTTGTGCTTTGCTTGTCTTGTTGAGGGAGTCAGTTCCTAAGCTGACATGATGGAGTATTGGGCTTACATTTTGTATTAGTAGGTGTAAGGTTTCTGGTCTGATGCCTAGGTCTTTGATCTGCTTTGAATTGAGTTTTGTGCAGGATGTGAGATAGGAGTTAAATTTTATTCTACATATGGATTTCCAGTTTTTCCAGCAGCATTTTTTGAAGAGGCTCTTTTCTTCAATGTATGTTTTTGGCAACTTTGTCTAGTATAAGATAACTGCATTTGTGTGGGTTTGTCTCTGTATCTTCAGTTCTGTTCTGTTGGTCTCCATGTCTGTTTTGGTACTAATACCATTCTGTTTTTATTATAGCTCTGTAGTATAATTTAAAGTTTGGTATAATGATGCCTCCCACATCATTTTTCTCGCTAAGTATTTCTTTGGCTATTCTGGCCCTCTTATTTTCCCAATTAATTTCATGAATGCTTTTTCTATTTATATGAAGAATATCATTGCAATTTTAATAAGAATTGCATTAAAACTGTTTGGTGCTTTGGGTAGTATGTCCATTTTGACAATATTAATTCTGCCTATCCAAGAATATGTGACATCTTTTCATCTTCTAAGGTCTTATTCAATTTCTTTCTTTAGTGTTCTATAGTTTTATTGTAGGTATTTCACCTCTTTCATTATATTGATTTGCAGGATTTTTTTTTTTGAGGCTTTTGTGAATGGGCTAGTTTTCCTAATTTTATCTTTCAGCTGATTTATCATTGGTGTATAGGAACATAATTGATTTAGGGTATTAATTTTGTATCTTGCTACTTTGCTGAATTCATTTATGAATTCTAGAAGTTTTCTAGTGGAGTTTTTTTTGAGATCACATCATTGGCAAATAGGGATAGTTTTTCTCTTCCTATTTGTATCCCTTTGATTTCTTTTGTCTGTCTAATTGCTCTGGCTAGAGTTTCAAGGACTATATTGAATAGAAGTGGTGAAAGACGGCATCTCTGTATTGTTCCAGTTTTTAGAAGGACTGCTTTCAGTTTTTCTCCCTTCATAATGATGTTGGCCTTGTGTTTAAGATATATATTTTATAATTTTGAGGTATGTTTCTACTATCTGTGGTTTTTCTAGGGTTTTGAACATGAATGAATGCTATTTTTTGTCAAATACTTTTTCTGCATCTATTATCATGTGATTCTTGTCTTTAAGTCTATTGATATAATAAATTAAATTTATTGATTTCCATATGTTGCCAAAATCTTGCAACCCTCTAATGAAACCCACTTGATCATGGTTCACTCTTCTTTTAATATATTTTTGTATGTGATTTACTAGTATTTTATTGAGAATTTTTGCGTCTATATTCATCAGGAGTATTGGTCTAAAGTTTTCTGTCCTTGATGTGCCTTTGTCTGCTTTTGGTATCAGGGTGATACTTGCTCCATAGAATGAGTTTGGAAGGGTTCCCTTTTTTCTGTCTCATAGAATTATTTGAGGAGGATTAGTGCTAGTTCTTATTTGAAGGTCTCTTAGAACTCGGCTGAGAAGCTATCCAGTCCTGGGCTTTTCTTTGTTGGTAGGCTTTTGATAGCATCTGTAATTTCATTGCTTGAAATCTGTTTGAATTTTCTATGTCCTCTTGATTCAGTTTGGGTAGGTCATGTGTCTCTAGAAATTTATCAATGTCTTCAAAATTTTCTATTTTATTGGATTAGAAATTTTTAAAATAGTTTCTGATTATTCTCTGTATTTCATTGGTGTCCATAGTAATATTTCCTTTTTCATTACAAATTTTAGAAATTCAAGGATTTTTTATCCTCTTTGTTAGTGTGGCTATGGGTTTATCAATTTTATTTATTTTTTCAAAGAACCAACTTTCTGTTTTGTTAATTTTTTAAAAAAAATTTGTTCCATTTTCATTGATTTTGGCTCTGATTTATTTTATTTTATTTTAGTTTTTGGTTATAAAGATTAAATCCAGGAGTGCTCAACAACTGAGACACATCCCCAGTCTCTTTTTTATATTTTATTTAGAGACAGGGTCTCACTGAGTTGCTGAGACTGGCTTTGAACTCACAATCCTCCTGCCTCAGGCTCCCAAACTTCTGGGATTACAGGCATGTGCCAACATACCTGACTCAGCTCTGATTTTAATTATTTCCTGTCTTCTACTGCTTTGGGTATTTATTCTCCTTTTTCGATGGCCTTGAGATGTACTATTATGTTATTTATTTGGTGATTTTCCATTATTTTAATGAATGAGTTCAATGCTATAAACTCCCCTCTTAGGGTGGTCTTCAGAGTGTCCCAAATATTTTGATATGTTGTGTCACTAGTCTTATTTAGCTTAAAGTATTTTATTTCACCCTGATTTCTTCTGCTATCCATTGGTCATTCAGAAGTGTGTTATTTAGTCTTCACATGTTAGAATAGCTTCTATTTTTCATTATGTTGTTGATTTCTAATTTCATTGCATTATAATCTGATAAAATGTAAAGTATTATCAGTATATTTTGTATTTGCTAAGAGATATTCTGTTGCCTAAGATGTAGTCTATTTTAGAAAATGATCTATGTGCTGCTGAGAAAAAAGTGTGTTCAGTCATTGATGGATAAAATATTTTATATATGTCTGTTAATTTTATATTATTAATTGTTCTTTTTAATTCTAGAGCTTATTTGTTTAGTTTTTGTTAGAATGATCTATCCAGTGATGATAGAGTCATGTTAAAGTCACCCAGTATTATTATGTTGTGGTCTATTTGATTCTTGAAATTGAGAAGGGTTGGTTTGATGCACACAGATGCTCCATTTTTAGGGCACAAATATACATGATCATTATTTCTTATTGTTGTATAATTCCCTTCAGCCGTATGAAACGCCCTTCTTTGTCTCTTCTGATTAATGTTGGCTTGAAATCCACTTTATCTGGTGTGAGGATAGAAACCGTTACTTCTTTATGAGTTCCATGTGAGTGATATGTTTTTTCCTATCCTTTTATCTTCAGTCTGTAGATGTGTGTGTTTGCCTATGAGGTGAGTTTCTTGGACACAGCATATTGCTGGTTCTTCTTTTTTTTTTAATCTATTCTGTACTGGGGATAGAAATCAGAGGTACTCTACCACTAAGCCACATCCCCAGCTCTATTTTGTGTTTTATGTAGAGACAGAGTCTCACTGAGTTGCTCAATGCCTCACCATTGCTGAGGCTAGCTTTGAACTCTCATCCTCCCAAAGCGCTGGGATTACTGGCGTGTGCCACCATGCCCAACCAGTCTATCTTTTGATTGATGAGTTAAGGCCAGTTACATTCAATATTATTATTGGTAAATAGTTTTCATTCCTTGTCATTTTATTTCTGCTTTTTAATATGAATTAGTTTGTCCTTTGATTGACTATTCTTCTAGTGTTGTTCCTCCCTTTGCTGGTTTTTAATTTTATTTTTCATTTCTTCTTTATGAAATATTTTATTGAGTGTGTTTTACACTTTCTAATTGTAGTATATACTTTCTAATTTTATACTTTCTAATTGTAGTAACACTTTCTAATTGTGTATTCTTTTAACTTTTGTTTATTGTGGAGCATTTTTATTTCCTCATCAATTCTGAAACTTAATTTGGCTGGTGGTAGAATTCTTGGTTGTCATCCATTTTCTTTTAGAGATTGGTATGTATTATTCCAAAATCTCCTAGCTTTTAGGGTCTAAGTTGAGAAATCAGCTGAGATCTGGATTGGTTTCTCTCTAAATGTAATCTGTCATTTTTCTCTAGCAGCACTTAAAATTCTATCCTTATTTTATATGTTGGACATTTTCATAAACATAACAGAAAAAAAAAAACAAATTTTCAGAAGCTGTACACACTATTCACTGAGAACATTTGTTGAGGCAAATAGAAAAAAATATTGTTACAATCATAATTTTTCTAACTTTGCACAAAATTATAAGCAGATTACATTCTTCATATTAAACATCTTTATATGCACTTTCAATGAACAGTATATATATATATATATATATATATTTATATATATTTTTTATCAACCATCTTTACTATACCCCTTCCCCTTTCCT
>CM053417.1:9920897-10002731 GCA_028644305.1 Xerus rutilus
AACATTTGTTGAGGCAAATAGAAAAAAATATTGTTACAATCATAATTTTTCTAACTTTGCACAAAATTATAAGCAGATTACATTCTTCATATTAAACATCTTTATATGCACTTTCAATGAACAGTATATATATATATATATATATATATTTATATATATTTTTTATCAACCATCTTTACTATACCCCTTCCCCTTTCCTGCCCCCCACCTTCCTCATGTCGCGTCCAGTGTTTCTCTATTTCTATCTCCTTATTGAAGTGATCTTTCACTTCTTGGATTTTCTCTCTGATTTCACTGCTTACATCATATTTTACCTCACAGATTGGTTTAACTATGAACTTTCTAAATTCCATCTCTGACATTTCCTCCATTATCCTTTATCATTGGATTCTGTTAATAAAGTGTTTTGGTGTGTTTGGGATGGTTTATTCCCTTTCTTTTTCATACCATTTCTATGTCTACCCATTTATCATTAAGAATCCGAGGCAGAACTCATACCCTATGAATTTTTAGTGTCCCTGAAGGTTTCTAGTAACTCACATTTTAGAGGGAGACAAATAATAACAGCAACCAATGCAAACAATATACAGCATTAAACTAAATTCTTAGTTCTTATTTTGACATCTACAATGTTAATTGGTACTATAAACAGAAATGCTATGGTAAGCAATTTCCAACAGTAGAAACAGTATATTTGCAAAAGGGTTTGCTACTCCACAAAGGTAAAGAGAGAGAATGCAGAAGAGATGTATGATGTCATAACTGTGGGGGAGAATAAAAGAGAGTCATAGTAAAGAGTTAAAGGAAGAGTGAAAGATAATACAATAGAAGTTGGCTGTTAGCAAAAGAAAAGAAGCAAGAGAAATAAGAGAAAACAATACAAGAAAAAAATATAAAACAAAACCAAAGTATACTAATCAAAAACTCTAGTCCTCAAAAGACAGCCAAGAAAATAACTACCTTCAAGAAATGCTAGAAATGAGAAAAGTGAGACAAATCTGTATACATACAAATGTCAATTAACTATTCAGCACACAAAATTTTTTTTTAAAGTTTCTTAATATAAGATTGAGGAATTGTTTCCAATGGAGAGTATGTGGGAGGTAAAGGCACACTCATATATTCCTGGTGGGACTGCAAATTGGTGCAACCAATGTAGAAAGCAGTATGGAGATTCCTTAGAAAACTTGGAATGGAACTACCATTTGACCCAGCCATCCCACTCTTCTGTCTATACCCAAGGACTTAAAATCAGTATACTACAGGAATGCAGCCACTTCAATGTTTATAGCAGCTCCATTCACAATAGCTAAACTGTGGAAACAACCTAGATGCCCTTCAATAGATGAATGGATAAAGAAACTGTAATACATATACACAATGGAATATTACTCAGCATTAAAAGAGAATAAAATTATGCTATGTGCAAGTAAATGGATGGAGTTGGTGAATATCATGCTAAGTGAAGTAAGCCAGTCCCAAAAAACAAAAAGCCAAATGTTCTCTCTGATAAGTGGATGCTGATCCATAATGGGGGAGGGAGTATGGGAAGAATAGAGGAACTTTGACCTGGCAAAGGGGTGGCAGGGGAGGGGAAGGGTTATGGGGGCAGGAAAGATGGTGGAATGAGATGAACATCATTATCCTAGGTACATGTATGACTGCACATATGGCACAACTCTACACCATGTACAACCAGAGAAATGAAAAGTTGTGCTCCATTTGTGTACAATGAATTAAAATGCATTCTGCTGTCATGTATACTTAATTAGAATAAATAAATTTAAATAAAAGAAAAGAAAAAAATTTTCTATATCACTGGGTGCAGTGACACTCTTCCTGTAATTTCAGCGGCTTGAGAGGCTAAGGCAGGAGAATTGCAAGTTCAAAGCCAACCTCAGCAAAAGTGATGTATTAAGCAACTTAGACCCTATCTCTAAATAAAATATAAAATAAGGCTGGGGATGTGGCTCAGTGGTGTAGTGCCCCTGAGTTCAATCTCCAGTACCCTTCCCCAAATTGTCTATAACATTATATGTTGGTAGTCTGTTCCCAATTGTCTTTCTTTCCTTTTTTTCTTGAGGTATGTATTACACACAAGAGTACTAGTTGGAGGCTGTGAAGTCCTGGTTCTTTTTGTGGAGCTACTCAAGTTGTGTCTTCTCATCTTGCCTTCTGGGCTGTATGAAGTGGTGCCGATTGAGGAGTGTTGTCTATTCCACTCACTGCGACAGGGTCGCTGTAGAGTTCCTGAGTTGCTTGAATTACAGGTGGGAAAGATGCCGAGAAAAGTGGAACAAGTGGATTTGAACAAGATGGCCAGTAGAGGAGGTTATTTTCCAAACCGGTGCATGGTATAAAACCACAAAAGAGGACAAAAAGCCCTTTGAGGTGGGTAAAAAGAGAAACTTTCCTGGGATTTAATATCTGACTCTCAGAATAGCCTAGGGACTCAGACGTTTGGAAAGAATAAAATTTAAAAACTAAAAGAAACACCGCCAGCACCTGCAGCCACTTATGCGGATCCACCAGGGGCAAATTGTACATCGGGGTTAAGAAAACCCACATTTCAGGTGGCACCGTGGTGTGTCTTGAAACAGAGAAATCAGTCATCAAGGACGCAGCGGAACTGATCCAGTGAGCTACACTAATATCCTCACGTGGGAAACGTGGCGCACATTTGGCAGCCCACAGAACGCCAAAACGGCTCCATTATTTCCTGCTGCGCTACGGTGGCCCGTGGGTGTGGATCCAAACCAGAGCGCCCAGATCGGTGTAATTCCAGCAGGGTCCAAAAACCTGACCTGGCTGAGACCTGCCACAACTCTGTGTGACTACAAAACCAGGGAAAATTCAGGCATAGAGAGCATTGTATCCAGGGGAATTCAGCACAGACCAAATAATGTCACAATTAGCGGGACCAAACTGGGAATTGGTCCTGAATTAGCGCCCGCAGGATGGGGGTGGGAGGTGAAAGTATACTTTGGGACTGAGCCCAGGAGGCCAAGAACTAGGGGAACTGCAGGTGGTGGACGAAGTGAAGGATTGAATCCTCTGCCACATGAAGGGAACCCAGGGGAGACTCCAGGGATACAGACTACCAGTGCACACAGGAAGCAGCCAGGCGCAGGAGATGTGCTGATTTAAATGTTTCAGAGCAAATGTCATTCAACAAAGCACTGGGGGTTCTAGAGAGACCCAAATCCCACCTCTAGGAGCTCTGCCTCTGGGAACTCCTCCCACAGAATTCTACAGAGACCCCTCTCTGTGAGTATGGTTATTTTAATAGTATTGATTCTTCTATCCAAAAACATGGTAGATCTCTTCATCTTGTAAGGTCTTCAATTTATTTCTCCAATGTTCTATAGTTTTTACTGTTGAGGTCCTTGACATTTTTCATTACATTAATTCCAAAGTTTATTTGTTTGTTACTAGGTATTGAACCCAGGAGCACTTAGCCACTGAGCCATATTCCTGGCCCTTTCTTAATTTTTTATTTTGATACAGAGTCTCACTAAATTGCTTAGAGCCTCCTTAAGTTGCTCAAGCTGGCTTTGAACTTAAGATCCTCCAGTATCAGTCTCCCAAGCCATTGAGATTACAGGCATGTGCCACAGTACCTGCCTTTTTATTTTATTTTATTTTATTTTTTGAGGTTATTGTGAGTGGAATAGTTTTCCTAAATTCTTTTTCAGCAGATTTGTTATTGGAGTATACATCGAAAAGTGGGATGTCTAGATCATATGTGATTCTATTTTAGTTTACTTGGGAACCTCTATACTATTTTTCATTGTTTGTAATAATTTATGCTCCCATGACTAGTGTACAAGGCTTTACTTTTCCCTACACCCTTGTCAACACTTGTTATCTTTTGTCTTTTTGGTAATACTAATTCTAGCAGGATGACCATAATAGTCACTTCAAATGATTATCGTAAATATTAAATGACATTATATGCAAAACACTTAAAACAGTACTTGGCAAATCTCTGAGTACAACACATATACTAGCTGTGATTACTTCCATTGTTTATATTATAAAAAATTTAATCCTGTGAATGTTTCTTTGATTTACATTTATGTTGGCTCATAGTGGCATTCATATTTGTTGCTCACACTGGTTATTTTTAGAAGATGATATAATTGCTATTTCAAGTTCATCTTTAAAATAGACACTATATAGATATGTGACTGAAAATTTTCAGATGCTTGTATTACTGTGATTCAAATTTGTTTTGATTTGCAGTTTTTATCCATGGTTGTTCATTTTGGTGAGATATTGTCCTTTTATGTTTATGTATTCTATGATTCATGGAGATTTTCCTTGTTTGCCAATATATGAGCTTTTTAAAAATAGTCTGTTGCTGAACTTTGCCAATACTATTTGGAATTTTATACTGCTTAAAATATTGTTAGTTTTTATCAGGTACTATCCAGAATAGTGTTTGGCATTTATACCTAGCTTTTAAAATATTTATATCACTCTGCATTTTTCTCATTTGTTGGAGTCCACAACCAAACCTTTTAAATCATTTCCATTTTTTGTGTTCGTAATTTTATTTAACCCTATGGTCAGGTACATCACATTTCCATATTTTTATTTGATTTTTCTGTTTCTCCAAAGTGACTGGTGTGATTTCTGAGCACTAATATATACGAACTTGGTATTCTTTTCCCCTTGGTTATGAAACACAACTTATTTGTGTTTAAAATTCTCGAATCAATGTTTTCCCCACTATAAACAAATATGCCTAGTTGCTTCTAGTATTGTTGATGTGGGGGGTGAGGCTAACTTGATTTATGTCCAACTGTACACAACTTATTTTAGTTTTTCCTCAAGTATTTTGGTTTCCACTTCATGTCAAGATTTGTTTAGCTGTGGATTTTCTTGTATTGATTTTTCTAGAAACTTGACTAAATATTCCAACATGTGGACTATGTTTTTGTTGCATTTCGTAACTTTAGAAAATTTTGTTTAGATTACATTTATTTCATTTGTTGCCTGATTACTAATTCTCTCCCATGTCACAATCTTTATTTAATTCAAAAGTCTTTCATATAATGTATCTGTCTTCCATTCTGTGTGTCTCTTATCTTTTCTATGTGTATATGTATTTGTTTATTTTTATTTGTCCTAAGTTATACATGACAGTAGAGTATACTTTGACATATTTGTACAAACATGGAATACTTCTTATTATAATTATGATCCTAGTCTTGTGGTATTATCTTCTTTTATCATTTTTTCTCTCTTCTTTTGCATTCAGGTTTGTACAAATCCTGTTTTATATGATTGCTGTTTTTTTTACATGATGAATTCATTTATTCTTTGTTGCCTCAAAAAACATTTCCTGTAGAATACAGTGCATATGGCCTGATAATTCAGATGGATCAGTCATTGGTGGAAGAAAGAAGTCTATCTTTTATTAAGTAAATTAAGCAGACTATTTCATGAGGTAAAACTTGGTTAAGTTTTATTGTTTTTCTTCTAACTATGAGTCTATTTTCTTTTCACTGGTGAACATTACTGTAAAATGTGATCATTCTTTGCCCTAATGGTGCAAAGAATGCTTTCACTTTGTTTAGAGTTTTTGTGCATTGTAAAGCTCTTTTACATGCATTTGTGTAAACCTATGTGGGTAGCTGCCTCAAGTCTTCTAGGTAGGCTCCATTTAAACCAGAGATCCTACAGCTATCTTTTAATACTGTCTGCCCCATCAGATTCCATTTTCAATTCTTTTTTTTAACCTTACCTTTCATTCAAATGATTTACTAAAATATGAATATGTCTAGTGAATGCTGCCTGAAGTTTTCTCCTATATCTGCAGTCTAAAATTTGAATGCAAAGTTTCTGTTCTTTTTGTTTCAAAATGTTTTTAAACCTGTACAATTGTTGATTTTCTCTCTTCCACCATGGTAAGAACTGTGGTTTGTTCATGGCCATATCCCCATCATATAGCACCATTACTGGCACACAGTAAATGTTGAATATGTATTTGTTGGATGGATCAGTGTGAGTTGTAGCAGTATCTATAGTTTCAATACTAGTATGGATCATAGATCTGGTTATGTATGCACTCAATGTTGAAAAAATTCCTTTAATCTTGTAGTATGTCAAAGAGTCCTATTATAAACATCATAGATTTCGCCAACATCCAGCCTTTCTTTCCTTTGTGCATAAAAAAACTACTATACTTTTCAATGCCCTTCTAGTTAAGCAGGGTCCTACAACTAATACTACACAATAAGCTATGAGGAAAAGACTTGCTTCTGGTACAAAGCACAGAAGAGCAGCGTGTAAAATTGTCAACACTGTTTCCCTACTTCAGTGACCAATGACAGCACAGATTGTGGAAGTCTCATCACCCTGGATCTTTAGTTATGTCCATCATATGTTGAATATATGAAAGTAGTGAAAAATATACTACTGCATGTATGTTAAGCTGTTGAAATGTGAAAATTGTATATTACTGCAATATAAACCCATTCATCTTAATAATGTATTTCCATTCTATATTTTAGAAGATGAATACAGATTTGCTTCTTTGGCTGCATTCCATTAGTCATTTTGGTGGGAACACAGGTGTGGAAGAGAGAGACAATTGTGAGTATATCATAATTTTCCAGAATTTCTTTGGGAAAAAAATTGTATTTGTATGTTGAAGCCAACTCTGCAAGTCCTTACATATCTGAATCTTTTTGTTGTTGTTGTTTGCATATTAATACAATTTTGCTTGTTATAGAATTCTAAAGCCCATTTTCTAATCCTGAAGTTCTGCTGCTTTCTTTGTTTCTTTCAACTTAGTGAAATGAAGAAGGAAGCAGAATGAAACTTTATTTTGGGGCCAGGCATGATGGTGCATGCCTGTAATCCAAGCCACTGAGGTGACTGAGGCAGAAAGATTTCCTGTTCAAGGCCAGCCTCAGCAACTAAGCATGGCCCTGTGTCAAGATAAAAAACAAAAAGGGCTGGAGATGTGACTCAGTGGTTAAGCACTTCTGGGTTCAATTCCCAGTACACAAAGAAAGTTTTGGGGATGAATGTAGAAGCATACTTGTTTTCCCATTGTGTAATTTAACTGTGTAATTTAAGGATTGCTCTTTAACATTAAAGCAATGTGATTTGAGCAGTGGACATCGAATTGTCTTTTTACAAATTTTGTCTGACAGTTAATAGCTTTTTTTGGTCTACAAGCTTAAAAGCTTTCTCTTAGAAAGCTTTCTCTTTTTATATTATATATTATTATACTTGTTCTGGTATTTTTCTTTCATTTCTATTTTACTCATTATCAGTCTCTTTGGTTTACCTGTAATTCTTCCATGCTTTTTTTTTCCCCTTAAAATTTAAGTTTATTGAGATTGTCTACTTGTTTATTGTTTTTCATTGTCAACTTTATATCCACTCTCTGCTCTCATTTAGATTTATATCATGCAGTCTTGTTTCATGAAACTTTTATTGGTTTGAGTTTGTACTATTTTTGGTTGTCATTTCATATTTAAATGGGTTCTGAAATATTGTGGTTATTCCCTGTTTCTTGCATGGATCATCTTTCAGATGTAGGCTTTTTATTTTCCCACTTCAGGGTGGTTGCCTTCTTTGAACACATGTCTAGTGTTCTTTTCACTTTTTCACATTTGTGTTGTTGAAAATAGGTTTACCTAATCTGATTTCTAATAAAATAAAATGTATGATTAATCCCACCAAAGATTGTCATTAAATCCTACCCGAGTCCTTTAGGAATATATAGAGAGAACAAGATCCATCATATCAGCCTCTTGTTTTTTATGGCTGCTTTACCAAAAATAGTATTGCTACTGAGGCCTTCTGATCATTAAACTTGAATTTCGGAAATAATATTTTCCCTTCTATCTCTGTTTTCTGTAGCTAACCTTTTCTCCTTTGCTGTTATCTTTCTGAGGTAGGAAAAATTAATGTAGTCCTATTGGAATCTCCTTCCCTCATTTCTGGGGCATTCTGCATTTTCATAATACATGACATTTCTTGAGGTTTCATGTGAATAGATAAAAAACTTACTAATTTTAAGTAGAAGTATATATTCCTCACCATATTTAAATTCCATAAGAATCTTTGATAGCATTTTTAGGTATACCTCTTCTCAATACTCATTTTTCCTATGCACTTGTTTTCTAGTCAAAATTTATAAAAAGAAAATAATTTTAAGAACCATCTAAATAAGAAGTTAACCCCCTTATACCTATTTCTGTTGCATGCATTCTAAATAATTTTTTTTGTAAAAACATCTTTGTAAAGTTAACTGTAGCTCAGACTGGAGCGGTGGTGCAAGCCTGTAATCCCAGCACTTTGGGAGGCTGAGACAGGAGAATCGTGAGTTCAAAGTCAGCCTCAGCAATGGCGAGGTGCTAAGCAACTGAGTAACACCCAGTCTCTACATAAAACACAAAACAGGGCTGGGGATGTGGCTCAGTGGTCGAGTACTCCTGAGTTCAATCCCCGGTACCAAAAAAAAAAAAAAAGTTAACTGTAGCTCACATTATAAATAACAATAAGAATGGTGTCTTGCACCATTTCTATACCTAATATTCTTATATATTAGTTGAAATAACACCAGAAAAAATGAGTGTAACTAATTTAATGAAGAAATGTGGATATGTATGCCTTTTTGAACTTTGTTCAGAAGAAGATGTTGTTTTAACTGATTAGAAATCTAATAAAACATTCTTCCTAATAGAAGGTGTTAATTGGTGACAATTCTTAGAAATTTTTCTAAAATTTAATAGCTTATAACTCAATGTTACTCTACATCATCGAGTGTTTTTAAAAAGGCTTTTGGGCTACTAATATAAAGCTTACAAGGGCAGATAAGCCATAGTTCATATGGTATGAATAGTTATCAGAGCATACTTTTATAGGACTCTTTTTCAAAAAGTTTCAAAAGCATTGATATTCTTCCTAGCAGATTTTACATCTACTACAAATAGCCGAAATTCAGAGATTGTAATTTACCTGATATTTTGTATTTGAACTCCAGATGAAACTCAAGGTTCCTAATTTCCAATCAGACCTCTATTAAAATAGCACAGTTACCTAAACAATTGTAAAATACAGTGTAATGATTATATTTTTGCTAACCAAAATGAATAATATAAAATACATTATAATTTATATCTCATTTGAACTTTTGTAAACTCTGAGTTACTGATAATTGTGATTTGAGATTTTTGAAGTTTTGTTTTTAAATTGACACACAATACTTGTACATATTTATGGGGTACAGTGGGTGTTTCAGTACATTTATACATTTATCAGAAGGCTAACCCTATAATCTCTAGCCTCTTAAGTGTTTCCATTTGTTTTTTCAGAAATCATTACAAATTTCATTCTACCAGATTATATATAATATGTTATGTTAAAAACAAACACTAGAATGTATACCATTTATTAAAACATAATTGGCAAGGAAGCTCTGAGAATCCATCCATATATTACATCACTTATAATTATCAAAGGAATATATTTTTCTCTTCTCTTGGATTTGAAGGATGGAAAAATCTTTGAGATGAAAAAATATTTGATTCTATATTATAGTTAGGTTCATTCTTGTCCTTTCATTAAAAAAAATCACCATCAATCTCAGAGTTTAATTTGTATTATAATTATTAAAAATATAATTTGTGCATATTGGTGGGATTCATTGTGGTACTTTTGTACCTGTGTATATTATGCATTGATCTTTTCCATCCACCCTTCTTCTGCACTCTCCTCACTTCTCTCTCTTGTTCCTCTGGCCTCCTTCCCCATCCCTAGTCCCTAGTAGTTCTCTTCTACTTTCAATTCATCTTTTCTTATCTTTCTGTGTCTGGTTTATTTTGCTTAACATGATGTCTTCTAGTTCCATCCATTTTTCTACAAATGACAGGATATCATTCTTTATCACAGAATAATACTTCATTGTATTTTATTCATCCATTTATCTGTTGATGGGAAACTAGGCTGATTCCATATCTTTGTTATTGTAAATAGTGCCACAATAAATATGGGTATACAGATATCTCTTGTCAGAGTGTAATTGTAATTATGGAAAACAGTGGAATAAAGCACTATCAAGAGAGAAAAGCACGTGGGGCAATATTTTCAAATATTGAGATAGGTGGCTACCTGCCTAGGCAGGATCTACACTGGGACATTATAGTGGGAAACTTAAGAAAATCTGATTTCTGCTAATGCAAACAAATTATTTCCCACCTATATATAAGGCATGCTTATAGAAAGATTCTGGAATTCTAAGATTTTAATGAAATGTTTCTTATGTGAAAAAGTGGTATGATGCAAGAAAATAGGCCAACTTAGACTTGGATTCAAAAAATAATGCCATTTTCTAGAATGTGTGGCTTTGCTTATCCCTTTTTTTCTGAATCTTAGATTCTTCATATATAGCACATTAATAAGTATAATACTGTAAGATTATTGTATACTATTGGATGTTATAGTAACAGAATCCTACCCAATTAACGTTTACTATTGTACCTGGCACAAAATGTGCAATATATAGCAGCTATTATTATATGGAAAGAGAGAATTGTTCCCACTTTCCTCTAAAACTTGCAATAGTATTGTGATTTTGTTTAATGAGGGAGAGGATTTAGGGGAAGCTGTAACACTCTTATAAAGGTGAAAGTTGTAAGCATTTTCCCAGAATAACTTGAAATGGAACCACATATTGGATTTCATCCAAATTGAAGAAACAATAGAGTCTTTGTTCTATAGACAAATAATATTGTAGGCATTTAAGTGAATAAAAAATAGTTCATTGGAACAAGAATAATATCATCCAAGTAACTTCAAAGTTCCATTAATCTGTGAGACCCAATTAATAACATTGAATTATGAAAGCAAAAAGTCCTTGTGTTGTTTAAGTATTCTTTTAAATAACTTCCTGCAATTTTCCTTTTAAAATCTGAAAAACTTTTTGAAAAAGTAGATTATAGCTATTATCGACCAAAATCATGACTGTGACATCTTCAATGGCAAATTTCAGAGTAGAAAAGATGTATTTCCTTGTCCTTGTTTTTTGTTTTTTGTTATTTAACAAGTTCTTAAAGTTCAGTAACTTAAGTTGAAAGTATAAGGGCACCTCATGGCTCAGAATTAAACTAAAAACTCTTGTCAATGAATTTGTTTTATTTTGGAAATTCTAATAATTGTGTAGATCCATCTATTTTTTTCTGCCTCCACTATTATCACCTTAATAATTCCATTTTCCTCTAAAACTTGCAATAGTATCATGATCCTTCATAATGAGAGAGAAGATCAAAGGGAATCTCTAAGATTCCTGTGATGTTGAAAGTTGTAAGCATTCCTCTATCTTCTGGATTATTGCAAAGATCTTAACTGATTTTCATGCTTTAGCCCTGCCACCCTACAATACAGTATCCATAGAACTGTCAGTAGGATACCGAATATAAATGAAAACATCTTGACTACATATCAGATATCTTCAATAGCTCCACATCATACTTAAGAGTAAGCTTACCACAGACTGTAGGCCTTGTGTGATGACCATCTTCCTGATACTACAACTTTTAGCTCCTTTCACTTGCCCTTTTGAAAACACCAAGTTATTTCCTGACTTTAGATACTTTGAGAATGTTATTGTTTTTATTTCAAAGGCTCTTTTAATGAGCCAGGCACGGTCTTGCACACCTGTAATCCCAGCACTTTGGGAGGCTGAGACAGGAGAATTGCGAGTTCAAAGCCAGCCTCAGCAATGGTGAGTCACTAAGCAACTCAGTGAGACCCTGTCTCTACATAAAACACAAAATGGGGCTGGGGATGTGGCTCAGTGGTCAAGTACCCCTGAGTTCAATCCCTGGTACCAAAAAATAAAAATAAAAGCTCTTTTAATATATTTATATATACAATGATATCTACTGAGCATATGCAGTGTATCAAGCATCATTATGTGGGGCTAAGATATGCCAGAACAAAGACCCTAGAGTGAAATAATACTTAGTTTTTGAGGAAGGCACCTAGGAGGTATGGGTAGCTAAAGTAGAGTGGAAAAGGAGAATAGTAGGAAATGTACCAGAGAAATAAATAATGGAGATGGGGAGTATTATGTTATATAGTGTCTCATTAGATCCTTGTAAGAATTTTCACTTTTACAGGTCTCACTGTGACTTTTCTATATAAAATATATTATATGGAGGCAAGGATAAATGTACAAACTAATTAGTAGGTTACTATGGTAACTCAGGCAAAATATAATGGTGACTTAGAATAAAGTACAAGTAGTGGAGGTGGTGAAAAGTGATTAGTTTCCGGATATATTTTGAAAGTAGGGCCAACTAGGTTGCTAGTAAGACAGGATGCAGAATATTAAAAAATTCAAGTAAGACTCCCCCACTTTTGTTCTGAGCAAGTTGATGGGTGGAATTATCATCAAATCATGATGATAAGATACTACTAAAAGCAAGTTTTGAATCAGAGAATATAACAAATTCAATTTGAACATGTTGAGTTTGAAATGTCTCTGAGATTCAAGAGGAAATGTCAGGTTGGCAGTTGAATAACCATTTGTTCAAGAAAGAGATCTGGGCTCAAGCTATGTTTCAGGAGTTATAAGCATTTATTTGGCATTTAAAGTCATACAAACTAATTAAATTACCAAATGATTGAGTATAAATAAGAAAGAGAGCAGAGAAATGAACCTGGTGGTTCTTCATTGTTCCAATGGAAAAGAGGAGGAACTATCAAAAGGGAGTAAAAAGATCTATCAACAAAGCAGGAGGAGAATCAGGAAATTACAGAGGTCTGAAAAATAAGTGCGGAATATCTATCCAAACAAGGAAAGTGTCCAATGATGTTGACATGTCAAACAAGAGGAAAAAGAAAATTAAATATTGGATAACATTAGTTACTTTGACCAAGAAAAGTTTCAGTAGATTGAGGGAGAAAAATAGACCAGAAACATTGAAGGTTCTAGAAGAAATGTAGGGTCAACACTGCAAAATATAGATGTGAGCCTCAATAGGACTCATAAAGCTCAGGAAATAATACCAAGAATCAATAAATAAGATGCCATCAAATTAAAAAACTTCTGCACAGCAAAGGAAATAAGAGCATGAAGAAAAAGCCTACAGAATAGAAAATCTCTGTCGGATTTTCTTACAAAGAATTAATAATCAGAATATATAAAGAACTCAAAAAACTTACTACAAAAAATAAACCAGTCAAAAAATGGGAAAATGGCCAGGCATGGTGGCTCATGCCTGTAATCCCAGCAGCTCAAGAGGCTGAGGCAGGAGGATTGTGAGTTCAAAGCCAGCCTCAGCAATGGCAAGGCACTAAGCAACTCATGAGACCCTGTCTCTACATAAAACACAAAATAGGGCTGGGGATGTGGCTCAGTGGTGGAGTGCCCCTGAGTTTAATCCCTGGTAGACACACATACAAATAATCCCTGGTAGACACACATACAAAATAATAATAATAATAAAGAAGGAGCTGATTGGAATGTATTTAAGAGAAGTTGGAGGAAAAGAAATTAAAGACAATGAAACTTAATGGCAAATTAGGTACAGTCAGTTCCTTTGGAAAATTTTCCACATATAGGAACAGAGAGCTACAATAGATGCTGGTGAAAAATGGAATCTAAACAGATTTTTGTATTATTATTTGGGAAAGAGATTGGAAGACAAGGGGATAGAGTTGCCATGATAGAATGTGGAAGCTCTGTTTTGATTTTTGTTGTTTAAATTTTCTCAGTGAAGTTTGATGCAAAGATTTTAGCTTAATGGAGGATGGAATATAAGTTAAGGCTTTGAAAAGAAAAAAGAGGCACAAATTATTGATATGGTAAACTGAATGGATGAGCAAAATATACTACATTTGTTGTGCAGCATTAAGATCCTCTTAGTAAGAGCAGTGGTTCTCAATGCATGGTTCCCTGACTAACAGGGTCAGAATTGCCTAAAAACTTGTTAGAAATATAAATTACTTGGTCCCATCCCAGAGCCACAAAAAAGGTAATTTCAGTAGTGGGGCCAAGGAATTTGTGTTTGAATAAGCCTTCCAGGGGATTCTGCTGCATGATAGTGCTTATGAACTATTAGATTAGAAGAGAGGGCGACCAGGGAGTTAGAGTGAGACCATTGTGTGTTTTTTCTTCAGATATATTCAGCATTGTTGTGTAGGGAAACAGGTGGAGAGTTGTTTTAACCAAAGCTGTGGATTCGTCAAGCAATTAAGTCAAAATGAAAAACCAGAGTTGACGATATATAGAAGGAAACATTAGTAATGATTTACTATGGAATTTCAATTGAGGAAATAGTAAAGGCAAAACATCAAGGGCATGAAGAATAATGAAAAAACAAAGAATAAGATCAATGGATTATAAGTCCTGATGTTATCCTAGAGGAATTGAGTTGGAAAGATCAGAAGTGGTTGCCAGAGAGAATAAACTAAGTGAGACTGAAAGATTTGTAGTTAGTGATCATGTGTTATGGTTTGGATGTGAGGCATCCCCCAAAAGCTCACGTTTGAGACAATGCAAGAAGATTCAGAAGAGAAACAATTGAGTTGTGAGAGTCTTAACCCAATCAGTGAATTAATCCCCTGATAGGGATTAACTGAATGGTAACTAAAGTGGTAGGATGTGCATTAGAGGAGATGGGTATTGGGGGTGTAGCTTTGGGGTACATAGTTGTATTGGCAAGTGGATATCTCTCTCAGTTTCCCACTGCATACACTCCACCATGATATTCAGCCTCACCTAAAGCCCCAAGCAATGGAGACAGCTGTGCATGGACTGAGACCTCTGAAACTGTGAGCCCCCAAATAAACTTTGCCTCCCCTAAAATTGTTCTGGTGGGATCTTTTAGTCACAGCAGCAAAAAAGCTGACTAAAACATCATGAGAATGTTTATGGTAGAACTGCTCAATAGAAATGTAATATGAGGCATATCATAATTTAAAAACTTATAGCATCTATATCAAGAAACTAAAAGAAACAGGTAAAATTCATTCTATAATAAATTTTATTTAACCCAACATATCCAAGTATTATCATCTTAACTCTAATATTATGGTTTATCATTAATGTCCCTGGAAAAGCTCATGTGTTAGACAATACAGAAATGTTCAGAGGTAAAATGCTTAAATTATGAGAGCTGTAACCTCATCAATGGATGAACTATTTGATAGATTAATAATTTGAAATGGATTACTGGATTACTGACTGGGTGGTAATTATAGGCAGGTGAGGCATGGCTGGAAGAAGTAGGTCACTGGAGACATGAGCTGGACTGTATCTGTCCATGGCATCTTACGCTCTTTGTTTGGTTCCTGGCATCAGTGAGCTTAGCGGCTTTCCTTTGTGAATCCCTTCCACCATGATTTTCTGTCTCTCCGTAGACCCAGAACAATGGAGTTAGTCAACCATGGATTTAACCTCTGAAACCATGAACCCCAAATAAACTTTTCTTCCTCTAAGTTTTTCTTATCAGATGTTTTGATCATGGTAATGAAAATCTGACTGACACACCTGAGAAATATAAAAACATTAATGAGAAATTCAGAGCATACACTTGTAGTGCACCTGTACTTGGACTGGCCACATTTCAAGTATTCAGTAGCCACATGTAGCTAGGGACTAACATCATGAACAGCATAAGTCAAAGGTATGATTATAGGAGAAAGCATTTGTGGTAGGCTAGTGGATAACATGACATGATGGAACTATTGACATTAAAAAAGGGCAAGTTCTTTCCCCTTTTGTTTCTTTGGACTTCTGTTCTCTGTCATGTGACAAATAATGCTTTTCTTCAGAGAATGCAGCATTCAAGATGCCATCTTAGGAGCAAAGCCCAGGACTTTACCAGACGCCAAACTTGCTGGAACATTGATCGTAGACTTTTCAGCTTCTAGAACTATAAGAAATAGGCTTTTATTCTTTTTTTTTTTTAAATATTTATATTTTTTAGTTGTAGGTGGACACAACATCTTTATTTTATTTTTATGTGGTGCTGAGGATTGAACCCAGTGCCTCCTGCGTGCTAGGCGAGCACGCTACCACTGCGCCATAATCCCAGCCCCAGGCTTTTATTCTTTATAAATTTCCCACTTTGGTATTCTGTTACAGCACAAAATGGACTAAGATAGTCAGATATCCCAAGGGTTAATTCCAATTTTTCTTAATATTTAGCCTTAATCCATAGCACAGTTCTCACTTCTGAAGGAATAGAAAATGTTGTCACTCTTCCAGTCCTCTGTGCTTCAAAATGAGTGGGATTTCTACTTGGTGGTAAATAAGCTTGCACCAAGCTTATAGACCACAGGGTACACCAGTGATATGTGAACATACTTAGGAGAAAAATAATCATAATCATGGCCATATTCTTTACTAACTGACATCTTATTAATTATCAGTTTGACAGAAAATAGAGCTTGTGTCAAGCTCTGAGACCAGTTGCTGGGAGCTGACAGGTTACCATATCATTGCATTGTCCTGGAGAAAAAGCCTAACACCTACACAACCTACTGGCACACAGTGCTATCTTGAGAGTCCACCAGCCCAGGGGACCTGTGAAGCAACCAGGCAGCCTCCCCCAACAACTGGCCAACATAGTCCTATGTACTGATCAGGTGGCTGCACTCACCCTCTGATAACCCTAGGAAGTACCTGGGCAGCTTCACCATATGGCTAAACCCAAGGAAGGCTTTATATAACACATGGGTGGCCCTGCTCACTCACCCTCACACCCTAGGAAACAGCCAGGCAGCAAATCCTGAGAGACTTGGCTTGCCAAGGTGCCCAGGAGGCAACCAGGTGATGCTGCCCATCTTCCTATGGCAATAAGAAGTAGCCAATAAGCCTACTTTGAGAAGCTTGGCATGCTGAGAATGTTGGAAATAGCCAGATGGCCACAAACACTCACCCATAATCCCAAGAAGCATCTAGTCAGCTCCAAACACTCTCTGAGCACCCTAAGAAAGCTGAGCAGCCTATCCAAGCCTCTGAGAAACAGATGACTAGCCCCACCCACTTACCTTCAGTCCTCCAAAGCAGCTGGGCAGCCCACAATGAACAGATAGGTCTATGGAGGTCCTGAGAACAAAATGCACCAAAATCTATGGCATAAAACAAAACAATCTAAGATGGAAGTTTATAGCTATAAGTACCTACATCAAAGGAACAAGATTTTAAAGAAACCTAATGATGCTACTCAAGGAACTAGAAAAACAAAAACAAAGCAAACTCAAAATTAGTAGAAGGAAAGACAACACAGATGAGAAAGAAAACAAAGAAAAATTTAAAAATATAATACAAAATAAAGAATAGATTTTTGAAAACAAACAAAACTGACAAAACTTTAGCCAGACTAACCACTAATAAAGGAAGACACAAATAAATAAAATCAGAAATGGCAAAAGGAGACATTACAGCTAGTGCCACAGAAATACAAAGAATAATTAGGAAATATTCCGAACAACTATACATCAACAAATTGGAAAACTAAGGAGAAATATTGAACCATGAAGACATATAAAGCCTGAACAGATCGACAAAAAGTAACAAGATTAAATCAGTAATAATAATAATAAAAAAAACCCTTTTTAAAGATCCCAGGACCAGATGGCTTCACTGCTGAATTTTACCAAAACTTAAAGAAGAAAAACATTATTTCTTCTCAAACTATCCCAGACAATTGAAAGGAAATGAACCCTTCCAATCTCAGTTTGAGGCCAATATTACCCTGAAACCAAAACCAGACAAACATATAACAACAAAGGAAATAAAACAATATCTGTGATGAACAAGAAGCAAAAATTCTCACTCAGATACTAGCAAGTCAAGTCCAAAAGCACATCAGAAAGATTACGAACAATGTTCAAGTGAGATTTAGTCCAGGGATTCAAGGATGGCTCAACATACAAAAATCAATTAACATAATAGCTCATATCAAGAAAATGAAAAATGACAAAAATCATGACTGAGAGGCAGAAACAGTTATTCAATAAGATTCAATATTTATTCATGATAAAACTCTTAAAAACTCAGGAAAAATGCTCCAGCATATCAGCCAGGGCAAAAAGTTTTCGGAGCTGATCCCAAAACATACAGACAATAAAGCAACAATTGACAAATGAGATCACATAAAACTAAAAGATTTAAACACAACAAAGTATACAATCATAATGATGTGGCAACCTATAGAATGTGAAAAAATACAAATTATTTATCTGACATGGGATTAGTAGCGAGAATATGTAAGGAACTCAAACACTCAACAAAAAAGAAAGGAAATAATATCTGATTGGATAATGGACAGATGACCTGAATAGACTTATAGAGGATACACAAATGGCTAAGAAGTATATGGGAGAAATAAAGTTCAACATTGTTAATCATCAGGGAAATGCAAATCAAAACCATAATGAAATGTCTCACCTCAGTTAGCATGGCTATTAACAAAAGGACAAAAAAATATAATGAATCCTGGCAAGGATGTGATGAAAGGGGAATGCTCATATACTCTTGGTGAGAATGTAAATTAGTAAAAGCATTATGAAAAACAGTATGGAGGTTCCTAACAATACTAGAAATAGAATTACCATATGTTCCAGCAATCCCACTACTGCCTATGTAGCCAAAGGAAATGAAAGCAGTATGTTGAAATATTTGCACTCACATATTTATTACAGCACCAGTCACAATAGTCAGTCAAGATATGGAAGCAATCCAAGTGTTCCTCAGTGGATGGATGGATACAGTACATGGTGTATATACACAGTGAGGTATTAGTTGGCCATTAATAAAGAACCAAATCCTGTCATTTTAGACAGCATGGATGAAACTGGAGAACATTCTGTTAAGGGAAATAAGGAAGGAACAGAAAGACATATACCACATGTTTTCACTTATATGTAGAAGCAGAAAAATTGATCTTATAGAATTAGAGGGTAAATTAGCAGTTACCAAAGCCCATAAAGAACGTGAGGGCACAGGAAATGGACAGATGGTGGTTAACAGGCACAGAGGTGCATTTAGATAAGAGGAATGAATATACAGGTGCAGTGGCACACATCTGTAATCCTAGTGACTTAGGAGGGGAAGATGAAGCAGGAAAATCACAAGTTCAAGACTAGCCTTAGCAAATCAGCAAGGATCTAAGCAATTTAGTGAGACCTTATCTCAAAATAAAAAAATAAAAAAGGCTGGGGATGTGGCTCAGTGGCTAAGTGTCCTTGGGTTCAATCCCCAAAAATACATAAATAAAGAAATAATAGGAGGAATGACTTTGAAAGTTCTCTAACACAGTAGGTAACTATGGTTGATGGCAATTAATTGTATATTTCAAAATAGCTACTAGAGAGGACTTCGAATATTCCTAACACAAAGAAATGATATATATATGAAGTGATAGATATGCCAATTATCCTGATCTGATCATTACACATTGTATAAATGTATTGAAATGTCACACTATACCACATAAACATGTACAATTACTATGTTAATTAAAATTTTAAAAAATATATTTTAAAAAGTCACACATGTAAAGTAAGATATTAACTTGGAAATATCATTTTTCACATTTTATTAAGCATTTCTAGTTAAACTATTTTCATTAATTTTCACCATGAATTAGTCACTTTCAGAGTCATCTATCACAAAAGCAAGAGCACTTTAAATTTACTACCTGATTCAAGTTATTAGAGATATGGCTCTTTTAGAATTCACATAAAACAGTCATTGTAAATTTTATCTTAATTTCCTGAATATCTATTTGCATATAATGAGATTTTTTTTCTGTTTTACACTTGTATGTGTATTCAATATCTCCATAATGCAACACCATGATATATTTGTTATTTTATTATTATACTTCATTTTGTTTAATTGGAAACTATCTCAAGTTGATAAAAAAAAAAGTGACCACTATATTATTGAAAACTTATTTTACCTTGAACTGTGAAAATAAGTCATTGATGTGATGTCTTATTGATATGTATTTCCTATAAATAGACATTCTCATATAATTATAATACAATCATATAAATTGAGAATCACATATTACTTATATGTAACCCTCAGACCCTATTTGATAGCAGACCCAATAACACATTTTATAGCAGGAGGTGAAAGAGGAAGAACATATATTTGCTTCATAATGTGATTTTTAAAACTTCCTTATATCTAACACTTTTCTTAATGAAATCACAGCAATTAATAGGTCTTCTTTTATTTTCACCAAATTATGTCCAATGATCACTATAATTTAAAAATAATGTGTAATAAGATAAATCAATTTTGTATGTTCCCCAAATGATGTTTCATTTCTTTAAAATAAAAAATGGAGAAAGTACACACGATAGGGGAGAGAATCATCGGCCTCAAATACAGGCTTCCACTTTTCTCAGGCATAATGTTTTATAAGCCTTTCCTCAAATTTGAGAAAATATAATATGTTATGAATATTTCCATGCAGTCTATCATTTAGATTTTAGCTATTCTTAAAATATCTTTCACCCTAACTAAGTCTAATATATAGAGACGAATTCCTTGTAATTTTTACACAGTGTTCAGCTTAACAGTGCATGCCATTCCCAATCAGCTAACTCCCAAACACACACCATATTTAAGACATTATAAAACATCTTTTATTCTAGTATTGTTATGATTTTATCTGTTCAACCTTTTTGCTCTTTTATCTACTTGGAATTAATTTATGTATGTGTTTGTTATATAAGGGGTTCTTTTCTTATTCCTTTAACCAGTCATTCTCAACTGGGGGTGATTTTGCCCTTCCCTCACCCCTGGAACATATGATAGTGTTTGGAGACATTTTAGAGTATAAAAATAGGAAGGGGAGTTACCAATATTATTTTGTTGTTAGAGACCAAGGATTCTGCTAAATATTGTATAATGCACAAGAAAGTTTCTCAGCCAAAAATGTCAGTAGTACTGAGGCTGAGAAAACTTGGCCAAAGTGGATGTCATTGGAGAAAAGTCAATGACTTTTAAGCAAAGCAACCCAATCTGTTGCCGAAGTGGCTAACAGGCTTTAAGCCATGCTAACTAGCAAAAACTGGGGTTAAGTGATTTAATTTTAACTCCTTATGACCCAATTTGAATGATGAAAAGCTCCCATTTGTATAGTTTTGGGAATATGTTTTTTCCTATGGAAAAATGAAAACAGGCATGTGCACACATATATGGAATCAAGTGGAGCTGAAACAAGATGCTTAGCTTTCTGGGAAAATTCCAATGCATCCATCATTAATCATGCCAAAGTCTGAGACCTTCATTACACATCACATCTCTATTACTGGCTCTATACTATTCACCCCTATCAACATGAATGATAGGTAGTTGAATAATATGTATTTTAGTAGTTGTTATGGTTTAAATATGAGGTATCTTCCAAAAGCTCATGTGTGAGATAATCCAAGAAAGCTTAGAGGTGAAATGATTGGGTTATAAGAGCCTTAACCCAATCAGTGTGCTAATCCCCTCATAGGGATTAACTGGGTGGTAACTGAAGGCAGGTAGGTATGGCTGGAGGAGGTGGATCACTTGGGACATGCCTTTGGGGTTTATATTTTGTCTGCAGTAACAGGAGTCTATCTTGCTGCTTCCTGGTGCCATACCCCCCACTGCTTTCCTCTGCCACACCCTTCCACCATGATGTCCTATCTTATCTCAAGCCTTGAGGAATGGAGTTGGCCATGTATGTATTGAGACCTCTGAAACCACGAGCCCCAAAATAAACTTTTTCTCCTCCTAAAATTGTTCTCATCAGATCTTTTGGTCACAGAAGTGAAAACGCTGAATAAAACAGTAGTTTCATTGATTCTTTTTTCTCCTTACTCTAAATAGCCAGTCTTTCAATGTCATATTCACTGTCAAATAATAAACACTAAAAATAATTTTGACTCCAAAACCAAGGTAAAATAAAAATAATGCTCCTTTTATCATTTAAATGTTTGAGAAGGTATATATGTTTACTTCAATTGACTATTATATAATGAATACATGTATTAAATCATCTTATGGTACCCTATAAGTGTGCACTATTTTTATCTGACAATTTAAAAAATTAAATAGACTCCAGAAGATGGCTTTCATTGCCTTGTATGGACAAAGAAAATATAATAAATTCTAGCCAGTTTATATTTTTCTGAGGTAATTTCATCCTTAATTTTGACACTTGATCAAGACTGTTTCCTGTTGCTTTCACTAACCTTACTTAAGTATACATTTTAATAAAATTGAACAACTTAGCAGGAATCTGTTATTTACATCATATTATGTCCCATGGCTATAACCCATGAGATGTTTCAGTTTTTAACTGAAGAAAAACACATTAAAAATGAGGCATAAATGTTAGGATTTTAGGGCTTTATATTTATTCTACAACAAAGCAAGAATTTAACAACTCTTTTTTTTCTTTTTTTTTCTTTTGGTACTGGAGATTGAACTCAGGGATACTCGACCACTGAGCCACATCCCCAGCCCTATTTTGTGTTTTATGTAGAGACAGGGTCTCACTGAGTTGCTTAGCGCCTCGCAGTTGCTGAGGCTGGCTTTGAACTCGTGATTCTCCTGTCTCAGCCTCCCAAAGTGCTGGGATTACAGGTGTGCGCCGCCACGCCTGGCTCCATTTAACAACTCTTAAAATAATGTTGACTGTTAATTGTATACCAGGAGTGACCTTAAAATATTATGTAAAACATAGTCTGAACTTTAGAGAAAATAAAAATTTAAAATTGGCCTGATGTATCTAGAGAAAATACAATGTAGACATTGTTTTTCAATGTCAAACTTTAGGACTGTTTCTGAAGCTGAACTTCTCTTTTACATTATAGAAACAGAATTTGTTACAAAGATTGATGAGAAGATATATTGCCCTTAATTCCTGTATTGAGGTAAAATTGGGAAAATCATTGACAAATATTCTTTGTCTATATTTTTTGTCAGCATCCTCTGAATTCTCTGCTGGCCTAGGCCACCCTTTGGATTTCTATGTTTGTCTTTGCATTGCCTAGTTTGAATAAGAATTTTAGTCAAGTAAGTTCAGCCAAAATACCTCAGCCTCAATATCTGATCACCCTCCATATCTCCCACCATCCCCAAGTTATATTTGAATGCCCTGCCCTGCCTTCTGCAGAAATCCTATTAAACAAGACTTATCCTATTTGTTTTGGTCAGCTTTTTCACGGCTGTGATCAAAAAGCCCGACAGGATCAATTTTAGAGGAGGAAGAGTTTATTTGGTGTTCATAGTTTCAGAGGTCTCAGTCCATAGATGGCCAACTCCATTCCTCAGGGCCTGGGATGAGGCAGAACATAGGGGCAGAAGAGTGTGATGGAGAAAGCAAATGGATACATGGTGCTAAAAAGCAGAGAGAGAGAGTCTCCACTCACCACATACAAAATATATGCCCCAAGGGCATGCTCCCAATGACCCACCTCCTCCAGCTGCACCCTACCTGTCTTCCATTATCACCCAGTTAATCCCTATCAGAGGATGAATGCACTGATTAGGTTGAGGTTCTCATAATCCAATCATTTTACCTCTAAACATTCTTGCATTGTTTCACACATGAGCTTTTGGGGGCACCTCGTATCTAAACCATAACGCTACCCTTATATATATATTTTTATCCATAGAATCTCTTTCTCTGCTCTCTAACCACAAATTCGCAATTTTCTTTTTTTAAATTGGAAGTCATTCTACTTTCTCTTATTGCCAAACCCCACTTTAGTACTTCCTGTATCTATCATGATTATCTCTCTGAATAAAGTCTGTCTCACAGTTCTAACAAATGTCAGAATAATTTTTCCTTAACATTTATGTACTTCTAAGACTGTACTACTAATACTGCTAAACACACATTGTTATATGCTGAGCCTGGCATGCCTGTGGATTTTGCTACTATCTTTGTCAAACTGGCATTGGCACGGAGGCCTTGCATAAAGCAGACGAGAAGGATACTTCTGGGATTTTAGGCCTCCTGACCATTATGAATGGTGACTACTCCACATATACAGATGTTACAGATATTCTCTAGATATAAACTTGTTTTTGTCATATCCCTAATACAATGATGAGCAGGTAAATACTTGAGGGGTGGCTTTCCAAAGACAAAAACAAAACAAATCAACCCAGATTTGGAGTGTTTTGTTGATTTTCATACTAGAAATACCCCAAACACAACTGATACCAAATTAACAACTGAAACAAAGTTGAGAAGAGGTATACACAATCAGGTTTCATGAGCTACAAGACTCGATCTCTTTTTGTGTTCAGGCAAAACATCTGCACCAGTTACCTAGTCAAACACAAGTTACAGAGATAATATTTTGAAACACATTTATGCATATGACTTTCTCCCTAATAATCTTTTTCTTTAATTTTTTAAGTTGTAGATGGACACAGTATCTTTATTTTATTTATTTATATTTTATGTGGTGCTAAGGATCTAACCCAGTGCGTAACATGCGCCAGGCAAGTGCTCTACCACTGAGCCAAAACCTCAGCCGCTCCCTAGTAATCTTAAGACATACATTTGCTTTTCAGTTTGGGGGAGGAGGTTAAAATTGTTTTAAAAATATACAAAGAGAGAAAATATTGCTCTTCAAATTCTAATAATCAAAACAAAGTGCCAATAGGCTCCAAAGACAATCTTTGTTAAGAAAGAAAACTTTTCTGAGCTCTTTTCTCTATCATCTAAGGCATCATGCCTGAATAAAATAGATTATAAAGTTTTCTATTTGCCTGGGTAGGGCAAAGTGGGATAGGACATGTAAGAATTATAAAACTCAAATCCCATTTCCAACTAGTCCTGGGAAATTGTAGGTAAAAAGGGAAAACAGGGCAAAGAGTTTAGTCAGCATACTAAATTCAGGGAAATGATAGGCTTTAGAAGCATCTAGATAGCATTAAAGGGATAAAAAGGTCAGATGAGTTTTGCTATTTGTTTTTCTCTTAGAATGAATTATTTTAAGGAATGGCATCATCCTTATCTGGAGGGAGGTTACAACAGAAAAACAAGAAATTTTTGGTAGCATATGGATAGAAAGTAGTTTTCCTGTGACACAGAAGGCATGTAGAGTATGAAAGAGATAGTTGAGGGTGCTCCTTAAAGTGTTTGCAAAAGGAGGCTACACAGGTGGGGGTAAAGTAGACCCATAGCTCAGTGCCACAGGGCACTTCCTGGGACAGAGAGCCAACTCTAAACTCATGGGTCCGAGTCATTTGCAGAATTAGAGATGTAGACCAAGTATAAGTGTGTGATGGTTTGGATGTGAGGTGTCCCCTAAAAGCTCATGTGTGACACAATGCAAGAAAGTGTAGAGGTGAAATGATTGGGTTACAAGAGCCTTGATCCAACCAGTGAATTAATCTCCTGATAAGGATTAGCTGAGTAGAAACTGAAAACAGAGAGGGTGTGGCTGAAAGAGGTGGGCCACTGAGGTATGCCTTTTGGGTTTATATTTTGTCCTTGGTGAGCAAGAGCTCTCTCTGCTTCCTGGTTGCCATGTCCTGAGGGGCTTTCCTCTCCCATACTCTTCCTCCATGATGTTCTGCCTCACTTTGACCCAGAACAATGGAGTCAGCCATCTATGGACTGAGACCTTGGAAACCATGAGCCTCAAATAAACTTTTCCTTTAAAATTGTTCTTGTCAGGTCTTTTGGTCACAGCTGACTAGAACAAAGTGAAAATAGTCATTGACAGCCAGAAGGCCAGACTATGAATTCATGAGCCACAAATTTTGGAATTAAATTACAGTAAGATATTACATGATGTAGCAAATAAGGAGAATGGTTGAAGATAAACAGAGAAGCCACAAAATGATATAAAACCCTGTCCAGGAGGATATAAGACTTACTTCTTTCTGGCAGTAACCAAGTCATTAAAGGTTCCCTGCCCTATTTACTAAAATTCAATTTAATGAGGAAAAGGGGGATGGAAGAATGAACTCTGTAGACTGACCGAGGCAATTCTAGTAGAAACTGTATTAAAGAGTTGTTACTGTGCTACTTAGTAGGGAGTTCACTCTGTGTGTGTTTATGTGTGTATGTGCATGTATGTAAGGAGTTGCTCATGAAGTCAGAGAAGTTTATGTGGAGAGCGTACACTCGTTTTGCACATTTGTGCATAGAAATTTTGTGACTCCTTCTAAATATAATTACCATTTTTTAAATATTTTTGGGTTGCAGATGGACTCAATATCTTTATTTTAGTGCCTCACACATGTGAGGCGAGAACTCTGAACTACCACTGAGCCACAATCCCAGCCCTATAATTACCTTTTAAAGGAGACAGGAAGATGAATTATAGTCATCCTGAATGTCTATGACCAGAAAACACATGAATATGATCCTTTAAATAAGCCTGCTTCTCAAAGAATAAAAAAAGAAACCAACAGAGAAAGCTCCGTTGAGGTTATAAGGACTAAGATAGTGGCTGCAAAGTCAAAAGTTTGCAGAACTTAATGCCTTAGGAAATCTAGGAAGATTTCTTATCTCTAAAACCTTTAAGAATAAATACACTAAGGACATAATCAAATTATTGTGTCTATATCACCAGACCTTTTGTCCTAGGAAGGCAAGGTTTTGATTTGAAAGTGCTTCTTCCAGGACTGCGTTTGTGGCTAAGTGGTAGAGTGCTCACCTAGCACTGTGAGGCACTGGGTTCAATTTTCAGCATCACCTAAAAATAAA
Source organism: Xerus rutilus (assembly GCA_028644305.1). Taxonomy (NCBI): domain Eukaryota; kingdom Metazoa; phylum Chordata; class Mammalia; order Rodentia; family Sciuridae; genus Xerus; species Xerus rutilus. Next base: position 9,947,612 of record CM053417.1, read on the forward strand.
TAAATAAAATAAAGGCATTGTGTCCATCTACAACTAAAAAAATATATAGATATTTTTAAAAAGAAAGTGCTGTCCTCCCTCCCCCTACCCAATCAGTCTTTCTGATTATCTGGTCTCAGGCCAATTTGTTTTTCTTATCCCTCTCCATTGTTATTTCACTCTACCTTCTTCTCTGACCCACTAAGCCCAGTAAGTGACTCCTATTTATATCATATGATAACATATCCTGTCTAGATCTGCTGACATATAAATGCTAGTATCACAACATGAAACAAAGAGAAAGGGAAGTTCTTGCTGAGAAAGAGCAATGGACTAGCTAGTGTCCCAAAATATGGGATAGCAGAGGGAAGGAGTGGGGCAGAGCAAAAGAGCAGGAATTAGCAAGACAAAATTCCTAATGCTAATAAGAGAATAGATGCTCAAGAGAAGACTGAGTAGCTAGTACCAAAAGATGACAAAACTTCATTGCTCACTTCTATGTGTTTTTTGAAGAAATGTCTGTTTAAGTTCTTTTGGTGACATGTAAAATTAGATTATTTGGATTTTTGTTTGTTTTGTTATTCAGTTTTAGGAATTATTTCTTTTGGAAATTAGTCCCTTATAGAAAATAAAATTTACACATAATCTTCTCCTGTTCTGTAGGTTGTCTTATCATTCTGTTGATTTGCTTTCTTTGCTATGCAGAAACTTCTTAGTTTGATATAGTCCCACTAGTATAGTTTTTCTTTTGTTACCTATACTTTTGATGTCAAATTCAAATAATAGTTGCCAAAACCAAATATCAAGAAGCTATTCACCAGGGCTGTGGTTACAACTCAGTGGAAGAGCACCTGCCTAGCATGTGTGAGGCACTGGGTTCAATCCTTAGCACCACATAAAAGTAAACAAATAAAGTAAAGGCATGCTGTTCATCTACAAGTACAAAATTTTTTTTTAAGGAAAAGAAGCTATTCACCTATTTTCTTCTAGGAGCTTTATTGTTCAAAGCTTTAATTTGTTTGGATTTAATTTTTGTGTATCATGTAAGATATGAATGCAATATATATTTCAATCTAATTTTCTGAATATCATTTATTCAAGAAACTATCATTTGCCCATTATGTATTCCAGACATACTGGCTGAGTGTCAGTTGACTGTATATGCACAAGTTTATTTCTGGGTTCTCTATTCTGTTCCATCAGTGTGTGTACTGTCTTTAAAAGCTAGTACACATATGAAAAGATGTCCAAGATCATTAATGACCATGGAAATTCAAATCAAATCCACAGTAAGATATCATTCCACACCTGTTGGAATGTCTATGATCAAAAAAAGGTAAGAGTTGGAGATGTGGAGAAAAAGGAACATGTATACACTGTTGATTGGAATGTAAAATGGCATAGAAGCTTTGGGAAATATTAATGGATGTTTCCTAAATAATTCAAACAATTTAAAAAGAACTATCATATGATACATCAATCTCATTTTCAATTATATATCCCAAAGCATTGATATCTGTATATCAAAGTGGTATCTACATTCACATGTGCATTGCAAATTATTCACATTACTCACAATATGGAAACAACTCAAGTGTCTATCAACAGATGAATGGATAAAGAAATGGTGATGTATACTCATCAGGGAACATTATTGAACCATAAAAAGAAGGAAACTCTGCCATTTGGAGCAACACTAATGAAGCTGGAGGACAGTATGCTAAGTGAAACAATCACTGAACAGTCACTGAAGGACAGATACTGCATGATATAAGCTTATATGAGGTATATATAGTAGTCAAACATACAGTAGCAGAGAGTAGAAGGTGGTTGTCAAGAGCTGGGGTGTTCGGGAAATGGGCAATGATTCAATGATTATAGACTCACAATTATGCTAGATGGATAAGTTACAAAGATGAATAAGTTATAGAGATATGCTATACAACGCAGTGTCTACAGTCAAAAATGCTAAAACTTGGTTCAGAGTGTAGATCTCATATTAAGTGTGCTTGGCACAAAACATAAAAACAAAAGTAAAACAAATAGAAACAAAGGTACACAAAGAAACTGGGAGGTGATGGTCTTATGGTTGTTTGCATATGTCCAAACTCATCAAATTATACACATTAAGTATGCACGTAGCCAGGTGCGGTGGCGCAAGCCTGTAATCCCAGCTCTTAGGGAGGCTGAGACAGGAGAATCGCGAGTTCAAAGCCAGCCTCAGCAATGGCGAGGTGCTAAGCAACTCAGTGAGACCCTGTCTCTACATAAAACACAAAATAGGGCTGAGGATGTGGCTCAATGGGTTGAGTGCCCCTGAGTTCAATCCCTGGTGCCAAAAAAAAAAAAAAGTATGCACGCTACTTGGTTTGTCAGAAGGTCAGAAATACCTTAATAAAGATGTTCAAATACCTATTGATTTTCTCTGATGATACTCTGCATGTGCCCATGTATCATTGTCACCCTAGTGTTTCTCTTTGAGGTTTTAAAACTTCTTCCTCATCTTTTGTCAGGGAAGTATTAAACCAACTTTTCTCTTTAATCTGGTGCTCTCCTCCCTTGCTCCAATGCATTAAGCCCAGTAACTCTATTTACAACTCTGGTTGCTGATCCTCAAACATATTCCCCAATTTTGTTGTCATTAGTTCCCCATGGTCTTAGCTTTGCTAAATATACCACTGAAAATTGGCTGTATATTTTACTGCTAGGCTGTTTTTATCATCTGGCAAATCATTCACATGGTGATCAGCATAATTCTTGAGTGATTACAAGAGAATCTATGAAGAAGAGAATCTATGAAGAAGACTTCATAAAAAATCGATGCTTTTGTAGTTGAGGTTTTGTTTTATAGCTTTATTTTTTATTTATTAATTTGTATGTGGTGCTAGGTATCGAACCCAGTGTCTCACCCACGCTAGGTGAGTGCTCTACCACTGAGCCACAACCCCAGCCCCTGTAGTTGAGTTTTAACTAACAAGAGCATGAGTTTCTACCACAAGGCCTTGGTATACACTATTCTGCTTTTAAGTGTTCTAGAAGTCCCATTTAAAAGGTAAAATATAGTGCTACAATTTATTTAAATGATGTATTTCATTTAAAACAATCCAACATGTTGGGTTAAAATTTTGTCAATATGTACATATAATGAAATATTTTATATACATATTTCTGTATGTGTGTGGGTGGGTGTGTGTTCAAATTGTGGTGTGCATTTTAGAGATAAATCCATACCAGTTCAGACTGGCCTCATTTCAAGAACTTAATAGTTAAGTATGGCCAGAGGTTACCATATTGGAGAGCACTGAGGATGGATGCCAAGCTCTCATTGTATAGATGGGAAGAAAAAGGACCTGAAGGAGTCCTTTATTGAATTGCCCAAGGTCATAAAGCCAGTCTTTTTGTCTGCTAACCCAAGCAGCCAAAAACAAGAACACAAAGAATTCACACTGGGCCGTCTGTTTCATATTCACAGGTGCATTTTGTAAGGCCTTTGACTTTGGCCTGTTGTGAAATACCCCTGCAGCTTTCTGGCTGACTCTTCCTCTGAGGCACTATTTCCAGTGTGACCCCTGACCCTAGATACCAGCATCTCATACTGGATGGCATGGCCAAAGGAGAGCCATCTGTCTGGCAGGTGGTTACTTCTTTGGGTGGCTGCATGTCAGAAAGGAAAAGGCAATTCCTGTGGCACTCTTTCAGGATTTGTAGAAACAATCATTTTCTGAAAAGAATAAGCTCTGGGGAACTGCTAGAGCTTTCTATCTCAGGCTTTGGTTTAACAAACATGAAGTGTTGATTGCAGACAATTGGGCTACCACTACAGGATTTTAGATTATTCCACAGCATTTAGCCAGAGTCGTTTTTGAACAGCGGCTCCTTGCCTGCACGGAAACAGCCATCCGCCCCAACCCCCCCCCCCACACACACACACATTCTCTCCTCTTTGACAGACATGTTGCATTTGGTACCGTGAAGGCAATTCTTTGCCTTAAAATGATTGAGCTCCTTCCCTGCAATTGCTGCACAGCCTCCTTATGACTTCCACCTAGGTGTATGAGGGCATCTATTATTGAAAACAAATAGAAAGGAATATGAATAAGACCACGAGAATCTACCCAGTCCATCCTATCCTTTTTTTGTAGCATCATGGCATTCATAAATATTATTTGTACAATGAACTTGAGAAAATGGATGAGGCTGGCATCCAGGATGAGAAGGGACATTGCTGAGAGAATCAATATATTGCACATAACTGAAACCCTTTGAGACCACCAGATATTTGGTCATTCTGGTTGTGAAAGTCTGCTTCAAATATCTATCAATTGGTTGAATGATTCATTCATTCATTTATCAATTCAGTAAATAACTATTTCTTGGAAATATTGGAAGCACTAGAGAGAGAAGTGAGCAAGTTAGAGGAGGCATTGTCTCTCATTGACCTAAGAGTCCAGCAATAAATTTTGAGGTAGTGTTTGTGTAACTGTGAAAGTTCTAGTTCCACTGCCATCTGATAAATCCAGTGCCTAGAGAGAGAAGTGACAAGAGTGATGGAGGAGGGAGGAGACTTAACAGCAACAAGCCAGCAACTTGTAAGACAGTGACTTTCATCCAAAAAAAAAAAAAAGAGGGAGGGAAGGGCCTTCTTGCTGAGGGGTTGCAGATGCAAAGCTTATATAAGGATTTGTAGGAAGGCATATCTGATAGGCAGGTGTCTAGCATGTTTCAAATTTTTCAGCATGGGCTGCTATGTCTGTAGGTCACTGGATGTCCTGGGTTCTGCAAACTGAAGAAAAGTTACTGATTCGAAACTTTTATAACTCTTGCTTTTTACTTCCTTTTTCCAGGAATAGCTGACTTTGAAGTTAATTATTCAGGTATAAAAGGCTTCTTTCCGCCAGAGGCCAGGGGAGATAGCAAAAAGCAACTTTTTCCTGGAAGACCAGGGGAGGTAACATTTGCTGGAGAACAGTTTTTAATCCAATAGAAAGCTTCAGTTAGGCAAAATAAATCAAATAATTTCAGATGTTAATAAGAATTATGAGATTTATAAAAGATATTGAGAAGACATTGACAGAAGTTTGGACAGAGGCAGAAAAATATTTTAGAAATGTGGAGTCCTCTCTGTGTAGGAAAAATTTAACTGATGCCTGAATGGTATACATGTGCTGATTCTCTAATACCTGGAGGAGAAATGTGGTCTAGAATGAAGGAATAGCAGATGAAGAGGCTCGGGATCTTCTGATATCAAAATAAGACGAAGGTATCTCCTTTCATGACTTCTAGTGATCATTGTGCTTGAAGTTCTATTCAGGGCAATCAGGCAAGAAAAAGTAATAAAAGACATTTAGATTTGAAAGACAGAAATAAAACCATCTCTATTTTGAATAGGGTATGATTTTCAATGTAAAACATACTAAAGAAGCCACAAAAGATATTATAACTAATAAATGAGCTCAGGAAGGTACAGGATACAAGATCAATATATAAAAATAGGTGGTTTTCTATGTGTGAACAAAGAATAACCCAAAAATGAAATTAACAAAACAATCCAATTTATAATACTATCCCCCCAAAATTAAACATTTAGGAATATATTTTTAAAGAAGCATAAAAGTGTATTCTAAAACCACAAAACATATTTAAAGATTTTTTAAAAATTGTTTAAAGCCTAAATAAATGAAATGTTCCTGTCCCTGCTAAATATTCTTCAAATTGATGTAGAGATTTAAAGCACTTCCAATCAAGATTCCAATTGTTTTCTTCCAAATATTGAGAAACTTGGTTTAAAATTATTATGTAAATTAAAGTGACCTAGAAATAATCCTGAAAAAGGAGAGCAACATTCAATGGCTCACACTTTCCTATTTCAGATAAGCTATGGTGCCAACCTAGGTGCCCTTCAACAGATGAATCAATAAAGAATATGTGGTATATATACACAATGGAATATTGCTCAACTATAAAGAATGACTTTTTAACATTTACTGGTAAATGGATGGATCTGGAGACTATCATGCTAAGTGAAATAAGCCAATCTCCAAAGCCAAAGGTCAAATGATTTTGCTGTTATGTGGAAGTTAACCAACAATAAGAGGGGAAGAGAATAGAGGTTCATTGGGTTAAACAAAGAGAAATGAAGGGCAGGGAGGGGGGAAGGGAATAGGAAAGACAGTAGAATGAATTGGACACAACTTTCCTATGTACGTGTATGAATACAGGACCAGTGAATCCCAGCATTGTGTACATCTGGAAGAATGGGGTTCTAATTAGAATAAGATATATTCCATGCTTGTAAAAATACATTAAAATGGATTATACTGTTATGTGTAACTAAAAAGAACCAATTAAAAAAAAGAACCACATGGGTGCCCTAATTTGTGTTCATTACAATTTTGCTTCATTCTTATTCACACCAGAGGAATAATAACAGCAAGAGATGGGATGGTTATCTATTGACTCTGAGCCAAAAGACAGCTGATTTTTCTTTTTTTTTTGGCACTAGGATTGAACTCAGGGGCACTTGACCACTGAGCCACATCCCTGGCCCTATTTTGTGTTTTATGTAGAGACAGGGTCTCACTGAGTTGCTTAGCACCTCGCCATTGCTGAGGCTGGCTTTGAACTCCCGATGCTCCTGTCTCAGCCTCCCTAAGTGCTAGGATTACAGGCTTGTGCCACCACTCCCAGCAAGACAGCTGATTTTTATAGGACCACTTTTATTTCCTGAGTTTGTTGTGAGGATCCATAAGAGTTTTCTGTAAATTGGAAGAGCCCTGTCCATATTACCTTAGATTCTGTTCAGGAGAAACACAGAAGCTGGGTGTGGTGGTGCATGCCTGTAATCCCAGGTACTCAGGAGGCTGAAGTAAGAGGATCTCAAGTTTAAGGCTAGCCTTAAAAACTTAGCAAGACTGTCTCCAAATAAGAAATAAAAAGGCTAGTTCAGGAGGCTGAGTCAGGAGGATGGTGAGTTCAAAGCCAGCCTCAGCAAAAGCAAGGCGTTAAGCAACTCAGTGAGACCCTGTCTCTAAATAAAATACAAAAGAGGGCTGAGTATGTGGCTCAGTAGTCAAGTGCCCCTGAGTTCAATCCTGGGCACCCCCCGCCAGCAAAGAAAAAAGGCTTGGGGATGTAGCTTGCTTGTAGAGTGCTTCTTGGTTCAATCCCCAGTACCAAAAATAAAAATAAAAAATAAAAAAGCAACACAGACCTTATAGCAGAGAGTAGATATTAGAGAATGTCTAGGGGCTGAAGGGAACATCAGAAGCAAGAAGATACATTTGCCCTTGTTCTACTTACCATCTATCTGTTCTTCAACATCTTCTCTTGCCCTTCTACATCTACTCTTTGCCCTGGAAGGCTGAATGTGATATTGTGTTCAGAAAGTTTCCTGGCTCTTTCATTTCCAATTGGATTTCCCAGAGGTGATGCACAGTAGGAGATCTGAAAGGAGGAGGAGTTTAGGCCAGGATATTTGTTTCTTGGCTCTTTCCTTCTGAGGTCCCTCAGCTTAGCAAATTCTTTGATTGAAGTCTATTCTTTACATTTGGACCTTCCCTACATAACAGTTTCCTTCCGGGTGCTGGTGACCAGTTTCATTTCTTCAGGACTAGAGAGAGTATTACTCACTATCACTAACCCCTGGTTGCTTGACTTTCCGTTATGCCTCCCTCAAAGCTACACTGACAATTTAGTAAATAGTCTCACTTAAAGTAAACCTTTAAAATATCTAGATTGAATGTGTCATCTGTAAATTGGAGGGACCCTGATGGATATAGCTCTCATTAAGGAAATTTCAGATGAGGATCTCCAGCAATGTGGGATGCCTGAAGAACACATGAAATTGTCATACCAGAAAAAGTCTCAAGTTCAGAGAATGATTGAGTTAGGTCACCAGAACATTATTCATGAAGAGACACTCTGACTATACTACTCTTCCTATCTCCCCTTGCTTCAACTCTCAGGATATAAACAGTTAACAAATTGAGAGAAGAGGAATAAAAACAAAATGAGAAAGGAATGGTAATTTGGAGGGAAAAGAGCTTCAACTTCACATCAGATTTGGAGTTGTAATTATTTACACAGGACTGGGCACATTAATTTGTTCTCAGAAGAACTTATATTATGTAAGAATTATTAAAAAGCTATGAAGTCTATGCCATTTTTTCTGAGGTAGGGAAGAACTAGCTAAACTGAGTAAACATAAGTCCAATTAAAACAAAAACTAAAATAAATTAATGAATGTATTTTATGATTACATCTTATATATTTAAGGTGATTTTTACACAAAGTTTGCCTGCTTCACAATGAGGTAAGAATTTCAAATCTTTGGGCTATAATAACATGCTTTTTTAAAAAGTGTTAACAATACTGAACCTCCTCACTCATCACTAGAAGACACTTTTCAGATTGTCAAGCAGTTATTACTTCTGAGTCTGACCTAGTATTTTATGAAGAACATAAATAGAATTTTCTTACCATGATAATTCACTTCCATTGTTGGAGCTAAACTAAACCATGAAAACTTGATGAATGTTGCCCCAATTCTATTCCCAGGCTAGAAATAGTTAGGTTGAGTGTAAACTTTTCTTTGGTTCCCCTGTGGTTGCAGCACCAGGGCATGGTTATATGAGATAGAACAAACAAGAGAATGGACAAAATCAGACCAAGAAGATGATATTTCATACACACATTACAGGGATAGGGTAAGAATAGCGTAGATGAAGGAGTTGTGAAAGTGATAGCTTGCAGACTTCAACTTAGGGAAGTTTTACATAAAATGCCCACTAACTATAGCATAAGGGTACAACTGTTCAAAGGAGTTACTGATAGATGAATACCATGAGATACTATTGCAGACTAATCAAGGTCAATGACATTCTTTTATCCACAATATATACACTAATGATTTCTTTACCTTGTGCTGTAAGAGTTAGAATGATCATTGATTTGTTACATTTGATCATTTGTAACTTTTAACCTGATGCATTCCACAGAGTATTCTAGGGAGCTAGCCTTGGAGTTTTCCATATGACAGAATCTTCATGAGCTGCAGACTTCTTTGGGGACTAAGAATAAGAAGACACTCTTCATTATAAGACAGCTATGCCCTGCTGAGATTCTTGCTTAGTGATTATGGTTAATCTAATTGGTTAGTAAGAAGTTGCTGAAGTAAAGCAAAATAATGGTATACACATACGTGGGTGTTTCTTTAAAGGCTTTTAACTTGGTTCCTCTTTGTATTTATCATTTTGACAATTAAACATTTTCTGCTAGGGTCCTCTGTGTTTTGCACTCTTCTGTTTAATCTATATCCCAAGTTCTGGCCATTCTTTTTTTTTAATATTTATTTTTTAGTTGTAAGTGGACCCAATATGTTTATTTCATTTTTGTGTGATGCTGAAGATTGAACCCAGTGCCTCAAGTGTGCTAGGTAAGCACTCTACCACTGAGCCATAACCCCGACCCCAAGCTCTGGCCATTATTGATCCACCCTCTATTGTTGCTGCTTATATCAAGTTGATTTCATATAGACTGTGAATCTGAATTAATTGCTAACTTAATTGTCCATTTTGGAAGCATGGAACTCCTTTAAATAGCATAATCTTTGAGCAAGAAAAGCCATTCTGAAGATAGTCACTCAGCCACAGTAGAAATCAGTCAATCAACACATACACTAATGCAAATTCCTATGTTCTTGTACCAAGATGTATACCTAATTGAAAAATGTCCTCTATTTTTACACTGATTATCATATATAAACATAAATATCTATTCATTAAATATAGTCAATTTCATAGAGAAATTATTTCCAAAAATGAATCCATCAGTTTTAAGTATGCAGTTTGATGAGTTTTTACAAGTATATACAGTCATGTGACCACCATCACAGTAAAGTTATAGTTTTATTTTCTCCAAATTTTCCCTCTTGGTGTTTTGAAGTCTCTCTTCTCCCAATTTTAGGCCCTAGTAACCTTCTATAATTTTGACTTTTCTACAATTTCATAGAAATGAAGTTGAGAAGTAGGTATAGTGTTATGTCTGGCTTCCTTCACTTATGTTGTTTTTGAGCTTCATCCATATGGCTACATATATCAGTAGTTCCTACCCTTTCACTTCTTAATTCTATTACATTGTATGGAATACAAAACTGGTTTATGTATTCATTAATTGGTGAACATTTGGGTTGTTTCCAGTCTGTGACTTGCCTGTTCATCTTTCTAAAAGTCTCTTTTGGACTAGAAGTTTTTAATTTGGATGAAGTCCAACGTATCATTTTTTTAAATGTTTCTTGTTTAGCATCTCATTTCTAAGGAATATTTGCCTTATTCAAGTTCACAAAGATTTTAACTTATATTTTTATTTAAATACTATAGTTTGAATTCTTGCATTTAGGTCAAATGACCAGTGCAATTTAATTTTGTATATTGTTTGAGGCTTATATACATATATATATTATTTATGTGTGCCTGAGTACATATACATGTAATGTGTATATATGCATATATATGCTTATATGTGGCAAATATATAAGAATATATATGTGTATGTATATATACATACTGATATCCATTTTTTCCATCTTTATCTGAAAAATCTTTTTCCCCATTGAATTATCTTAGCAACTTTATCAAAAATTGATTAGCCATATATATTTACATATGTATATACACACACATATATACATATATTGTTCTATATCTGAAACTTTTTGTCAATTCCAATGATAAGTTATTGTTCTATCTGTATGCTTATAATATGCCATTTGCATTACTTTGCTTTTTACAGTAGGTTGGGGAATTACACAGTATGAGTTCTCCAACTTATTTCACAATTGTTTTGTTTATTCTATATCTTTACATTTCAGCAATTATAGTTAGCCTCTCAAAATCTACCAACAATCCAGTTGAGATTCTGTTTGTCATTATAATAAGTCTAGGGTCAAATAATGGAGGAGATGACATTAGAAACAAAATCTGAATGATGCAGTGTAGGTAATGAAGCCTTTATATTTGTAAAGACATATGAAAATAAAGGAGATTGGGGAGCATAATGAAGGATGCCCTGGGAGAAATGGTATTCTCAAGGAGCCAAAAGAGATATGTAAAGCATAGTTGGTTTAGCTCTAGTGATCTTTCCCTCTGAGGTGAATATTTAGTACTAATAGTGGTTTCCTTCTCTTAGGCAATTGAGAATTATAAGGCAATTAGATCAGTTTCATAGTGATTTACAAGTGTGTGTTAGAGTAGAAGCCTCACCTAACGTACACAGTGCTCTATGGGCCTAACATAAATGTTGCTTGTTCATAAACATAAGTCTAAAACTATAGTAAGAGCTAAAGGAAATTATTCCTAACCTTGGCTCTAAATCACTGTGGGTTAGATGATGACTAAAGGAAGAAATAGATTTCCCAACCTGGTGTAATACCTTGGTGTGGATTATATGATACCACACATTTCCTGGGGTCTGCAATGATCAAAAGTCAGTCATAAAATACACTTTCTTAAATACATATAGAAGGAGTGGAGGGACATCATACTATAACTATAGAACCCACCTACAGCTCTGCCCAACTGAAGTAAAGAGGTGAGAAAAAAAATCTACTACCATACCATTCTTAAAAGCAAAAGGACCAATAAGAGGGCCAAATTCTCATTATTTCTATACTCTAATGACCTGTACTCTATCCAGTCAAGAATGGGGCTTCAATAAGCTTTTTCCTTAAGGCTACATTGAGTAGGTATTATATTATTCATAAGATAATTTTACTTTTCTGAAGGACACAAATTACAAAGCATACTATAAAGTTAAAACAGAAGCACCAGCAGATTTTATATTTCTTATGCTTTTGGAGGAAGAAGTTTAAGTAATTCAACAGGGAGTCTAGATCCCTCTAAGTAGAACTACTGAGTGTTTGATCTAGGAGATTTGGAGCATCTTTTTTTTTTCCCCAAAAAATACAGCTTTCATTAACATATAAAATCTTGTAGAAATGGTTTCTGAAAGAAGAGACTAGGTGATTCTAGGATTGGCTGAATCACACCAATGTGTACCATGGTGATTTTGCCAATGGGGATGCTGACATACCAGGAGGAAAGTTGAGGCAAATAATTAAGTTGGATTCTCAAAGATATGGTAGACTGTAGATACTCACTGAATGGGCTTACCTTAACCATGTCCAGGGAGTCAGAAGCCATAAATTAAGAACATAGTAGAAACAACACCTCAAACATTGTCATGGTATCTACCAATAGAAAATATGAAATTCTTTGGCATAATCACATTCAAATTACATTTGGATTTCAAGCAATCAGAGCAGACTGTAAGGAGAAATTATTCTTTGATATGAGTTGGTCATAATTAAGGATAGAATAAATGATAAGAGGACCACATGCTGCACCTCCAGTGTGTGATTTGGGCCTAATTGGCAATCTCTGCAGGGCATCCTGGGACTGAACAGTCATCTAACCTGAACTCTCCTTTCATCATTAGAATTTCTTAAGAAAGAACATTTGAAGACACTTTGTAAGGTAATGTGAAGATTCCAGGCTGCCACTTGCTGTTGGCATCCTAAAAGGCTGCCAGTGGTGCCTGTTTGTGAAATGAATCCATCTTGTTCAAAACTCCAAAGTACAAAACTCACATTGTTCAATTTTAAGTATTTTAAAAGAATATAGCCAAGTTTCTGCAAACTGTGAACCCTTCCAACTTCTTGTCTGCACTACAATACTCTCAAAATAGTATGCTATACCAACAGCATGCTTGCCTTATTTAAGCAGGTCTATGTTTTGTTTATTTGTTTGTGTGTTTATTGTTTTGGTACTGGGGACTGAACCCAGGGGTTGTTAACCTGTGAGCCACATCCCCAGTCCTTTTTATTTTTTGTTTTGACATAGGGTCTTGCCAAGCTGTTTAGGACCTTGCTGTGTTGCTATGGCTGGGCTCAAACTTGTGATCCTCCTGCCTCAGCCTCCTGAGCCACTAGAATTACAGGTGTGTGCCACTGCACCTGGCCAAGTCCATGTTTTAATGGTTAAAAATGGTGTAGTCCTATAGGGTCTCTTAGACCATGCAATACTGTTTTAACCAATATGCACAACTCCTGCTTCTAGGAAGGCCTTTAAATAGGAGAATTCCCTCTGTTTTTCTTTTTTTCCCCTTTTAGCTTATTCATTCACTACTTATAATAAAAGGAATGGTTCAAAATATTTACTGCTTGCTAAGGCTTCTGATGCTTTTGTATGTTTAACCCTTATAATTTTGAGAAAGATATTTCTCTTTCTATAGAAGAAGAAACTGTTTCCAGAAAGTTAGGAAACTTGCCTAATATTATACATAGCAGAAGCATTTAAACAATGTGCTATATAATGATAAGTATGTCCTTATGGCATAGGAATACTTGACTTTTCCAGTTGAAGATCGGTGGCATTGCATGCCTACTTCCCTCAAGGCCTCACATTAAGCAACAGAGGTTGCAGAGTGATTTACAAAATGCAACCCTTCTCTACTAATCTTTCTGCCCCAGAAGGCTCACCTATTTGGACAACAATGAAGAATACCAGCAGAATATCTAAAAGAAAAGAGTTACCTAAGGTAAGGATATTAAATTCCATGGACAAGTGCCTCCAAGGAGGCACCCTGAATTAGTAGTGTTTAAAACCAAAGGTCATTGTACCCCCCCCCCCAGGGTGATTATGTAATGCCCTCAAGCTCTGGTAACTGCTCCCTCCTCTTAGTACTACATTCTCCCCAAAACTCCTCTCTGCCTATACTTTGGTAAAGTGACCCTTTGGGGTTATTGTCCCAACTGGAGTATCTCATCTCTTCTGTTTTGGCACTTTCTTTCTACTCCTTACCCATCTTGCCTCCACCATATGCTACATACTTGCTATAAAAGAAATAATAGTATTTTACCTTTCTTCTTACATTTACTTTTCCCTACAATTCTTTATTACACATTTGTACTTGATGCCAAGTAGCACTTACATTTACTTTTCCTGAGCAATTTTTGTTGCTTTGTTTCTTCAAGGTAGAGGCTAAACCAATGTAGCCCATGCTTTGCACATGACTTCATGTGTCATGGGGAGGCCACAGAGCAATGTCTAGTATGAAAAGCTTCCTACTCAAAAATAGCCCCTTCTTTCAAACATTTGGACATGTCTTTACATTGCCAGTTTCCTGAGTGCTTGTGAATAGTCTGGGAATTCTGCATCCTTCTCCATGGAAGAATGACTATATACTCCTTTGTTTATCTTCTTTATCCCTGATCCAGAAGATGAGTATTATAGAGGTTCTATTGGCAGCATGAGCTTGCACTTGAATTGGGGACCAGCAGAGATTGATTTCATTCCGAAGTTCTTATGAGTAGCTGAAGTGTACCTCCAAAAACAGACTTTATTTTGCTTTCTCCTCTTAATCTTCACCATATGAAGGCAGAGACAGGAGGGAGATTGGAAACAGAAGCAGAGAGGCTTTGTTACTGCTCTTTGATTCCTGACTCTTTCCCATATCACTAAGTATGCCAGCAGATGGGGCACACATTCAATTCCATGACTCCCTTGGGCATCTATGGATGCTTTATAGTATCATTCATGGTATGGAGATAATAGTACCAGTTGAAGGAAGTTGTACATCCTCTGGGTTTTGTAAGTTCCAGCCAAAAGGAGCAGGATGAGAAACATTCATCACTCTCCAAAGAATGTGCTTATCCCTTGTGAGCCATATGCATATCCCTGGTGCAAGTGATAGAGAAAGAAGGTCTTAAGGTCTTTACTTGTGCACAGGGATATGCAATGAAAGCATTAGACTCTGACAGCCTTTACTGGGGCCCTAGTATTACTAATTATGCTTCTTTCCATACCTCTCTGCTACGACATCCTGTAGCTTCCACTTCAACCATAGGATGCATTTAATTACGAGCTTTTTACCTTGCCCTCTTTTCTATCATTAATTCCATCAAACTCTTTATTCATTCACATGAGACCTCATCAATCTAAGAATTCATTGTCTGTATAGAAAATCTGTTTTGGGAATTGATGGAGTTCCATTGGATTTGAAATTGAATAGATACGGTGTGGCTTACAGCATTTCAAGTGGTCTTTGACATGTCAGTTAATCCGTGATGCTTATCTCAGCTTCCTTGTAGATAACGTGGGGGTTAATAATACCTTTCTTAGCATCATTAAGATAAACTTAGAAAGAATCACACAAATATAAGCAATTACCATTTCCTACTCACTACTACTTCCTCTAAAAATTTATCTTTTCTTTTCCTCTTCTTTCACTTCCCTTCCCTTTCCTTTCTCCCTCCTCCACTTCCTTCCTTTCTTCCTTTCTGGTAATTGGCTTGTTATTTCTTTGTCTCTTAAACTTCACTTCAGCTGCCATGAAGACAAAAACTGTTAACTTGAGTTCATCACTGTCTACTCATCATCTGACATGGAGCTGATCCAGATCGGGTGTTCTCTAAATATTTGAATTAAACAAAAAGTGCCAAGGATGGCATTTTCATTTTCATAGCAAATAGCACAATTCTTTATTACATATTTGTACTTCATGCCAAGTAGCACTTGAGAAAATACAACCTCAGTTCATCCATCTCAAGGGCCTCCCTTTTCTTTTAGGGACATTTCATAAACATCCCCATAACTGAGCTCAGGAGATAGGCAGGAAAAGACATGAATCTATGGTAAAACTGTGCTTGTGGAAGGATAGTAATAATAGGCTCCATCCCTTTAAGTGCTCATCATCACTATCAGTGGCTAAAAATGCATCAGAGAAGAAATATCTACTCTATTCCTGCTACAACTAAGCTATTATGTTTAGAAAATTCAATCTGGCAGTCCAAACTTGCAGCTGATTTTTGAATGGTGTCCTAAGATTCACTTACTAGAAATTAGCTATTGTACTGCTTCCTACAGCTTGCCAGGTAAGATTGCAGTAGAGGACACATGGAGGACATTGGCACCAGCATTCCTCCATTTCACAGGCTATTAAAACAAATGGAGATGGAATTCCTGTGTACAATGCCCACTGACATGATTTCACCAGCAAGGAAATCCCGGATAACACAGAGGAAATGTCAGACTTGTGAATGCTATGCTGCAAAGATTTCTTTCATAAAAGAAAGAAAACAAATACTTTATATTTTGAGCAATACACTACATTGATTTTTATATGTGGCAGATTTTTGGTCATCTCTTGGCCTCCATGTACCACCACATTTGGTATTTTTCTTAAGTTTAGTTGCTTGGCTGACTTTTTCAGAGAAGTAATTTGTTGATGAAGAGATTTCAATGAAAGTGCCCACAGAGTGAGCCAATAGAATCTGGCACATAGTAGGCACTTGGTACATCTTTATTCAGTGGTGGAGCAATGAGGAAAGACTTTCCAAGGGAAACTGCTCCACAAGCACCCAAAACAATATCTATGAGTGCACTCACATTAACCAAAGTCACAGGGAGTATGGTTTAAATCAGAATGCCAGTTGAATCCTTGGGCATAATGCATGACACTGTCAAGATACCAAAGCTCTCTTCTCTTTAAGTTAACTCATATTTTACAAGCAATTATGGGAAAAATAAAATCAAATGCAGAAGGTTGCTTGAGGAATGTGGCATCAGAAGAAAGAGCTGCTAAATAGCTACACCAGGTATGAGTCTATCATGCCTGATTGCTAACAATGATAGTCTTCTTGGACCAGAGCAGCCTCTGTCCGGGACTAGTTTTGAGTAGGCACTGAGGAGTTTTCCTGGATAACAATGTTAGGTATCTGTTGCTACGTAACAAGTGCACAAAAAAATACGTGATTATTATTTCATTTTATATTTTGGTACCGAGAATTGAACTCAGGGGTACTCGACCACTGAGCCACATGCCCAGCCCTATTTTGTGTTTTATGTAGAGACAGGGTCTCACTGAGTTGCCTAGCGCCTCACCATTGCTGAGGCTGGCTTTGAACTAATGATCCTCCTGCCTCTGCCTCCCAAAGGAGGCAGAGATTGTAGGCGTGCGCCACCGCGCCCAGCTTGTGATTATTATTTCACAGTTGCCATGTGTTAAAAGTTTGAGCATGGTTTAACCAGGTCCTTTGATCAGGGTCTTACAAGGCTGAAAAATCCATGTGTTGGTTGGGCCGTGTTTCTTTGTGGAACTTGAAGTCATCTCTAAAAGTCACATGATTATGCCAAATTAGGACCTTTGGGTTGTAAGAGTGAGCTACCCTTTTCTTACTAGTTACTAGCAGAGGGCTTTTCTCACCACTTAAAACCTTCCAACAGTTTCTTACTATATGATCCTCCCACAACATGGAAGCCCATTTCTTCAATGTCGGCAGTAGAACCTGTCTTCTTATCTGCTAAGACAGAGTCTTATATATAGTCAAAAACACAGTAATGACTATCCCATCATTTTTTATATAGAACATTCTATGTGACTATGTTATCATGTTCACACCTACCCAAGCTCAAGGGGAGCTGATTATATAGGATGTGTACACCAGGGAACTGAAATACTAGGGACCATTTTCATATTTTTCAAACCACAATGTGTCTCCTTTTTTACGTACTATAGCTTACGGCATGTGGTTCCTCCTTCTGGCTGCAGGGTAAACTCATCTCAAGTTTTTTTCTATATACTTGGACTCCATCCTTAGAATTCATATCCAGTGCATATGGAAGCAGGGCTAATGCATTTGTATTTTTAAGTCCCAAATATGATTCTGATTCACTTGAACTCCTGTGTAAGTTCTGAAATCTGATTCCATGAATCTGAATCCAGATTTTTGGTCCATAATTTACTGGCTTTGTAATCTGGGAAATTCCCTTCATTATTATAAACCTCAGTTCACTTATCTATAAAATGGGACCTATAAAGTGGATAACTGAATTTCTAGTTGTCACATAAAATAGAATTAAACCTATGTGTGGAATATCATTAACATATGCCCAAAACACAGCAGGTGTTCAATTAATGCAGCTATAATCATTTGATTCTATAATTTATCAGCCATAGATTTCTGATAAACAGTGAAAGCTGGTCAATGTGCACTTGTTCCCTATTCTGGGGTCTTCTGTTGTCATTGTTGTTATTCTTCCTGTTGACTGAAAGTCTTTCTTATCCTAAGTTGTTTTAGAGCTTCATAACAGAAAGTAATCTGATATCCAGGTCATGGATTTGGAGATGGAAAATAGGTACCACATTTTTGCATTCAGACCATGTACACAATGCGATCTGCCATTCCATTGGTATTGCCAATGCTGGGCATTCCAGAAGCATTATAGTCAAGTGAGATTGATGATCTCTAACTCTTTATCACCTATTTGTTCACAATATATAGACCTGCCTTCTTTTTTTTTAAAATATTTTTTAGTTGCAGATGGACACATATCTTTATTTTATTTATTTTTATGTGGTGCTGAGGATTGAACCCAGTGCCCCACGCATGTGAGGCAAGCACTCCACCACTGAGCCACAACCCCAGCCCCATAGACCCGCCTTCTTATTTACATCTAAGCTTAGTCTGAGGATAGAGATTATTAATGTGGCCAGTGGGAAAAATTTCCTCCCAATACACTAATTTGTTTTACTTCTGTTGTCACTGCCTCTTGGTTGAAAGCTGAAAGAAATATTGACCTTGACCTATCAACAATATAGAATCTTGCTATATTGAAATCATCCAAAATGTTGTTGTAACCAGATCAATATTCTGCTGAAATACAAGGCAAAAGTTTTTTTGCCCTGTGAAAGTCAATTTTCAAACAACAACGAAGTATAAATGCCTTTTGAAGACATTGCATAACAATGCTATTCCCTCCTGTGGGTGCTCAATAAATGCATATTGACTAACAGAGATTTGACTGCAATTGAAGGCCCTACCAAAAATATATAATTCAATACCTGAATTCTAGAGATCCTTCTTGAATAGACTTAATTCAGGAATCTCACTACAGGTGTTGTGAGAGGTAAATTAGCACAAGGGGAACAACTATCTAAGAAATAGTTTCTAGTTTTGACTAACTTCTAGGCAGATCCAATTTGGAGAAATTTCTCAAGCTGTCAGGACTTCAGTGTCTGGTTAGATAAGATGAGAAAAACACTTCCTGCCCAAGTGGTTCAGAAGATTAGCATAAAACGGGCGCCGTGGTGCATGCCTGTAATCCCAGTGGCTCGGGTGGCTGAGGCAGGAGGATCACGAGTTCAAAGCCAGGCTCAGCGAAAGTGAAGCGCTAAGCAACTCAGGGAGACCCTGTCTCTAAATAAAATATAAAATAGAGCCAAGGATGTGACTCAGTGGTTGAGTGCCCTTGAGTTCAATCCCTGGTATCAAAAGAAAAAAAAAAAACCTCAAATGAAAGTAGGTATATGAAGTCCTTTTTGGATTGTAACATATTATATAAATTTTACTACTGATGAAGATGATTGAACAGGACTATAGCCATTATGATGATGTAATAGAGTTTGCAATAAATATGGTAAATGCAGCATACCAAATTTTTCTCCATGAAGCCAAAGTGATAGGAGAGGTAGCCAAGGTCATTTCACCCATGTACACTACATATCAGCACATTGCTTTTGATATTCAACCATACTTGACTCTAAAAATGGGAATTTACTATCATAGGAAGGGCTAGTAGAACCCTTTTTGCTCTTCTCCTGAGACAATGTATACTGTGTTTACCAAATTTTTCTTCCTTAGAATAAAAGAAGACAATACTATCCAGATCTTTCAACCCTTCCCCCCTAGCACCGCCATGAGCTATCACATTGAAATGAGCTGCTCACTAGGAAAAGGCTTGGGGTTGTGTTGAGGGAACACAACAAAGAAATATTTGTTATAGTAAGGCTCTCATTTTTAGATTATTTATCACACCATCAAACATTTATTACCCTGATTAACATAAATCATCAAACTTTATCGTCTGTGCTGTTTTTGATGCCTTATCTTTGACAAGAATGCAGGCGGATACTTTGTTAATAATATTTTCCTCATATTAAATTCCAAGGTTAATTGAGCTTCTGGAAAAATGTAGTTCATATTATCTATTAATATGTTTAATCAGGTCACTTTCCCGAGAACAGAAAATCACATAACTACAAGTGTGGAAATTTATAGTAATCTAGTCCTTTATCCCTCCTTAATACACACACACACACCTCAATTTTGGGGGGTATCTGCCACTGTGAAGAATGAAACAACTTAAAAACAGTGTAAGTGAACTTCTATTGAGAAACTGAGATTCATAACCAGTGTCTTCTCAATTTGCAGAGGCCAGTTTCATGTATATGACCTTGAATAAATCCCTTGGTTTCTCTCAGCTTCAGTTACTGATTTTTCAAATGAAGTTCCTGTTTTTATCACAGGTGATTATGACTATTAAGTGAGTTAAAATACATTTTCCTAGAAAAGTATGAGTACACTTATCCATATGAAAAATTTTAAGTATTAACTAATGGTTGTCTTTATGTGATACCATCAGTTTGTTTAGATCCATGGCCAGCAGTGGTTTCAATTCTGTATAATACAGACACTAGGTCCCATAATGAACCACCCCATTTTGTTCAGTGGAATTTATATAGATCATTCTAAAAACAAGCAAATAAATTTACCACAAAATGAGGAGAGTGTTTAGTGTAGTGAGTATAAGAACAGACTCTGAATTCAGAATGCTTTGATTTCATCTGCAGCAGCACTTGCTACTCACTGTGTGACTTTAGATGATTTATTTGTCTGTGCCAGTTTCCTCACATTCAAAGTGCATATAATAATACCCCCCCATCCTCTAGGGTTGCTGTGAGGATGAAATCTATTAAAATAGGTAAAGTGCTTAGGATTTTTTTTGGTATATATTAAATATATAGCATAGCAAAGCTTATTGTTATGTTTGGGCTGGGTTTACTGTTCTCTATCCATCCTCCAAACTCTGGAGTAAAATGCCATCCCATCTTACGAGGTGCAAAACTTGCTCTACTTATCATAACGCAAAGAGCTCCTCCTTACCATTCCATTTCATTTTCATTGACTTTATAGGAAGCACAATTCAATACCATCCTTCAAACCACACTATCATTCTTGTTGACCTCTAAAATGTATCCTAATAAATTGAGATGACTTCACATTGCAAAGGGATTCTGAAGGATAACTGCAATGCCTTGTACTATTGCAGTTATTAACATTGACCTGACGTACATCTCTGGAAAGCACAGCTTTCTCAGTGTTAACACCTGCTGTCACCTGCAGAGCATTCATGTTTGAGTCAAACAAAACATGTGTTGCTGCTGCCTCTGCACCTGGCATACACTGCACGCCTTCCTCTTCTTTTCGACATATGGACACTCAGGTATCTAAGGCTTTATAGGAGCAAAGATGTCATAAATATATACACGGCTCTACATATTGTCTTTTAAACAGCACTGTAATGGATGACCTTTTTCTGTTCTCATAATAAAGAAAGAAGATGAAGACAGTAGAATTATTTGTACTTCTAGCAGAAGGAAAGTAACTAAAGAAAAGTGTAGATATTTGAAAATCTTACATTACAAAGAAAAACAATTTCCAAATGAGAAATTTCATTCTTCATTTAGAGTTCCCTTTTAAAGTTATTAGGTGTGGGTGACTGAACAATGTCAGCCCAAAGGTGTTCATGTCCTAATTCCAGGAATTTGCGAATGTTACCTTACATAATAAAATGGATTTTGCAAATGTAATTAAGTTAAGAATCTCCTGATGGGCAGATTAGCCTGATTTATCTAGGTGGGCCTTCTTTAATCACAAATACCCTTATGAGAGGAATATACAGAGGTCAGAGTGAGAAGACAATGGGAAGGGGGAGCAGATACTCCAGTGATTCAACCACAAGCCAAAGAACACTAGCAGCTTCTAGAAATTGGAAGGGACAAGAAACAGATTACCCCATAGTTTGCTTAAAGAAACCTGCCCTGCCTATGCCTTGATCTCTACCCCGTACAACGTATTTCTAACTTTTGACCTTCAGAACTCTAAAAGAATCAATTGCACTTTTTTTAGGCCAATAAATGTGTTGCATTATGTGATAGATCACATCTAATTAAAAGGAATACACCTCAGAAAAATGAAGAAAAACATCAAGATGTATCTATGTGTCTATAAAAAAAAATTGACTTTATTCTCCATTTCCAACTTCTTTACTCCCATTCTTTGTTGAATCACTTTCCTAAGACTTTAACTCATACCATTCCCACAAATGAACTCTTATCAAGATGAGCAATAATTTCTACTCTTCCAGTACCAATGGTCACTATTTCAGCATCATCTTACTAGACTTATTAGCAGTATTATATCAAGTTGATGACTCCTGCTCTGAAGTTTTTCTTTGTTTTGCTTCCAGAACATCACATTTTCTTGTCTTCCTCTTTGCTCCCACTTGGTTTCTACTCAGTCTTTGCTGTATATCCTAATCTTCATGATCTCTATAAATTGGAGTAATCCAGGAGCCAGTCCTTTACACTTGTTTATTTTTTTCTCCATATACATATTTTTCTTGAAGAATTTCTATTTTATATCTGTGTTAATACTACTACCCTGAAATTCAGCCACACATATTTATTTGCCCATTCAAATTCTCCACTCTGTTGTGCCAGATTATATTTTATAAAAATGGTAACAGCAATACTTGCAATCTCACATACTCTTCTGAAACCTTGACACTCCTCCATATAGAGGTTGACATCTATTTCTGATTTACTTGAACCTTAATGGACCTTTGTGATTGTCTCCACAATTGAATGTGGCCTAATTAACACTGTGTACCTCCCAAGGCTAGGTGATAAAAAGCAATGAATGTTTTGCCTTTCTCTGTCACTTATTAAAATTTCCCTTTGAACTCAGCCACCATATTGTGAGAAAACCCAGGCTATGTGAACAACCCACCTGCAAATGAATTGGCCAATAGTCATAGGAAAGATTCCTGATGAAAACTAGAATTAACCACCAACATGTAAGTTAGTGAAGTTTCCTATCATTCCATCCCCCAGTCCTTGAGCCACTTCAGTTAACAGTGGAACAGAGATGGGCTATGCCTATCAAACCTTACCAACTGGAAGATTTTGAGCAATATAAAGTCACCATTGCTTTAGCCACAAGTTTGTGGGATGCTTTTTATTGTTGTTGTTGTCATTGTTGCTCTAAATAAATAGCTAGAACAAATTGGTCATAAGCATTTAAAACTTAACTTGCATCAAACTGAATTCCTATTCTGTCTTCGACCACATATACACCTGGCCTTCTGCAATCTTCCCCATCTTAGTGGTAACTCTATCCTTCCAGTTGTCCAGGCCCAAACCACTGAAATCACCCTTGATTCCACTGTCTTTTCCATCCCATAAACCAACCATAAGCAAAAACCCTACCAGTACTCCTTTCTGCCCTTCTGAATATATCCAATACTCAATTTCTTCTCATTACCTCCATTGACATAACCTTGTCCATACCACAGTCATCTCTTATTTCATCTCATCTCAGATTTCTAACTGCTTGCTTGTTATCCCTCTATTGTCTCTTCTCAGCACCGAAAATAGAATGATCATTTTAAAAGGTAAGTCAGATACCATTAATGGCCTACTCAAAATCCTTCAAAGGCTTCCCACTTCACCAACAGTAAAAGCTACAGTCTTTCCTATAACAAAAAAGGCCCCACATGATCTACAGCCCTCTCACTCTCATCTACTCTTCAGACCTCATCCCCCACACTACATTTCCTTGATCACTCTTCCTCACCACATAGATCTGGTTGATATTCTTTGAATATTCTAAAAACACTTCCTTCTCAAGACCTTTGTGTATACTTTTTCCTCTGCCCAGATAACTCTTCATTGACTCTATTCATTTATCACTGCATTGGTAGCAACCCTGTGTAAAAACAACAAATTCACCTTACCTTGCTTAAATTTTCTCTGTGTCACTTAAAATAAGCAATTTTTTATTCATTTATGTTCACTTTTCCCCTCCCTACTAGAATCTCAGCTCCACACAGTAAGGACTCTGTATTATTTCCTACCATATCCCCAGTACACTATAGTCCTAGCTACTGTCATTTCTTTTTGCCTTCTTCCAAGCTGCTCCTATAATTGGTATACACTGTTTGTCCTTGCCTACATATTTTCTTATCACCAAAGTGCAAGTCCCTCCTTCAAGCACAATTTTTAATCGAGTCTTCCCTGACCATCAATTTCTTCGCCCTCTGAATGAAGACTCTGAGCTCTGCAGGACATAGGTAATTAAAATAACACCAGTTGCCAAATATATCTCCCCAGTGCCAGTCACCCATCATCACCTGCTGATTTATATTTTAATTACTTTATCTTAGATTGTCAGCCCAATGGGGAGACATTTTTTTCAACTCCTTTGTCTAGGAAATGTCCTAGAACTCTTTTTGCAATTTAGTAAATATTAAATCATAGCAAGATTCTTCTGATGTACATGGTGAAGGAACTTCAATATGCTGATGCACAAAAATAGAGAAAAATATGCAACTGCTATCCTGAAAAGCTAGGAGGAATATTGTGAGGATCACAGTAGCTAACACAGTTAAATTTGAAAACTTCATAAACCATGCAAATGTAAATACAGATAATTAAAAATAATAATAGTGAGAAATGTGCATAATTCATTACATATTTTAACCAGGAAAGAATGAATGACTTAAAAAATTAAAAAGACTTTATTTTTTTTAGAGAAATTATTCTTTTGATGTGTCATGAGACACATCTATGTTTCATCTACTAAACCTAAACTGAGGAAAAGTGCTTGAAACTACAGTTTATGTCATGAATTTTTTAATTGTGATAGCCTGAGGGATATTACAGGGTATTAATAGATACACTTTCTTCATTTTTGATGGAATAAAGAATCTGCTTGATATAAAACTTCAATCATAAAACCTTGAGGCTGGAAGAGCCCTCTAGAGACAATTCAGCCTGTTACCCCATTTCTTAGGAGAACTTCAGTTCTGCCTAAACAAAGAATAATCAAATGGTCCAGGCCATTGAGAAAAAATGTCCCATATAATTGTACCATTAATCACAATATGTCAGTGGTGGAGAAATGTTCTGGAAGTAATTCACTTAAGGCTCAAGTATCTTTAGAGTTTAGGCCATCTTGACTCTTCAAAATTCTGTCAAAAACTGTTTTGTGAATTATCAATTTCATAGTTGTCTTTTAGAATTTGAACTCTGAAACTATACTTCCTGGATTGGAATTATGGCTCTTTCACTTAACTTGACTTTGGCTAAGTTATATAAGTATTCTGTACCTCAATTTCCTTTCCTAGATAATAGACATATACTAGAGTTCATATCTTGAACGTTCCCCAAAGGCATGTGTTAAAGGCTTAGTCCTCAGCTTGGCGCTATTGGGAAGTTGTAGAAATTTAAGAGGGACCCAGTGGGAGGTCTTAGGTCCTTGGAGCACACCCTGGAAGGGGATTGTGGTACTCCTTTTTAGTTTTCCTTTTGTCTTTTGTTCTAAGCCATGAGGAGAAGGCTTAACTCTACCACACACATCCACCACAATGTGCTTCTTTCCACTTCTCATAAGCAACAGTCCCAACTGATGATGGACTGAAACATCTGAAACTGTGAGCCAAAATGAACCTCACTTTTATAGTTGATTAACTCAATTATTTGTTACAGTAAAGAAAAGCTGACTAATATAGCACAGTAATGGTATTTACCTCATAGGGTGTTGTGAGGATTGAGTGAGTCAACACATTTAAAGAACTTAGCAGATATACAGTAAGAAACCTATATATTGAATAAATGAATGACTAATGTTCGTGTTCTTTCCATAGATTTGTTTTTTTGATATTTGTGTTGTTTTCAATTAACTATCTGATATGGGCTTTCTTATACTTGTCACCTGGTATAAATGTTTATCTAGGTTATATAAATAGAGGGGGAATTGTGGGGTCAAATGCCATTTTTATCTTCTTTCTTTTTTACTGGATAATGTCAATATGTTTTCTCAAGTTGTAACAGTCTAAACCCTATCAACAACATGAGAGTTTGTTTTGCATTACATCCTGGCTAATCATTTTATGTTACATATAAAATACACATATATATTACAATTTTGTGAGTATAAAAGGTGCATGTACTTTTTAATTTGCATTTAGTAATTTTTGGTGGCAAATGATGTTGAACAAACTTAAATATTGACTAACATCTTCCATGGAAAACCTGTTTGTGTCTTTGGCACATTTAAAACATTTATATCAGGTAGAATTTCATTCTTATTTAATATTTAGTAATTATTGAATTTCTTCAGTTTGATATTTTTCTTATTGAAAGAAAGAGAAAATACAACTGCCATATAAAGCTTGTATTCACATACATAATAAATAAAATAAGCAGTTCAAATAAGTACATGATAGTTACTCAATGTTAGGTAAATTAGTAAATATCTTATTCATACAATGAAATATTATGCAGCAGTGAAGATACAGTTATGCATATCAATACAAACTTTTAATATTTAGTAAAAATAGAAAGTCCAGAATATTGTATGCAATTCTCTTCTATTAAATAAATTTTTCAAACAAGAAAGCCCAATAATTACCTGTGTATTTTGGGGAGTAGGCAACAAATATGTGCTCAAAATATCAAGTTAGCAAAGGAATGCTTAATACAAACTCAGTATAGTGGTTACAATATGATTAGAAGGAAAAGGATAAGTGGAGAATGGCGATGAAGTTTTCAAATGTTCTACTAATGCTCCATTTCTTATGATGAGTAGTGCCTGCATAGTTGTCTATGTATTCAGCTTATTTTCTTGTTTTTTTTTATTTGTTCTTTTCAGATATACATGATAAAGTGTATTTGGACATATATACATGGAGTTTAAGTATTCAGGTTAATTTCGTGCTATGAATGTGTGTTATGTATATCTTTTATATCTTTCATACACTTCATAAATCCAAACAATAATACAGTTCTTCAGTTTATAATGAAGGATGGATCATGAAAAAATGGCAAACATGGACTTGTTTAAAGAACAGAAGTGACCTTGCAATACTGAATAGATATTAAAACAATATCCATATACATATATATATCTACCTCATATAAAACACCAAAATAAGTCTCAGATGGATTAAAAATCAAATTATGGGAGAGTTACAACTCTAAAAGTTATTAGATTTAGACTTTGAATTCTCTCAGGATCCAAATGGTACACAAGGGATTCAGTAGCCTGGTTCAGATAGACAAGCTTGTTATTCTAAAAGGAAACATGGTGGATGCGTCAAAGAACAGGCTAAAAAGCTTCCTCACTGAGCAAAGGAAACAAGAGTGCAAAGAGAGAGTCTATAGATTGGGAGAAAGTCTTTGCCACCTGCAAATAGGTGCATTAATATCCACCTGGATAGGGCATTAATATGAAGAATATATAAAGGACTCAAAAAACTTAACACCACAAAAGCAAATAACCCAGCAAATATATGGGCAAAGGAACTGAACAAAGACTTATCAAAAGAATAAATACAAATGATGAACAAATATATGAAAAAATGTTCAATATCTCTAGGAACTAAGAAAATGCAAATCAAAACCACATCAAGATTTCACCTCACTCCATTCAGAGTGGTAATTATCAAGAATACAAATAATAATAAGTGTTGGCAAGGATGTAGGGAAAAAGGTCAAATTATACATTGTTAGTGGGACTGCAAATTAGTGCAACCACTCTGGAAGGCAGTATTAAGATTCTTCAAAACACTAGAAATGGAATCATCATTAGATAGAAATGACCCATCTATCCCACTCCTTGGTATATATCCATAAAATCTAAATTCAGCATACTACAGGGATGCAGCTACATCAATGTTTCTAGCAGCACAATCATAATAGTGAGACTATGGAACCAATCTATATGCCCTTCAACAGATGAATGGATAAAGAAAATGTGGTATATATACACAACGGAGTATTACCAAGCCATGAGAAAGAATGAAATTATGTCATTTGCTGGCAAGTGGATGGAACCAGAGACTATAATGCTAAGTGAAGTAAGTCAATCTGAAGTCAAGCGTCAAATGTTTTCTCTGATATGCAGAAGCTAATCTAATATGAGAGGGGGCAGAAGTAGATAAAAGAAACAGGAAGATTCCATCAATATAAAAGATCAGAAAAGTAGAAAAAGAGGATTGAGGGGAAGGGAGAAGGAATGGGAAATGAATCTGACCTAACTTTCTAATGTATATATATGAATATATTACAGTGAATCTCATCATCATGTATATCCACAAGATAATAATTTTAAAAAATGAAAATAAATGAAAAGATCAGTAGAATAGAGGAATGGGAATGGGGGAGGGAGGGAGAAGGGCAAGGCTAAGTACTGGGGACTTAATTGGAGCAAACTATATGCATTTATAATTATGTCAAAACAAATTCTAGTGTTTTCTATAATTATTATGAACCAATAAAAATATCATAAAAAGACAAGAAAAGAACAGACTAGTCTGCTATTTTGTAGAGAAATAAAGTTATGATTTTGAAGAGGAGACTTATTGGTGCCCAAAGCAGGTCAGCTGCATGTGTTCACATTAAGTGTGTAATGCATTTTAAAATTAGAAATATTCTGCCATGCCAGATCTTTCCTTATCACCCAAAAAGAGATAACAAATGAAAGAAAATTATACTTACTGACCACTGAAATTCTGTCTCTCTTAACCAGACAAAAATAATATGGAAAATCTCTTTTTGGAACTTATTTTAAATGTTTATACTTAAGGAATTCAGAGTTTTCATGTAACTAAATAGGTTAACCTATCAATTTAATGCAACAGAAGGAAATTTAGATAAGTTGGGTATAATTATTCTATTTATAATATACAACTTTTAAGATGTATTATCCTTTATATATAACATTATCATGAATTATATACCTGCACTGAAAGAAATGTATAACTGTTAAATTCCATGACTGTTTTTACAAGGAGAATGTATTATAGATTTATACCTTTGTATGGCTCAGCATAAAGGAAATGTTTTCCTAGACTTAAAGCAAGAGGAAGTGCCTGAGGTAATAGGAAATGTGAACTTAAGCAAATATAGCTTGATTACAGATGTGACATGTCAAAAGACTCGTAACCTTCAATTTCTATTAAAACAACTCTTCTATAGTCATTCTTTAGGTTTTCCAAAATTCTTCTGATTAATCTGGAAAATGATAAAATTCTTCTGTAAAGTCAGTATTGGGCTTTATTTATCATATGCAATACTAGTTTGAAATGTTCCCTCATGGGCTCATTAAATTCATCTGCAACTGCTTTCTGAATCTTTTTGTTGAAATATGTACAACATTTCAAAGTAAAGTAGAACTAGCAGAAATAGCAAAGTACAGAGTA
Source organism: Xerus rutilus (assembly GCA_028644305.1). Lineage (NCBI taxonomy): Eukaryota > Metazoa > Chordata > Mammalia > Rodentia > Sciuridae > Xerus > Xerus rutilus. Next base: position 9,976,972 of record CM053417.1, read on the forward strand.
GTAGTGAAGTCCAGTTTTCTATAATTCAATGAAGGTCAAGAAATCTTGGTTTCTTTCAAGGAAGCTTCATGACTTCATAAATGGGGTGACATAGTGCAAGACAATTAATCCATGGCAGCATGTCAAGAGGCAGGGTATTCCATGTAGGTAGTGGGATGTTTTCTCAGGAAAACTTCTTGTAAGCAGAAATTCAGGAGATTGCCAAAATGTAATGTTGTCTTATTTGGGGAAGTGGCTCCTTGAAGTGGTAAGACTATTGCTCAGCAGTAAGGATGGAAAATGTTTCATTTCTCTCATTTCACAGACAAGATGGTGTTCCACAGAATGACTGAGAAGTGGTATGGATTAAACCAGGAATCAACAAACTTTCTGTAAAGGTCCAGATAGTGAATATGTTTAGATCTGTGATCCCTAAGATTTTTGTCACAGCTAACAATTCTGCCAGTCTAGTGCAAAAGCATTCACTGAAAACATGTAAATGAAGGATGTGGCTATGAGTTGATGAAATAAAATTTAATAAAACAGGTGGCAGGCCAGATTTGGCCTTCAGGTCATAGCATGCCAACTGCTGTACTAAACTGTAACAGTAAAATAAGTCCAAACTCAGAATGTTTAGACCCAGGAAAAGATAGAATACAATAAAAATGTCAATTAGCAGTGAAATACAAACCAAACAAACAAAAAAGTTAATGATTGTGGTCAGGTATCATGAACAGGAAAATACCATTTTAACAAATCTTAAATATGGAACTCAAATGTTTAACTAAGTAAAATGTTTAAAATGCATTATCTATTTATGATGCTCAATAAAAAGAAAACAAAGCCGGGCGCGGTGGCTCACGCTTGTAATCCCAGCACTTTGGGAGGCTGAGACAGGAGGATCATGAGTTCAAAGCCATCCTCAGCAATGGCGAGGTGCTAAGTAACTCAGTGAGACCCTGTCTCTACATAAAACACAAAATAGGGCTGGGGATGTGGCGCAGTGGTGGAGTACCCCTGAGTTCAATCCCCAGTACCAAAAAAAAAAAAAGAAAGAAAGAAAACAAGATCTAATATTCTGGGTCAAGGCTTGGCAGCAATACAAATATATAGTGTCTATTACTAAATGTTCATAATCAAAAGCTGCAGAGATCGAGAGGGCACCAATCAAAACAAAGAACCAGAAAACATGGAGTCCTTAAATCATAAATAAAAGTAAAAATTACGTAAAGACCCATTATGCTGTGGTAAATGTGTTCTACTAAAATTTAGACAGATTTCCAACACATGCATGGCTCATACTTAATAATAATAGACTCTATTTAGAGAGATAAAACATGATCCTTTCAATACCCTTTGTTATTTGTGAAAAGATCACATTTCAAAGTGCAGAAGAAAATCTCAATGAATTCTACTGTTCAACCTCTTATCTGCAGTCAGAATTAATTAGGGTAATAGCTAGCATATACTGAGAACCTACTGTGTGCCAGGTATTTGCAACATATCCTTTGAATCATGACTCTGCTGTTTTACTACCTTTCTGACTCTGGGCCATGAACTTAGTACCTCTGGACTGCTGTTTCTGGAAAGGGTCCTCAGGAGACAGACACTTCATAGAAGTATGGGTAAATTGGCTAAAGAAAAATGTCATTTCCTTTTGAAAGATGTGTTATTAGAGACTTAAAAGCCACACTAACCTTCTAAGAATAAAATATATAGTAGAATATGCTGAAGCTAGAAAACCTGTTGAAATACTGAGCAAGTTTGAGCACAAAATGTATGTCTTCTGAAAGGTCATATTTGATCTAGGGCTAGTCTGCTTGCCTACAATGACTGCTAGATAGCATGGGGAGAAAGAGGGAGGAAGACAAATTGCATTTTCTTCCTCCTCTGTTTGGCATAATAGAATGTATAACACAGTGGCCATGTCATCTTACTTTATATTTAAAATCTCTCACCATCTACTGGGCTTAAGTGTTCAGCATGTGCCAATGAGTGCCATTCAAGGACTCCACTCTTTTATTATCTCTTCTCTTAAAATCATGAGAGCATCGTCTTTACTTTGTATTTACCTCTCTTATCATAATGAAGATGATGTTGTTATTTACCACTTAGACATTTGCCCTGGTTTCATGTAGTTCTAGTTTATGTCTCCAGCATTAAGTTCTTATAAGACAGGAACAGTGACCTTACCCTCTCTGGGTTCCTGGTGCTTAACTCTCTACTTGACAAATAGTTGGTAGTCTATGGAAGTTTCATTATGTCCTCTAACCACTGTATGCCAGACATTGTATTAGGCACCAGGAAGAGTGTGGAGCAAAAGTAGACATAATTCCTGCCATTATATATACCCTTTACATTGTGGTATGGAGATGGATATTAATCAAATAATTATACAGATAAATTTAAAATTGCAGTATGATAAGTATTATGAGGCAGGGATATTGAAGATGGAAAATAAGACATTTGTGATCTTCAGGAGTTTCTTGTCTAGGTCAAGTCATAAATCATCAGACTCAATAACATAAATGGAGGGTTTGGGAGATCACTGGGTTCTGTGAGATACCAAATGGCAGGCAACAAACCCTCTGGAAGTCAGGAAAGCTTTGTTTGCAGGAAAATGGATGGAACTACAGACCATCATGTTCAGCAAAAAAAGTTAAACTCAGGTCAAGGTCCATATGTTTTCTCTCATATGCAGAAGCTAGAGAAGAAAAAGGAAAAGAAAAGTGGAGATGGATGTCTGAAAAATAAAAGGGAAATCAATAGAGGAAAGGGACCAAGGAGTAGGAGGCAGGAAGAGAAGGGGGAAGTCCTAGGGAATTATATTAGCCAAATTATATTGTTATGTTGTGTGCATGTACAAATATGCAACAACAAATCTCACCATTATGTACAACTATAATGCTCTAATAAAAATGTGGGGGAAAATGGGGAAAAAAAGAAGGAATGCTTTGACTGACTTGAAAATATAAACAGAAATGAACTAATCTGTATAGGTAGAAAAAAGAGTTTCAGGTACAGGGGAAAACATTGGAAAAAGTGTGGAGATTGAAAACCATGTGACATGTGAGAGGAATTATAATCATTTAGAGTTGTCACAGAATGACCTATGTGGGTAGAGCTGAGAAGATGATGTTGGAAAGGAAGTCAGAGACAACATTATGAAAGATTTTTTTTCTATATCCTGGGGTTCTATGATGAATGGGAGAAACATGAAAAGATTTTTTAAAAAGAATAATGTGGTCAGCTTTGACTTTTTAGATAAATTATTATGATAGGTTTATTAAATATTATCTGAAAGTATACCAGATGAAAGATGATGAGGGATGTTCAAGAGGCAGATGTAGTACACAAATGGAGGATGGACAATATGAACTATAAATAGAGGTCAAATTTACAGAATTTTGAGATTGGGAGAGAAGAGAGAAAAGGTGAAAGATAAAAAAAGAGAATGAAAATGGAGAAAGAAAAGAGAGAGAAAGGAAGAAAGAAAAAGAGAAAGGGGAAATGAAGGGAGAGACATGAAAAACAACAGGATGGTGTTATGGTCTGAATATGAGATGTCCCCCAATAAGCTCATTGATAAACAATGCAGGAATGTACAGAGGAGAAATAATTAGATGGCTAGAGCTATAAACTAATCAGTAGATTAATCCATTTGATGGACTAATGATTTGAATGAAATACTGGGGGTAAGTGTAATAGGCAGGTATAGTGTGGCTGGAAGAAGTAGGTTAGTAGGGGCATGCCCTTGGAGATTGTATCTTCTTGCTCCTCTGGCTCTCTCTCCTCCCCTTCTCTCCTCTCTCCTGCCCTCCCTTCCTCTCTCCCCCCTCCCTCTTTCTCCCTCCCTCCCTCCCTCCCTCCCTCCTTCCTTCCTGACATGAGCTGAGCAGGTTTCTTCTGTCTGCTATGCCCTTCCTCCAGGACGTTCTGTCTTACCTCAGGCCCCAGAGCAATGAAGTTGCCCAACCATAGACTGAATCTCTGAAACCACGAGCCAAAATAAACTTTTCCTCCCCTAAGTTGTTCTTGGTAGGTATCTTGGTCACAGCAATGAAAAGCTGACCAACACAGATGACTGGCAAGAAGTATCTCTGAGAAAGAGAATATTGGGTGAGATTCCAGAAGAGGTATAATGCAGCAGATATAAGCTCATGCTTTGGAAAGAAACCAGTTTGATTTACCACCTACCTGGGTCAACCATTTTCTGTGTGAACTTGGGCAAGACATTTTGTTGTTTATGTCGTGCCTTGCATGGGTTTGCCGATGAGTTGGGGGTCCCATGGGACAAGGGTACCGAGGGGTCCTTATGAAGGATGGAACAGGGTCCGTGGGAGGAAGGTATGGGGTGGTCGGTCTGCACAGTCACTTCACCCAGACTCCGGGGGCTGGTAATACTGCTCTGCCCTGCCACAGCAAGATGCAGAACCCGTTTATTCCAGAAAGTACAACAACTTATGTACGGTTCTCGGACCAATCATGGCCCCAAAGTTACAAACAATGGGGTACCGCTCTGTCAGGTTCATGGTCCATCAGCATAGAATGGGGAAAGAAGGAGGGAAGGGGTTAAAGGTATGGAGAGTGCTCCTACAACATTTAATAACTCTCTATGTGAATTTCCTCGTCTGAAATAGGAAGATAAAGTAGCCCTTATGCCATTGCTGTGCTATTGACATTAAATAGGTTAATGCATATAAGGTTCTCAAAACCGCGACTCATAAGTAAACTATAAATGTGAATTGTTACTATTCTTTTAGGTGAAAAAATGCACTTGTTTGAGTTTGTATATGCTGAGATTTAGGTCCCTGTGGGATATCCATGTGACAATAACTATTCTGTTTTTGCGTACCACTATGTTCTTCCATACCTAGCAAAGTGTTTGTTTATGGGAGGCCCTTAAGATATATTTGCAGAAAAAAAGGCAAATGAGTGAATGAAGAATAATTGGCAGTTACATATTCATTTGAAATCCATGGAGAAGCTAGGGATCGGGAAAATACACGTGGTTATGTGGACTATGAGGATGAGGGAGATTGCCCCCAAAATTATTTTAGTATGAGGAGGATACAAGACAAAGGATTGAAACCTACTGGAATAGAATTTTAGAATCAAAGACAGCAGGAAAAATAAAAAACAAAGAATATAATGAGAATAGAGATCATATGAGAAGCAAGTGAATATGGTTTCCAAAAGCTAAAGGAGTTTCCACGGTATAGATCATAACGTTCAGTGTTGCAACATCTTCCAGCAAATGAAACTGCAAGCTTTCGAACGATGTGTTGGCTCCACTAAACTCCCAGGTTGTAATCCCAACCTCCTCTGTGCTACCTTTATACTTCATGCATGCAGTTACTCTTTCCTCATAAACTACATTGTGTTTCTGTCTTTCTGTCTGCTTTCATGAGCTTTTGAGCCACTTGAAGGATAATACCTCTTATTATTGATCACTGTGTCCCTGGTACCAAGCCCAGAGCCTAGAATAATAATAGAGGACTGATAGGGTGCATCTTAAGTGAACTGTGTTGATTTTATATAAATAAAATAAGTTGTCTCAGGACATGATTTTCTAAATGAGAAATAAATGCCACTATATTTCATGATGTCTTAACTTCCACAAAATTGAATGGGTAAAAGAAGAGTCCAAAACCAAGGAGGCATATGTCAGGCACAACAATGACTTTTATTCTCACTTGAACATCCTGTTGGGCTTTAGAGGAAGAATTTTCCAGTTGTAATAAACTTCAGAAGTGTTTAATTTTGAAATCCTGTGCCTGATGAAGCCTAGCATATGAACAACTTATTTGAACTTAACAGATACTCCATCAAGAAGCATTTAATAGGTACACTCACCAGTGACCTTTAAGACTCAATGTGGATAATATTTCATCTCTTAGTAACAAAATTATATCCCAAGAATAACTTATTAACTTATAATTTTTGTTTATATCACCAGTTTTCATTCCTTCTGTTATGCTATGATATCCTCATGGTCAGAAACCACATCTTATTCATTTGTGTATCCCCATCACTGAACACAGTAACTGACAGATAGTTGGTTTTCAGTAAATGGTCATTTAAACTAATCATTAGCTTTAAAGCACTCATTATGAAAGTGAATTCAATGCAAAAGTAAGAAATAGTGCAATTATTAAATGTCAGCCTTAGTTTAGAACACCCACTTCCCAGTGGTATAGAAGTGAAGAAAGCCATGAGTCTGTTCACTTCAACTTTATGAAAAAAGACATGCTCACTCAAGTGCTTTGCGTGGGCTCATGAAAAGATGGAGGAAACAAAAGAACTACCAGTAAGAATGCGTTTTAAGAAATGTATGGTAAAATTTCTATGCAATAGTTTTAGTGGGTATCCTATAACTAATTCTTCCTAACCAATAACTCCTGCTTAAGCTGCAGAGTGGAGGTGTGAGATTTTTCAAATGACTCAGGATTTCAAAAAGCAGCTTACTTGATTTAGTTTTTAAAAGCCCATCAGACCAGTTTGATTAAGTTTAACTGTTTTTAGGAAAAAAATAATAATTTGTATTTTATTTAATTTTTATTTTATTGTAGTCCCATAATATTGCTGTTTATATCTAAAGGATACTGGTTGAATAAGGAATACCAGTAACTTACTTTTAATGTTTTCATTCTAAAAATTAATATGTAGTAAAACCTATTTTAGTATACAGTGCTATGAATTTTGACACATATGTAGATTTGTATAATCACCAGTGCAATCAAGATACAAGTTCCCCACCTCCAAAACTTCCTTGCATTACCCCCTTGTATTGTCCACTTATCCCTAACCCCTGGTGACCATTCATTTCTTCTCCATAATAATAGGTTTTGTCTATTTAATAATGTTATATAATTGGAATCATATGCATATATCCTTTTGATATTGGGTTCATTCACTTAGCATGATTCCTTTGATATTTATCTACATTTTTGTATATCAATACTGTTGTGTTTTGTTTTGTAATTTGCTGCTGTGTAGTATTCCATTATATTCTACTGCAATTTGTGTACTCATTTGCCCATTGAAGGTCATTTTTATTATTTCCAGCTTGGAGAGGTGATAAACAGACCTCTATAAATATGTATATACTGAAATTTGTGTGAACATGAATTTTTTAAGGGTAAATATCATGTAGTACCATATCTAGGTTATACGATGAGTACCTTTTCAACTTTATATAAGGTGCCAAACTTTTTCTGAATGATTGTACCTTGTACATCCCCACAAGAAATGAACTAAGAGGCTAGTTTCTTCACACCCACACTAGAATTTGGTATTGTTAATTTTAGGCATTTTTATATTTTTAATTTTACACATTCTAATATTTTATAGCATTATCTTACCATCATTTTAATTTGCAATGTTAAACATATTTTTAATATATATGTTTTTAGTTGTTGGTGGATACAATATCTTTATTTTATTTTTATGTGGTGTCGAGAATCGAACCCAGTGCCTCACGCATGCTAGGTGAGTGCTCTACCACTGAGCCATAACTCCAGCCCCTGTTAAACATATTTGAATGCACTTACATCCCAGCCATATTTCCTCTTTGGCAAATTGCCCCTCTAGGTTTTTTTGCCTATTTCATTTTTATTTTTGCTGTTCATTGGCTTCTTTATATATTTTGAATGTAAATCCTTTGTCCAATATGTGATACGTTTTCTGTATGTTGCCCTTTCATTGCCTTAATAGCATCTGAGAGCAAAATTTTTAATTTTAATGAACTCCATTTTAGTATATTTTTTATGGATTGTAGTTATGGTAACATATCTAAGAACTACCTAACCACAGTCTGTAAGATTGTATCTTATGTTATCTTGTAAATATTTCATAGTTTAACATTTCAAATTTAAATCCATTTGTTCATTTGTATGTAAACTATGGTTCATTATTTTCATGTGTTCACTTTTTCTAGCATGATTTGTTTAACAGTATCTCTTCTCCAATGAAATACTTTCATGCCTTTGTAGAAAATTGATTGGTGTATTTCAGCCTACAATTTTGAACACTTTATTCTGTTCCTTTGATCTATGTGTGTTCCCCTGAACCAATATCATCCTGTCTTGGTTATTGTAGCTCTATATGTGGTAGACCTTACAATACAGTGGTTTGCATCCTCCAGCTGTGTTCTTCATTTTAAAAAGTATTTTGGCTCTCCTGCTTACCTTGTCTTTCCATAAAAATGATTGTCAGCAGTTCAGTGGAGACAGAAAGAGATATGTTGTTGTTAGATGCTGGAATAGCTGATTAAAACAATAGCAATATGAAAGTAACACTAAGCTTTTAATAATGTGTTGGTATAGTATAAGCAAAAAACTGAACCAGAGAACTCGATTCTCCTTGTTCAATTTTCCATGCTGAGACACACTGAGTCAAAGGTCAGGTGAATCATTACAGATAAGGGGGTTATCTCACTAAAGAAACTCAAAGGGAAGGCTCCTTCAGGTTTATTTATGGAGAGTTCAGTAGAGGAGGAGAAAAAGGGAAAGGAAAGAATAGAAAAGTATGGTTTCCTCCTCCTTGCCTAGTTACAGAAGACTTTTGTAGAGGCATCTAAGGAAGGCCTCTACCCAAGTCCCCAGATAAGGAGGTGTCTGAATGAAGATGCCTGAAGTGGAGAGGCACATATGCCTAAGAGTACAGCCAACTAGAGGGAGGCCTTGTGAGCCCTTAGTCAATGACTGCAACTCTACTTAGAAACTGCAGTTCATGGGCTATATGTCCAATCTTGAGGTGCAAGGCAGACAAAATGGATACAGAAGATCCTAGCTCAGTGATGTGTTATAAGTTACTTGAGGAAAGACAATGTCAAAAATTGGTAATGAAGAATAATAAAATAAATTCACAAAGAAGGGGTAAGTACTATGGTCAGCCCATACTGGTTCCCATTTTAGTTATGAACATATGCTGCCCAACATGTTCCACCCATGACGATGCATTCTTTAAACATACAAATGGCCTCATGCTTAGTATGCTCTTTGCAATTTTTTTACTCAATATATTTTAGATATTTATTTTTCAAGAAATTACATATGTATTTAGCACATCTGTTTAGTAGTGACATTGTATTTCTTACTACAGATGGAGGCAGGTAAAGTGGGAAAGATTTGATAACGAGGCATTACTCAAGGGATGTGGTTCATCGAGAATAACAAAAGCAATTCATTTACTCAATATTTCAAATATGCTTTCATTTCCAAAAACTATGGAATGAGCAAATACTATGTGCCACTTTGCCTCTAGCTGGCTTCTGAATGGGAAATGATTATTTTATGTTAAAATGAATCAGGAGTACATGGGGACCACATTGAAATGAGGTCTTAAAGAGAAAAGTATTGTACTCTTTTTACATGTTTGCTAATTCAGTATTATCTAATTTTGACCAGATTTGTTCCCTCCTGAATAGGCCCTCAGTATCTTTTTTCTCTTCTCAAATGATGTTTCTTTTCCATTAGGATTTGCCTTTAAAGTTCATAGAGAGGCTCAAGGAACACTCCAACGGTGATGAGCGAAGAGGTACTTGAGTCAAAGATTTGAAATCTCACATCTGTGCCTTTATTCCATAGCTGTCCCATTTTATGCTTGAGCCTGCTAAGGAGCAGCCCCTGTGGTGTGGATTAACTTTGGACTGCTGGCCTGTTTGTCCCTGCCTAGTTTGAGCTTTCCCTTCTTTTTAAAGCTCCCTGATATCCCCACAAGGAATATGACAGCTCATTCCTTTAGTGAAAAGCTGTCTCTGCCTTTATCTTTGTGTCTCTGATTTTTATCTCTTTGTATAATTTTTGAAAACATCTTTCTGTATGTGATAGGCAGAGTAATATAGCTCACCATAGTTAGTAGTGCTGCCCTTCCTTTACCAGCAAATGTCCAAATAGAGAGTTGAAATTAGGAAGTATGCTTTCCAATTCTTGAGTCACTCCATCATTTTCTTGCTATGGGGACCGCAGGGAACTGCTTGACCTCTCGGTTTTCTTTGGTTCAGTGAAGGCAATAATTCTTGCCTTGCCTTCCAGATGTAGGGGAGTAATTAAGGGTTGTAGAGTCCTTTGAAACTTAAAAGGAAGCTGCAAAGGCTAATCGCTAGCAATGTTCACCTAAGTTTTTGAAGTAATTTACACAAGAAAATAAAGTTTGGATGTAGAATAGGAAATCGTAAAAGTTAATACAGAGGCAAGAAGATCCTAAAGTGGAGTCAGCAAGCTGTATACTCGGGCATTTTCCCCATCTTCCTCTCCTGGACTTTGGTTATGTACTCCTCTAGACTTCTTCTCTGACATCACACCTATGCTGTTGGTTAGTGAGGCTTATTTAAAAAGAAATTGGTTTTGGAGCCCAAGAGAACTAGTTATACATCTGGTACTACCACTTGGCAGTTGAGATACAGGACAAATGTCTTGTTAAATGTTTCAAATACCCATGCCTCGGTTTCTTTATGTTGTACAATGGCAACAACCCTTATAACAGAGCTGTCAAAAAGCATGATATGCATGTATATGTGTAAACATGTACTGATGCTATGACATCAACAAATTTCAAGAAATGTTTGTTCCCTTCTATATTTTGGAAAGGATGTAGAAGGAGAGATTATATGGCTGCAGCATTGACCATTCCGGTAACTTAGATGGCCACAACAAGGCATTTAAAAGCCAAGCAGATAAGATAGGGTACGATGGTTTAGATATAGTTTCACTGTGTCCCACAAAGCTTCATGTGCTGAAAACTTCGTCCCTAATGTGGTGATGTAGAGGATGATGGGACCTTTAAGAAGCAGGGTCCAGTGGCACATGGTTAGGTCATTGGCAGTGCCACCCTTGGAAGGGATTAATGTAGCTACTGTGGAAATGCAATTCTTATGGGAGTGGGTTGTTATTAAGTCAGGCCAGACCATGTGCTGGCCCTTCTACATGCAGTCATTTCTTTATCATTTCTCTATGACATTGTGACAGCCCATGGGGCCCTCACCAGAAGTCAAACAGATAGGGCTGTCTGATCTTGGGGCTTTCAGCCTCTAAACTTTGACATAAATAAATCCCTTTTCTCTATCAAATACTCAGCCTCAGACATGTCATGATAGCAACATAAAGTTTGACTAATATGCAGGGATTAGGGCCAGGCTTAGTGCAGGTCTTGGGTGAGTGTTCCCACTATTACTATGAACCACATACAAATAAGTGTCTGACAGCAGACCAAATGTACTTATTGTGCCATTGGACATAATATCAAGTATGTCTGAAACCCAAGAGAGCTCTAAGTATCATCTAAAATGTAGATATTTTATTTTCTGAGCTCTAGAAACTAACAAGAAACTTAAGGTTACCTTGAGGGACAGTACATCCAAGAAGTACATGGTTTCTTAGACAGTTGTCTTTCCCAGGGAAGAAAAAGAATATCTATAAGTATACAACAATTACCAAGGCACTAGAGGTACAGATAATGATGTGTACATTTTTAAAACTAACTTTATTGAGATACAATTGACATATAAAATTGGTGTTAGTAAATGTATACAACACTACAGTCTATGCCACATATTGACCCATTACTTTCAGAAGTTTCCTCCCACCCTTCTTATTACTATTGATGTTTTTTATCACAACACTTAAAATTTATTTTCTTAGCTATTTTTAAAGTATACAACAAAGTGTTGCTAGCTACATGCACTATAGCAGATCTCTATGACTTCTTCATCTTGCATGACTAAAGCTACATACCCTGTGCTAATACCTACTCTATCCTTAATTCTCCAATATCTGGTAACCACCATTCTACTCTCTACTTCTCTGAATTTCACTATTTTAAATTCCTCATATAACTTGTATCAGGTAGCATTTGTCCTTTGTCTGGCTTTTTTTTTTTCACTTAAAATAATATACTCCAACTTATTTGATGTCAAAAATGACAAGGTTTCCTTCATATTAAGGCAAAATAATCTTCTGTGTAAGTATATATCACATTTTCATTATTTCTGCATGCAGCCACAGATGCTAGGGTAGCTTTTATATAATGGCAGGAGTAATGCTGCAGTGAATATGAAAGTGAAGATTTCTTCAAAATCTTGATTTCAATTCCTTTGGTGGCATTGCTGGAAGTTCTACTTTTGACTTTTGGAGGAACCTGCATAATATTTTCCATAGTGGCTGCATCAATTTACAGTGCTACCAACAGTGTACAAGGTTTCTCTTTTCCCTACACATTTTCCAACACTTGTTATCTTATGTTAATGTTGTTCTTGTTACTATCCATCACCACAGGTGTGAGGCAGTATCTTATAAACTTTTAATCTGCATTTCCCTGCTCATTAGTGATGGTAAGCACCTTTTAACATTTGTTGGCCATATGTACATTTTCTTTAGATAAATTTCTCTTCAGTTAATTTGCCCATTTTGAGTTGTTTTGTGTTGTTACATTTATTAATTTCTGCTATTATTTTAGGTGTTAGTTTGTATAGTAAACCTTTATCAGATATACAGTTGGCAAATATTTTCTTCCTTTCTCTAGATTACGTTTTCATTTTGTTGACTCTTTCCTTTGTTGTACAGAAGCTGTTTTAGTTCTTTGCAATGCCATCTATTTTTGTTTGTTTGTTTGTTTGTTTGTGCTTTAGGTTTCATATCCAAAAAACATTGCCCATGTCAATGTCCAGAAGCTTTTTCCTAGGTTTTCTTAGAGAAGTTTTTTGTTGTTGTTGTTTGTTTGTTTTGTATATTTGTTTGTTTGTTGGTACCTGGGATTGAACTCAGGGGCACTCCACCACTGAGCCACATCCCCAGCCCTGTTTTGTGTTTTATGTAGAGACAGGGTCTCACTGAGTTGCTTAGTGCCTCGCCATTGCTGAGGCTGGCTTTGAACTCGCAATTCTCCTGTCTCAGCCTCCCTAAGTGCTGGGATTACAGGCGTGTGCCACTACGCCTGGCTGTTTGTTTTAAGCCTTATGTTTAAGTTTTTTATTCATTTTGAATTACTTTTTGTGTATGGAGTAAGATGGTAAGGGTCCAGTTTCATTCTTTTATATGAGGATATCCAGATTTCCCAATACCATTTGTTGAAGAGATTATTTTTTCCATCTTTTATATTCTTGACATCTTATTGAAAATCAGTTAACCATATACACATGGCTTAATTTTGGCTTCTATTCTGTTCCATTGAACTGTAAGTCTGGTTTTATGCCATTACCATTACTGTTTTGGTCACTGTAACTTAGTAGTACAGATTAAAATTAGGAAATTATATGCCTCAAGTTTTGTTATTGCTTAAATCTGCTTTGGCTATTTGTGTTTATTTTCTTTTTTATTTTATGGTACCATATGAATTTTAGCATTTTTTTCTGTTTTTGTAAAAACTGTCATTGGGATTTTGTTAGGGTTTACATTGAATCATTAAATCACTTTGGGTAATAATTTTAATAATATTAACTCTTCTAACATATGAAAACAGGATAGTCTTGCAAAGATAAACCTTTTCATTTTAGTGTAGTGCCTTCTGATATTTATATATATGTGTATATAAATTCTACCCTTAATATTATTCATATATAAGTACACAATATCAGAATGCACTAACAAAAATTAAGAGTGAATAGTTTTTCCACTAGCATTTACATTACGAGGAAGAACAGTATATTTTGTGTATTGAGTTTTACAGTAAGAGGTTATTTTATATCATTAATTTAAAAATGAATGTTACTATTATTTATTTAATCTGTTTCCCATTGTGGCCCATTAAAGTAGTCTCACTTTTCTGAATAATTCAAATATTTGTTTGGGTAAACATCATTCTATCCAAATTTTTGAACATATGCCTGAATATGTTCTTATTGGTTCCTACAAAAATCCTATAACTCACCTATAGATACATGGTAAAAGACTTGATAGAATTATGGTGAAAAATTTAAATTGCTATATTATTGACTGAATTGTATGATCACAAAATTCGTATGTTGAAGCCCTGAACCTCAATGGGACTATATTGGGAAGAAGGGTCTACAGGAAGGTAATTAAATTTAAATGAAATCATAAAGATAGAACCCTAATTTGACAGGACTGATGCTCTTATAAGAAGAATACCAGAGAGGCACAGGCATAGAAAAATGGCCATTTGAGGACACAGCAGGGAGGCCATTTGCAAGCTAGGGGAGACATGTCAGAAGAAACCAACCCTGCTGTTACCTTGATTTCAGACTTCCTTTCTCTAGAACTATAAGAAAATAAATTTTGAATGTTTAAGCCACAGTCTGTGGCATTCTTTTTTTAATGGAAGACTAAGCAAGCTAAAAAAAAATTATGAGATGAAAGTATCTTTATGTATATATTTGGCTTTCTATTTTAATTTTATATATATATATATATATATATATATATATATATATATTTAATTTGAACTTTTCTTGCCCACTACTGAATTAAGTATTTGAAAATAAAACATTTACTTATTTTTATGTAAATTGACTGTAGCTAGCTATTCTTTGTTCATTTTGTTTATGTTATAGAGTTTTTCTTAAGGATTTATATATCTCTGTAACATCAGAATATTAACACTTGCAAATATATTGTCACAAATATTTCTCTGGTTTGCTCATTTTATCTGCATCTATATGTTAATAAGTTTTCAAAGTATTTAACTATTTCAATGTTCTTTACGATATATGTAAATATATATAACTATATACTTTTCAATTTTATAATTTCTTTTTGGGCTGAAGATGTGGCTCAGTGGTAAAGTGCTTGCCTAGCGTGTGTGAGGGCCTGAGTTCAATCCTCAGCACCACCAAAAAAAAAAAAATCGAAGAAATCCAATGCTATAATGCTACGAGCTCTTTGAATAAACACACTAAATGTTATTCATCTCAAAATCCTTCAGAAATAATTTTGTTTTATATATAAAACTCTTTAATCCTGATGAAATTTATTTATGATTTTGTTAACCAAAAGAGGAATATAATGTTTCTACTATAATTATCAACTAATCTTCCTTCTATGGATTAGATATGGCTACATTTATCATGGCACAAATTGGAATAGGTGCTATTTTGTTTTTGAGCTATTTACTTTTGTTGATATACATAGTGTTTTAAGTATCAATGTATTTTACCACTTAATGTCTTCTTCCTCCTCATTATTCATCCTTTTCAAATTGATGTTTCCTATTCTTGTCAATTAATTCTTAAGTTTTAAAGTAAATTCTAATTGACTTTTGGTTAAATTTTTTTGTAATTTGACCCACTGGGAAAAATGAAATGAAAATAGAGAGAAAAACTATTTTCAAACACAAAGGAATGACCACATGCCTCCAATATAAACTAAGGAAAACACCTGCCGAGTAGAAGTGAAAAGGAGGCCAAATGAAGCTGTGTACTGAGAGCCAACCTATAATCAAGTGAACTACAGAAATTAAAAAGTTAGTAAGAAGATAATGAATGGCTACACGGTCCTTTGATCATGATTGTGTAATCGTGAACATGATTTAGTAATGAATGTAAGCTATCAAAAAGCTAAGGGTTATCCCTGTAGGAGTTATCCCAGGGAGAGAAGAGGATTTTTGAAAAATTTTTCTCTGTGGCCTCAAATAAATTTAAAACAATAGGTCAGACTTCTGGCTTCTTGTAACATAATGCCCCTGGCTTTTAATATGGATTGTATTAACTTTATAAATCAGTTGAAAGAGACTTGATGTCCTTACACAATTGAGTTAAATCCAAGAACAAAATAGTCTCCATTTACTTGTCCTCTCAGGTTTTGCAGTGGCATAAAATGATGCTGAGAGGCAACTGAAAACCACAAGTTTTGATTTTAATTAAAAAAATGTTATGAGCAGTTATTGAAAGGATTTGAGTAGATGAGGACATAATTGTACATTTAAGAACTTCAATCTAGCCTCTGTGTGGAAAATGGATTAGGAGTGGGGCTTATATAAAAAGGAAAAGCCTTAAGCAAGCTTAAAATTTATCAGATCAAAACAAGTATCTGTGAATTGGGTAGACTCCAACAGCAGAATGGATTCAAAGAACTTTTGCCTATTGCATGGTCAGGCAGCATTTATAGACAGAAAACAGAAGTGGAGCAAAACGCCAACTTAACTGGTTAGAGTTTGACCATTGTCTTATATGAATTATCTGGCTGCCTAATATTGACTAAAGTTCAGCTACTGTAACTGACCAAAACTCAACTATTTGTTACCTGAGCATACTCCTAAGTTAATTAGGTTTATTGAACATGAATGATTCCATATTGGTTTGGTCTCTTGGGCCCAACACATGTGCCTAGTCCAAATCAATGGCTTCCTACAAATTTTGTTTAACAGGATAATATTTTGTGGATTAGGAGCAAGAAGACTAGTTGGTAGTCTAGATGAGAAATTAGGAAGAAATTCATAATTTTTACTCACTCAACGACTATTTATTAAGTCGCTCTCATGTGTCCATAACTGTTTTAGGCATTCTGAATGCAAGGGGAAACATGACAGATACAAAGCTACTGATCTAATAAAGTGTATATTCTTGTAGGAATTATAGAAGATAAACATCAAGCAAGAAGAAGTGGTAAGAGCTGGTAAAAACATTAGATTATACTCGGTGGTATAATTTTCAATTGAGTAAACACTTCCAAGGAGGATATATTTAAGTAGAAACCTCTATGAATTGAGGGAACAAATTACATAATTTGAGGAAGAATGAAAACAGCCGTGCAAAGGCACTGATGCTAGAGATTTTCATTTTGCAAATAAAGGACAAATTGATTGTGGGTGTCAGTATGAAAACGTTTGCCCTCAAATTCTGTAGATGCTATGAACTTTACACAGAAAATAGGAAAGTCTTTCATTCTGCTAATTTCTCTCTATCATGTTTATATCATTTTATTAAATTTACTTTTATTAGTTAATTATTTTACAAATGTTATGTTTTCCTCCTTAAAAACCCATATAACTTGTCACTTAGATTGGCATTCTCTATTTTAAATGAATATCAAATTCTCAGTCATAATTTTTTAAATTATTTATTGGCATATTATAATTTATACATAGTAGTGAGATTCTTTGTTACATATTTGTACCTGCCCACAATATAGCAATATAATTTGGTCAATTTCATTCCCCATTACTTTCCGTTTCCATCTCCTTTCTCCTCCTGGTTCCCATCCTCCACTGTACTGGTCTCCCTTCTACTTTCATGAGATTCCACCACCACCCTCTTTCTTTTTGATCTCTAGCTTCCACATATGAGAGAAAACATGCTATCCTTGCTTTGGCTGATTTGGCTTAACATACTGCTCTTAAGTTCCATCTATTTTGCTGGAAGTGACATAATTCCATTATTCTTCATGGCTGAATAAAACTCCATTGTAAATATATACCTCATTTTCTTTATCCATTCCTCTGTTGATGGACAACTAGGCTGGTTCCACAGTCTGGCTATTGTGAATTGTGGTGCTATAAATATGAGTATGCATTTATCATTATGGTATGCTGACTTTAAGTCTTTAGGATAAACAGTGAGGAGTGGTGTACCTCAGTCATATGGTGGTTCCATGCCTAGTCTTTTGAGGAACCTCCATACTTATTTTTATAGTAGTTGAGTACAATCAGTGGTTATTGATTTACAGTCCCACCGGGAGTGTTTAAGTGTTCTTTTTCCATGCATCCTCTCTAGGATTTATTATTATTTATATTCTTTATGATTGCCATTCTAACTGGGGTGAAATGAAATCTTGGTGTAGTTTTAATTTGCATTTCCCTGATTGCTAAAAATGTTAACTAGTTTTTCACATATTTTTGGCCATTTGTATTTCTTCTTTTGAGAAGTATTTGTGTAGCACATTTGCCCATATACTGATTGGGTTATTTATTCTTTTGTTGGTAGCTGTTTTGAGTTCATCATATATTCTGGATATTAATCCTCTATCAGAAGATTCTGTAGCCTCTCTCATTCATACTCTTGTTTCCTTGGCTTTATAGAAGCTTTTTAATTTGATTCCATCCCACTTATTGATTCTTGGTTTAATTTCTTAAGCTTCAGTAGTCTTATTAAGTAAGTCAGTGCCTGCACCTATATGTTGGAGTATTAACCCTACATTTTCTTGTGGCACTTCTAAAGTTTTTAGCCTAATTCCTATGTCTTTAATCCATTTTAAGTTGACTTTTGTTCAGGGTGAAAGACAGCAGTCCAGTTTTATTCTTTTACATAATTTTTATGTTTGCCTCAGTAGTTACATTTTGCAAAAGGGTTCCAATACCAATTAATTACATTTTATGTTGTGAATTCTGTTTTAACTTCCTCTAATGTGGTTTAATCTGATATAACAATTTCAATTTCATCAAGATTTTCATATTGCCCGTTTCCATTTACATTTCAGTGTATTGTCTTTTTATCCGATGCTTACTTGTCTCTACAGCCTTTTCTCTCTTTTGTATTCCTGTACATGAAGGCCAGGTCTTCTTGCATCATGTTAATAATATCAGTCTTTACAATAGTGCTTAGAAATATTTCACAAAATATAGGCTGTTGAGTCTTTGTTCCAACTTCAGCCTTTGATCATTTTTCTGCAGTCTTCCACATAGGAGTTATTTCTCATCTATAAGTATCCTTCTACTTGGTTTATTTTCATAATGGACTTCTACCTGATACTTATCTCTTTATACCCTCATGTGTCATAGCTTAGTACAGCATTCATGAATTACTATATTTTATTTGGGACCTTTTCATATTTTCATTGGTGGTTATCTGCGTGCTAAAGACATCAAGATAAATAAAACAGATCATCTGTCACCAAAGTGCTAAATATGAAAACATGATTTCAACTCACTGTTAAAAGGGCCATTGGAGAGAAGTGTACAAAATGTTTTCGAGAACAAGTTGTGCACCTAACTTCCTAGAGAAGTCATAGGGAAAATAGCAGAGTTTGTGTCATTTCAAACAACAGGAACGGCATGTGCCAACACTGTGCTATCCATGCAGAATAGAGCTAATCTCTGGATAGAGTTTAGAGATTATGGCAAAATTGAGAAGATATGTTGAAAAGACATGGTAAAAACTTAATTTTAAGGCCAATATTTGGCACAAGCAATGTCACTCCAGGTGTTTGACAAGGTCCAAACCTGGAGAGGAAGCCCACAAGGCCTGTGCTCCCAGACAAGCCTCAGACTACTTCTCCTGAGAACAATAATAATTCTGGGAATAATTACCTGGGGAAATAACCAGTTGGCCCACTCTGAGAAATGGAGTAAAATAAAAAGAGATTATGAATATATAACCAAGTGTACGCAATTATGTCCTGACTGGCCTTACAAAAACGAAACTAATTCTACTGAAATACCTAAGGCAAACAGGGAGTTCATGAAAATGTTTCATTATTAACTTCCACACCTAAACCAAAAATTTTAAGATTACTCAAAAATAGAAATTCTCATAAGAAAGTGGTTCCTACAATCCAGGGACCATCATATGTGGCTTACAAAATTGGAGGACGATTATGGTTCCCCCTAGAGGAGCTGAAGTAAACAAGATGACTTTTCCACCCCCCACTGACCCTCCTTTACCCTGTTTCGGAATTTATGATGAAAATGGCAGACGTGGTAAATATTAATGGTAAATGGGTTGTCATACAAAGCTTGCCCTTTCTTAAGAGATTTCATCCCTGGTGTTTGAAAAACAAGAAAAATAGAAATGACCTAATCAAGCAGCTAAATAGATATTATAGGAAATTATCTTGCAGACATTGCCTAAGAGAATATGAATAAAAATTAAACCTACCACTTGATAGACATAGTGGGAGACAAAAAATAGAATCCTGTGCCTTTCCTTCTTTATTTAGCATGATAACCTTTACTTTTGCAGACACCTTGTCTCTCACCTTTGTGTAACTTTAAGACTGTATAAGGTCAATAGAGTTATGAGGAAAGTGTGTAGGACGCCAGTAGGAAAAGTGAAAGGACATATACAAAAACAGAATTCTTTGTAATACAGTAAACACAGCTAGACATGGAAAAACAATGTTCTGGACTTCCTTGTAGAAAGATATAAAAATAAACTTCATGGTCACTCGAGAGAGAGACCTTCTGATGCAGTAATTGAGTTCATCTTGTCTCTCCGTTGTACCGACTCTACACAGGACCAGCTGGACCCCTGGACCTGCCAGGGCTGGACCTCGGCAAATATTAATGTGTTTCAATTCTATTTTATCAGAAATAGTTGTGGTCAAAATATTAGATCTGGGGGAAGAGGAAAGATTAATGTATTTAATAGTGTGTTTTAGAAAAATGGAATAAATGAACAAATAAATGAACATCTCCTAGAAAGAGACAATCCAAGACCTATATCCTTGAAGAAATTTCTGTAGATCACAGCATTATCATCTCTGATTGTTCCCTATTCTTGTTCCCTGATAAATCATGTATATGATCCAAATCTTGGAATTCTGTGGCCACTCAAGGCACTGACAGATATCATAGATATTTAGAAGTTCTATGAATGAAAATTCAACAAAAAAACTGCCCAGATGTGACTGTTTTGATGCAAGAACTGATACTTCATACAAAATTAAGTCTGCTGAAAGCAAACAGTGGCAAATTTAAGAAATTAGATTTCAAGGAAAGTGTCAGTGCCAGATGGCCTTTATCATGATGTTGTGTAGAAAGATCCAGCTGGACTCCTAACAGAAAGGTGCAACATATTATTACCAACAGCCACTTAGGCACTGGCTTGGGTGATTGCTGACTACTGATCCTTTTAAAAAAAATAAATGGGACTGAATCTGAGAATTGTACATTATGCATCTAACTTCTATATCTGTAAGAGAAGATAAGGAAAATCTCTAAAGAACATCTTGTTAAATATAACTTTCAGGACCTGACGGTACCTTTTCCGAGAGGGTAAATCATGACTAACACAAAAGAGCTCTTGAAACAAAGTAAAATTACAGTCCAAAGCAAGTCAGTGAGGAAAAATGTCTATAAAGCATTATACAACTCTTGAATATGTTTTTTTTAAAGCTTTCAAAGAGATGTGGCAATTATAGTTGTTTCTATCTTTCTCTTGTTATTTATGTGGCAAATCACTTTAAGAGGCAAGGCAGAATACGGATGAGAAAATTAAGTCCCAAAGAGAAGAAATGATTTTCACAATGTCACACATTGCCAGAGACAGTTTTCTATATCATACGCCAATTACTCTATCCTGCATATTTTCCAGGCATCATACTGAGGTATATTAGAGTATATTTTCTTATTCTTGATTTCACCATGCATAGGGAATGAAAACTTGGAATTCAAACTTGGATTTGTCTAATTTCAGAGTCTCTTCTGTTATACATTCCCATATGTTACCACTGACTGATTTTAGTTATTTAATTATGACTAATAAATTAACTATGTTTATACACTCAACCCCCAAAATTCTCATATAGAACATATGAAGTAACACAAACTTAAAGAATATACTGTAAAAAATAAATAAACCACTCCCCTTTCCTGACTATGAGACAGTTCTGCCAACAAGGGAATTTGTAAATTTCTTTTGAAGACATAGATTATAGGTAGACTATGCCACATGGCAGAAATACCCATATAGTTACCTAAGTGACCTAACTGGAGGGAAAGTGTAATTAGTTTATCAAATGAAAAGAACATGATTTTTCCTGCCTGTCAAAACATTATGGGCACATCCATTGCTTTCTGTTGTTTTGGATTATAACAACGACTCAATCTTATGGAATTCAAACAAAAGTAAGTAATATTTTAGCCCCCACTCAGGGCCTAATATCTCTTACATGAATTTGTTAATTCTTTGGCCTGCTTTTGCCCTTTACCACCTCTTCTGTAATGTGACTACAGTGATCTTTTAAAAGTACAAATCTTATCCTATCACTCTATCTCAAAAAACTTCTAATGATTCCTTATATTATTCAGGATCTAATTCAGGATCCATGTTTTCTTTACACAGCATTGAAAGTCACCCCCAAACCCATTTTAAGCCCATTGAAAGTGGCTTAAAACACACTTGTAACAGTGTTATTTAATGTGTTGCCTGGGAAATCCTATTGGTCTAACCTGGACTCAATTATATGACTGCATTCAGCTGCTGGATCAACTAGGTTAGGCTCAGCTGGGAAGACTGAGACCACTTGATCTTATTGCTTGTAGTCCTTCATCCTTAAGGAAGTTAGACTCAGAACTGGGTCAGATCCAGTGCCACTGAGCCTGTTTGGCTGTGAATGGTAATTAAAAGAGAAGAGGTATAATCATATAGGCATAGACTATGAAGCAAGATAGTGGTTCTTAAGCAACTTGAGTATGCTTCAGAGTCACCAGCAGTGCTTGAGTAAGAGAAAGATGGCTGGACCACATCTCTATTTATTCAGTGAGCTTGGAGTGGAGTCAAGAATTTGCAAGTCTAAGAAGTTCCCGGGTGAGTCTGATTCTACTGCTTTGGTGATAACATTTTCTTAAGCTCTGGAGATGGCAAATGATAGTTTCCTAAAGAACTGTGGCAGAAATACTTAATTTTGGCACCCATTGTACCAGCTCAAACTAAGGACTTTAAATCTAACTTTTGTGACCTTTTCCTACTATAAGTTATTTATGTGTCTCCAACACCAATCCTCACATTTAGTAGTGGATCAGAATTTATTTGTTGAATGGAGCTACATTTTATACCTACAATAATGAGAATTCCATAATAGTGCCTCAAGAGTAAGAAAGGAAATATGCTAATTAGCAGAAGGAAATGATTCATGTATGTATGCATGTGTGTATATGTGTGTGTGTGCATACACACACGTATTGGGCAGCTCAGGAGAACTAGATTACCTAGGAGCTTCAAGACACCTTATACTGATTGTTAAGTACTTTGAATATGACCATTCTGCTACCACACAGGGAAGCCAGTAGTGTGCCTGAGAGATTATCTATTATGTGTTGAAAGCTGCCTAGGTGAACAAACCCATCATAAATAGGCAATTTTTCCCACTGTAGAAACTGGTTAGAGTGTATGTTTGCTTCTTCCTTTGCCTAAGCTCATTCCATTATATCAGTGGAGTATGTCATTCTCCTGTTAGTTTGTTGAACTCGTTCTGTCATGAAAGGTCACAAAGCAAACTAGTTTCAAATGTCAATAGGTGTTCAAAGTATTTCATTTCTGCAAGAATTCCCCCCGCCTCGATCTTAACTACCAAATACCAAACTTTGTAAAAACTTTTTGTCAATGTGCTCAGAGTCAGTCCTCTAGACTCTCACACTCATATTGGTCAGAAATTGGTAGATCAAAATATGGAAGACTTAATTAAAACTGTTTAGAAGAACAGCTGCCCATCATATACTTAATAACTGGTGACATTGTGGGTAGTTAGAGTTTATTGTAATTCAAAGTGAACCTTTTCTAACCAGCAGCAATAATTTTAAACATCCAGGAACTCTTTTTCCCATGATTTGAAGCTTCAAATTCAAATAATTCTCTGTTTAATATTCACACCCACACCAATGCATGCTAGATGAGGAAATGCAAAATATTTGCCCATTTTCCCTGGGAAAACTTTTCTCTTTTAATTAATCTTTATTTTCCCCTCTAAAATTTCACATACAAACACACACATTACCAATTTTTATGGTCACCTCTATTTCTGTCATCCTTGAATTAAAGAAAACATATTTTCCTATAAAATGGGTTTGAATAATCCCAGCACTTAGGGAGGCTGAGACAGGAGAATCACGAGTTCAAAGCCAGCCTCCACAATGGCGAGGCGCTAAGCAACTCAGTGAGAACCTGCCTCTACATAAAACACAAAATAGGGCTGGGGATGTGGCTCAGTGGTCGAGTGCCTCTGAGTTCAATCCCTGGTACCAAAAAAAAAAAAAAAAAATGGGTTTGAAGATAAATTGTGTAATTTTATGTCAGTTTTCTGTCATTCATTTACAATATTCTAAAATGTAAAATACTTTTCTCATTTTAATTTTATTTAAAACAGTTGATATTCTTTTTCATTATTAGTATTCTGGACAAATAATTTCTTTCAGCTGTCATTTTAAAAATGCATAAGGCTAAAATTAAAAGTTACAAAGACTTTGGGGATGATAATTAGGTAATCATCTTTGTGAGATGTGATTAAAAACTTTAATCATAACATATTTCAATCAACATTTTTGCTAAATATATTATAAAAAACATTCTAGTACTACAATCTGTGATATTCACCTTTGTTACATTGTCTACAGTTAAAATTCCACCAAGAAATTATGTAGCTAGATAGTATGTATGACAAATAAATAATTCTTTTTAAATATTATTGTTAAAGATGAACTGGTTGAGAGACCTGGAATCTTGAATATAACAAATGGCAAATTCATGTGCCCAATAGGAAACTGCTGCAGTACCCAAATGGGTACCAAGCACTTTCCTGTTTTGTTTTTCTTTTTAATAAAAGTAGGTCCTATTTTGTTACCTTTATCAGATAAATCCGTATTTTGTAATACTTAACCAAATTATGGTAATTATGTCTTGATTCAAAGAATACAAGGAAAATCCAATTAATGAAAGACCTGGTCTAATGCCAATACATACTTCTGTACAGCATAAAGTAGCTTGCTAAGTATACTTCCCTGATAGAAAAGTAATGGCAGTGGTGTAGTGAAAACAGCCTGGGTTTCAGAGTTAGAAAGCCTAGGGTTAGATTCTTTGTTCTTACATATACATACATGAGTGTTGTAGTTTGGATGTGAGGTGTCCCCCAAAAGCTCACACATGAGACAATGCAAGAAGATTTGGAGGAGAAATGATTGGGTTATAGCCTTAACATAATCAGTGAATTAATACCTGATGGGATTAATTGAGTGGTAACTGGAGGCAGGTGGGATATGGCTGGAAGACATGGTTCATTGGGGATATGCCTTTGGGGTATATATTTTGTATCTGGAGAGTGGAGACCTCTCTCTGCTTGCTGATCATCTGCTTCCCTCTGCCACACTCTTCCTCCATGACGTTCTGCCTCATCTCAAGCCTGGAGGAAGGAGCCTTTTGTCTATGGATTGAGACCTTAGAAACCATGGGCCCTAAATAAACCTTTCCTCCTCTATAGTTGTTCTGGTTGGGTATTTAAGTCTCAGAAGCAAAAAAGCTGGCTAAAACAATGAGTGTAGGATATTAGGTTTTGGAGGCTCAGTTCCTTCATCTGTAATATAGGAATAGCAATGTCTTTGCCATAGGTATATTGCGAAAATTATACTTTGCTTGAGGCATGGAAACATGAAATGATTGTAAACTATCATCATTATTATCGATTTAGAAAATCATATACTTTCTCTGAGCTTCATTTTTATTATGGTTTGGATCTGGAATGTCCTCCAAGGTCCCTTGTGTCCCCAGTGCTAAAATAATGTTCAAAGGTAGGGTTTTTCAAAAGTGATTGGATCTTGAGTGCTCTTATCTCATCAGTGGATTAATAATTTGATGGCATTATTGAGAGAGGTTGGAAACCTTAGAATGTGAGACCTACCTGAAGGTCCTTGGATGTGTGTCCTTGGGGACTATATACTATTCCTGGCCCCTTCCTCTTTCTCTCTTTCTCTCTGCTTCCTGATGGCCATGATGATCTGCCTCACTACAAGCCCCAAACAATGTGCCAAGTGACCTTTGTACAACTAATTATAAGTGGGATGAAGTTTGTTACAGTAAAAGTTAATTTATTTGGGAGGAGATCGTTGAGAACTTCCCAGAGATGAAATTTGTTTTTTTTTTTTTTTTTTTTTTTTTTGGTACCGGGGATTGAACTCACGGGGAC
>CM053417.1:10002831-10012991 GCA_028644305.1 Xerus rutilus
AGCCCAGAGATGAAATTTGTATTGACTCTCAGATGATAAATGAAATTAGCTAGAAAAATAACTTGTATAAAAAGCTTTATGATTGGATAACAATGGAAATCTAATTAAGCTTTTAGTGGTCAGGGAAGTCTTCCTGGAAGGAATCAAACGTAAACCTTACACTTACTTATACTCAGTTGTTCATAATGATTGCTAATGTGTGCTGGATATGTAGTATATACTAGGCTCTAATTTAAATACTTTGAATACATTATTATTTTTTAATCCTAAACCAGAATAAGTATTACTTTATCATCTCTATTCACAGATGAATAAACTGAGGCACAGAGAATTTAGTTAATTTGCCTGAAATATGATGTTAGTTAATGGGGAAAACCATCAGAATTCCAACCTAGGTAGCAAGATCCCCAAACCTAGTGGCTCATGCAATAGCTCTAGCAGTAGAGTAAAACAAAAAAGGTGACTTGATTAATTTATAGCTTCAAACAAGCCTTGTTGTCTCCACATGATGTCCCTTCTTCCTGCAATGCTCTTTCCTTCTCCTCTTAATCTTCTTATTACTTGTAGATTAAATCTCAGCTGGTCATTGAAATTTTGAGAGTGCATGATATGAACTCATGGGAATGCAAAGAATGATGAGATTTAGGGTAAGCATCAGAAAATTCCAGTATTTGAGGTTCTGGGAAAGGAAGAGAAACCAGCTCAAGAGCCTGAAATGTAATAACCTAAGAGGTTTGAGGAAAATCAAAACAGTATGATATCATGGAAACCACTGGAAAAAGGGTTTACAAGTTAGGAGAGATTTGTAACCATTGTGCAGAGTTGCTTGAAGTCCAAGTTATATAAAGACTAGATAGATCATCTGATGAAATTAGGGACTTAGAAGTTATTGCTCACCTTAATAGCAGCTTTAGTGGTATGGTGGGGATGGAAAAAATATTAAGGTAAGTTAAAGAGTGATTTGAAGCTGGGGAGATAAAAGCAACTTCGGATTTGCTAAAGCTGGGCTCCATACTTGCCCCTCAATTTTCATAATTTTCCTTGTTCCTTTCACAAACTAGTTTCCATGTAAACATTAAAACTTATCAGGAATTGATCTCAGAAAAAGGGAAGAATAGGATTCCTCCATTTTTTTATTCCCCTACGGCAACAATAATTTCTCATCTGTCCACAGATGCAAGTGCCTTTGGGGCGAGTTTAGTATCTAGGCTGAAGTTGCAGACCCCCTATAGAAGCCCAAGACCTTGAAGAACCATTATGAGAAGTCCTGGCACTCTGTGGACTTGGGCACAGCCTTGCTTGGCATTGTTACTATTAAGAACACCAACTGCTAAGGGAAACAGGAAATGTTGCACCAACCCATAGCTAAGGTAACAGGTCTGTTGATCTTGATTGAACTGCAAACCTTGAAGCAGCAATGTGATGTATCTCTAGCCCCACTCATCTGTGCCCTGGGGATAGACTACTCACGTAGGAACACAATAGGAATTTGGGCCATCCATAACCACAGAGGTAGGCCTGTAGACATGTCTAGGCTGAGAACACTTGAAGCAGCCCAGCGACTCTGATCCAGCCTGTCTCAGCTGTGGTATGGTGCTATTATTGCCTACTTAGGTACCTATCCAGTAACCCAGCAGGAGCCTTTCCATGGAAACAATGGGAACCAAATCTGTGGCATAACTTGCTAAGATGTATGCTATCAGCAGACTCAACTGTAGACCCTAAAACAGACCCTTATCCCAGCACCAGTTGTACAGATCAAGGTCCTGGATCAGTCTACTCCAGAGCACCCAGGAATAACTGCTGAATTTATTCATGAAGCCAGTCATCTTGTCCTGGGCCTTTCTTTGTTGGAAGGGTTTTATTATTGATTTAATGTTCTTATTATTGGTCTCCTCAGATTTTCTCTCTCTTCATCATTCAATCTTTGGAGATTGTTTATTTTCAGGAATTTATCCATTTATTTTCTATGTTATCCCACTTATTGGTATATACTTGTTCATAGTAGTCTCTTACGATTCTCCATATTACTACGGCCTCAGTTGTAATGTTAAATCTTTCATTTATGATATATTTTTCTTTTTGGTGCTGGGGATTGAACCCAGGGACATTTAACCACTGAGCCACATCCCCAGCCCTTTTTATTTTTTATTTTAAGACAGGATCTCACTAACTTGCTTAGGGCCTTGCTAAGTTGCTGAGGGCCTTGCTAAGTTGCTGAGGCTGGCTTTGAACTTGAGATCCTCCTGCCTCAGCCTCCCAAACAGCTAGGATTACAGGAGTGTGCCACTGCACCCAGCTCAGTTAAGATCATCTTAAGTCCTCTATCTTCTTTCATGTTCAGGCTAGCTAAGTTGTCAATGTTCTTTAACATTTCTAAAAACCATTGTATACTTTAAAAAAATCTTTTGAATTGTCTTTCTTATCTTTTTCATTTATCCTTGCCCTGATCTTTATTATTTCCTCTCTTCTGCTAATTTTGGGCATACTTTGTTCTTCTTTATCTGGTTTCCTGAAGTATAAAGATATGGTACTTACTTGAGATCTTTCTTTTTTAGTAAACACATCATTTTTGTTTTGTCAAGATACTTTCTAAAACCTTTTTATCTTCTATCTCCTTTGACCCACTGATTGTTTGTGAGTAGCTTTTAGCACATATTTGTGAATTTTCTTATTTTCACCTGTTGATTTTGTTTCATACCATTGTAGTTTGAAAAGACACTTGATATGGCATTGAACTTGTGAAATTTGTTAAGGTTTGTTTTGTGTAGTAACATACAGTGTATCCTTGAAAATTCTCTGTTGTGCACTTGAGAAAAATATGCACTCTGGTGCTGGTGGTAAAATGTTCTGTGTATGTTTGTAAGGTCCATTTGTTCAATGGCATTGTTCAAGACTGCTGTCTTTTTTTGCTTTTCTTCCTGGATGATCTATCCATTATTGAATGTTGATATTCAAGTCCCGGACTATTATTGTGTTGCTGCCTATCTCTCCTATTGGTTATGTTAATATTTTCTTTGTATATTTGGGTGTTCCAATGTTGGATTCATGCATAGAAACACACACACACACATATATATGCACACACAAAACTATAATCTCCCCTTGATGAATTGATCTCTTCATCATTGTATAGAGACCTTATGTGTTTCTTGTGACAGATTTTGTGTATCAGTTTTTTCTGATATAAGTATATCCACTTGCTCTTTTTAAATTATCATTTTTCATTCCTTATTTCAGTCTATGTGTACCCCTAAAGTCCAAGTGAGTTTCCTGTAGCCAAAACACTGTATCTTGGTTTTCTCATTACTGCTTTTTATTCATTCAGCTGCTGTCTTTCACTGGAGCATTGAATCTATTTACATTTAAAGTAACTAATAGGAAGGACTTACTGTTGTAAGTTTTGTAACTCTTTTCTGGTTTTTTCATTCCTTTGTTCTGTTTTTCCTCTCTGTCTTACTTTTTGATGTGCTGATTTTTTTGTAGTGGTACACTATAACTCTTTTCTCTATCTTTTCTAGAGATTTTATCTTTGTGCTTACCATGAGGCTTACTTAAGACATTTAAATAAGAGTTAGTAATAATCCATCTCAAACTCTTGCAAAAAAAATCTAAAAGGAAGAATTATTCCTGAGAATAATCCAAAGTAGTTTTATTAATTAGAATTAACTTGATAACAAAGTCAGCAAAGGATACTTCAAGAAAATAAAACTATAGAACAATATGTTTGATGAATAATAATGCAAAAACACGCAACAAAATACTTGCAAACTGAAGACTATACCAGCTTTATATAATACAACATGATCAAGTAGAATTTATCCCTGGGGTGAAAAGTTGATAACAACATATGAAAATCATTAAATGCAATGCACCTAATAAATAGAATGAAGGGGAAATCTCATGATCATCTCAATAGATGCAGGAATAAAAGCATTTGTCAAAATTTGATATCCTTTCATGATAGAAACTCTCAACAAATTCAAGAAATGTATTTCAATATAACAAATGGCATATGTAACAGGCCCATGGATTAAATATTTCCTCTAAGAAAAGGAACAACAAAAAATTCCAATTTTTACCAATTTTATTCAACACAGTACTCAAAATACTAGCCACACCAATAAGGCAAGGTAAATAAATAAAATGCATTCAAACCAATGTGGAATAATTAAAACTGGGGTGTGGGGTAGTTGGTATGATTTTATGTAGACAAAACCTAAAGACCCTACAAATTTGTTATAGTAAAGGAATTTTTTTTGTACTAGAAATTGAATCCAGAAGTACCCAACTACTGAGCCACATCCTCAGCCCTTTTTTTATATTTTATTTTAAGACAGAGTCTCACTAAGTTGCTTAGGGCCTCAATAAGCCAGCTGAGGATGGCTTTGAACTCACAATCTTCCTGTCTCAGCTTCCTGAGCTTCTGAGCCTATAGGTATGCACCATCACACCTGACTAGAATAAAGGAATCTAGTGAGGTAATAGAATATAAAATCAACATACAAAAAATCCAATGTATATCTGCATATTAATAATGAATTATCTGAAAAAATTAAGAGAACTAAGATACAGAAACAATCAAAGTGTTCATCAATATATGAATGGATAAAAAATGTAGCATGTATGCACAATGGACAACTGCTATAAAAAATAAAAGTTTCTCATTTAAGGCAGCATGGATATAACTGGAAGATATTCCACTAAGTGAAATAATTCAGTCACAGAAAAAAAAAATACTGTATGATTTCACTTAGATTTGGACTGTAAAGAAGTCAAACAATACAAGTCTGATGTTTTTGCTGAAACTTTCATGGCATAGGTAGGTAGAATACATAGCTTTTTCATTTTGGTGATGTGTGGGGATAATGCAGATGTATTAGAGTGGCTGTTTTATCAAAATTTTCAGTCTTGCCAGGTTATCTCTTTCCTAGTTGTTTGCCTAGAGAAACCAGGCTGAGCTTTCTTCTCTTTTTTATTTGTTTGTGTACCTGTGTCTGTTGGCCTTTCCACATTGCTGGCTTCATTGGCCATAAGTGTGGAATGCATGATGCATGAGAATAAAGGAAAGAAGGAAGGGAGACAGGAAAAAGGGAAGGAGAAAGAAAGGAAGGAGTGGAAGGAAAGAGAAAGAAGGAAAGAGAGAGAGAGAGAGAGAGAGAGAGAGGAAAAGTCCCAGGGAACTGTTTTAACCAGAGCTTTGTAGACAGTCTATTTCCATCTTTCAAAGTGTTCTTATGTTTGTTTTATATAAAATATCCAGGGTTTTTAGTTGTTTAGCAGTAGAAATAAGCAAAACTATATTTATTCCATCTTCCAGAAGAGGAAGTCACCTTCATGTACTCATAACCACTTAATTTTGACAGCTACTTCAAGTTAACAATTTACAGGACAATTGTTTAAATGAGAAAACAGAACCAGAGTGATTAAGTTAGTTTCAGTAGCTGAACCACTGACATTTACATTGTGCTTTGCCAAGACACCTACCTATCATTCTTGTATTTTACTATTCTAACTTCTAAAATCAATTTACTTTTCCTCAGGCTTTTTAGAGAATGATTGTGTATTCAATTTCTTGGTATCTTTCACATATTGCTTAGTGGACTTATTCATTTATTAAGTATTTAATAAATGCTGAATGCTGAATAAAAACAAAGACTAATGGACTCTGTACCTTCATATTTATTAGGGGTTAATTTTATTAATCATTTTATTTGGCTACTGGTCAACCTTTCTCATTTTTTATAGCTGTACATACCGTGATTTGTGGTGTAGGACGCTATACATGTTATACATGAAACCCCAGAGGGGAAAGGACTGCCTATTTAAAAGCTAGCTGTATATACAATTCAGAGTCCCTTTGAAATTGTACAATTGCAAATCAGAACTGACCTGAAATAGTTTTTTTGGAAATAGAGATTTCCAAGGCTGTTTTTGGTTCATAGTCATTAGACTCAGCTTCACCCATCACCTTGAAGTCAGTCCTCCAACAATCACAGGCACTAATAGCATTTTCTTCTTTTCATTGATTTTTCAAACTGAATGCAGAGCCTTCTTCTGACTGGCATATGCTATTGTACCTTACTGCTATTCTTTCTAGCCCCCTCTATTACCCTGTGATATGCTGTTCAAATCTCTAATTACTCTTTGGATACTGCTATGACAGCTAATAAAAGGATTTTGCTAGCTCACATTGCCATCCGTCCATTGTCAGCAGTCACATATTCTTTCACTATGGCGTCATTGTCTACATGTGTTTATTGTGTCCACAAGTTGCTGGTACTGACCCCTTTCATTTTTCTCAATTATGCTTTACTAGTGTTGTAGCTGAACTTATTTCAGAATAAGAATTCAATCAATGAGACACATTAACATTATTTACACCCCAAAATTATTAATTGTGTCCTCACAAGTACACCACAATTCAAGTTGAACAAATCAGAAATTTAACAAATCTATTTAACAGAGTTTAACAAATCTATTTTGTTAAACCATATTGAACAGGTTAGTTAGTAATTTTTTGTGTGTGTCTGTGTGGTGCTGGGGATTGAACCTAGGGCCTTGTGCATGTGAGGCAAGCACTGTACCAACTGAGCTATATCTCTAACCCCTAGTTAGTATTTTTGTAAGTAAAAAGGAACAAACTCTATAGAATCATACAACTATGTTGACAATGCAAAAGCAGTATAATGTGGGGCTTTTTTAAAATTGTGATAAGTGGTCCTGTGGGTGACCAAATATCAACATCTTGAATGTGCTGTTATCTTGGGGTGGAGAGCCAGTTAAGGGATTCTTAAAAATACACACTGTTGCTCCAGAAGGTCTTAACCATAATTACAAGAAATGTTAACTTAAACTTCAGTGTGCACAATGGAAAAGTATTATCTTTGGAGTGAAACAGATATGAATTCAATACTCAATCTTCTTAGTTATGGCTATGTAGCTTCAGGTAAATTACCTAAAATGTATGAGCTTGAAGTTTTTTGTCCATGAAATATAGATAACAAATAGAGAATTTTAAAAAAAATGTGTGTATAAGGGCTGGGGTTGAAGTTCAGTGGTAGAGCACTTGTCTAGCAAAAGTGAGGCACTGGGTTCAATCCCTAGCACCATATAAAAATAAAAAAATTAAATAAAGGTATAAAAAATTCAGAGCATTAAAAAATATGTGTGTATGGTTTCTGTTAATGGGGATTTTACATTTTGAAACTGATGAAAAGTTCAATTACATAAAATAATGGTTGCACCAATATTAAAATGTTCATATATAACCTTTGTTGAATACTTATTATATAATGTGTCAAGCATCATGAAAAAGGCTTT
The DNA here is from genome assembly GCA_028644305.1 of Xerus rutilus. Taxonomy (NCBI): domain Eukaryota; kingdom Metazoa; phylum Chordata; class Mammalia; order Rodentia; family Sciuridae; genus Xerus; species Xerus rutilus. Next base: position 10,010,155 of record CM053417.1, read on the forward strand.
GCATGAGAATCCTGTGGACTGGCAGGAGCTGCAGAGGGCCCAAATTCGCCCTCAGGAAACTCCACAGGTGTCCAGCCAAAAGGGAGACAGGGGACTGCTAGCCGCTAGCCACAAGGGAACGCACACCAAGAGAAAGAGTTGCCACAGAGACCCCAGCGCGAGGCAGCCCCACCCAACTGCGGCCTTGGCTCGCCCCAGCCTGCGCTCCAGAGTTCCTGGGGACAGGCTAGACAGAAGGCCCAAAACCGACCTTAGGGAATGTCGGGGGTGCCCAGCTGAAGGCAGACCAGAGCCTGCTAGCCTCCAGCCCCAGAGGAGCTCCAGCCCCAGAGGAGTTCAGTGTGACCCTTACAGTGAGTAAAGGTCACTCTCCTGCTTGTGCTCCTGCCTAAGTGAGACCTTGGCCCACCCCTAGTTCTACTCCAGAGTTCCTGTTCACCAGCAGAAATGCAAGAGAGGGGCAAAACAGCCCTCAGGGGCCGCCTCAGGAGCCCAGCCAAGACCACTCCCACTGCCCTCTAGAGGTACGTCCACTACCTCCGCCACCAACTTTAGTGGTAGTAGTGCCCATCTGGAGACACTGAGGGAACAGAAGTAGCTCCAAGGTGAGACACAGGTAATCTGGGGTGTCAATACAAGATTATAGGATAGAAGCCGTAATACCTCAGATCGGCATTCCAAGAAAGGAAGATACACAATCAGCATGAGAAAACAAGGGAAAGAAAGTGCCCCAAATAAACCTCAATACCATTGTAACAGAATCCATTGAAAACACAGTTGATGAAAATGTCAGAGAAAGAATTCAGAATGTACATAATTAAAATGATGAGCAAATTAAAGAATGACATAAGTAAGCAATTATAGGCAAAAATTGATCAATCCAACAAAGAAATAGGAGAGCAAATAAAGGCAACCATTGATCATTCTAACAAAGAGATAGGAAAGCAATTACAAGTAGCAAAAGATTACTTTAAGAAAGAGCTAGAGATCATGAAAAAAAAACCAATCAGAAATTCTTGAAACGAAGGAAACAATAAACCACATAAAAAACTCAATAGAAAGCATCACCAGCAGACTCGATTCCCTGGAAGACAGAACCTTGGATAATGAAGACAAGATATACAATCTTGAAAATAAACTTGACCGTACAGTGAAGATGGTAAAAAATCATGAACAGAACATGCAAGAAATATGGGACAGCGTCAAAAGACCAAATCTAAGATTTATGGGGATAGAAGAAGGCACAGAATTTCAAACCAAAGGAATGCACAATCTCTTCAATGAAATAATATCAGAAAATTTCCCAAATATGAAAAATGAATTGGAAAATCAAATACAATAGGCTTACAGGACACCAAATGTACAAAATTTCAACAGATCTACACCAAGGCACATTATAATGAAAATGCCCAGCATACAGAATAAGGATAGAATTTTAAGTGCCACAAGAGAGAGTAACCAGATTACATATAAGGGGAGACCAATTCGTATCTCAACAGAGTTTTCAACCCAGACGCTAAAAGCCAGGAGATCATGGAACAACATATTCGAAACTCTGAAAGAAAATGGATGCCAACCAAGAATCCTACATCCAGCAAAATTGAGCTTCAGATTTGATGAAATAAAAACCTTCCATGATAAACAAAAGTTAAAAGAATTTACAGCAAGAAAGCCTGCACTACACAGCATTCTTGGCAAAATATTCCATGAGGAGGAAATGATAACCAACAATGAAAATTTACAAAGACAGGAACTACACTAAAGGAGAGACAATTCAAAAGAGAAAACAACTCAAGGTAAAAACCAAAAAGAAACCAAAATGACTGGGATTACCACTCATATTTCAATAAACCCTGAATGTAAATGGCTTAAATGCACCAATTAAAAAACATAGACTGACAGACTAGATTAAAAAACAAGACCCAACTATATGCTGTATTCAAGAGATTCATCTCACAGGAAAAGATATCCACAGGCTGAAAGTGAAAAGGTGGGAAAAGACATATGACTCACATGGACCCCACAAACAAGCAGGAGTTTCCATCCTCATATCAAATAAAGTGGACTTAAACCAAAGATGGTGAAAAGAGATAAAGAAGGTCATTTAATACTTCTTAAGGGAATCATACATCAACAAGACATAGCAATCATAAATATCTATGCCCCAAATAATGGGGCTTCTACGTATGTCAAATAAATCCTTCTCAAATACAAGAATCAGATAGACCACAACACAATAATACTTGGAGATTTTAACACAGCTCTCTCACCATTGGATAGATCTCCCAAACAAAAACTTAATAAAGAAACCATAGATCTCAATGAAACTATCAATAATTTAGACATAACAGACATATACAGAGTTTTCCATCCATCAACGAGTAAATACACTTTTTTCTCAGCTGCACATGGATCTTTTTCCAAAATAGATCATATATTATGTCACAAAGCCAGTCTTAGCAAATACAAAAAAATAGAGCTACTACCCTGCATCCTATCTGACCACAATGGAATAAAATCACAAATCAACGACAGATTAAAAAATAGAAACTACTCCATCACCTGGAAACTAAATAATATGCTATTAAATGATGCATGAATAACAGAAAATATCAAGGAAGAGATAAAAGAAATTCTCTTTTTTTTTTGGTACCAGGGATTGAACTCAGGGGCACTGAACCACTGAGCCACATCCCCAGCCCTATTTTGTGTTTTATGTAGAGACAGGGTCTCACTGAGTTGCTTAGTGCCTCGCCATTGCTGAGGCTGGCTTTGAACTCGCGATTCTCCTGTCTCAGCCTCCCAAAGTGCAGGGATTACAGACGTGCGCCACCACG
>CM053417.1:10013491-10088346 GCA_028644305.1 Xerus rutilus
GGAGCTGAACAGAAACTTCACAGAAGAAGATATACAATCGATCAACAGACATATGAAAAAATGTTCAAGATCTCTAGCAATCAGAGAAATGCAAATCAAAACTACCCTAAGATTTCATCTCACGCCAGTCAGAATGGCAATTATCAAGAATACACACAACAATAAGTGTTGGCGAGGCTGTGGGGAGAAAGGCACGCTCATACATTGCTGGTGGAACTGCAAATTGGTACAACCAATGTGGAAAGCAGTATGGAGATTCCTTAGAGAACTTGGAATGGAACCACCATTTGACCCAGCTATCCCCGTTCTGAGTCTATACCCAGAAGACTTAAAAACAGCATACTACAGTGACGCAGCCACTTCAATGTTTATAGCAGCTCAATTCACAATAGTTAAACTGTGGAGCCAACCTAGATGACCTTTAATGGATGAATGGATAAAGAAACTGTGGTATATATACACAATGGAATATTACTCAGCAATAAGACAATAAAATTATGGCATTTGCAGGTAAATGAATGGAGTTGGAGAATATCATGCTAAGTGAAGTAAGCCAATCTCAGAAAACCAAGTGCTGAATGTACTCATTGATAAGTGGATGCTGATCTATAATGTGGGGAAGGACATAGGAACAATGGGGGAACTCTGTTCACAGGGGTATAAGGGGGGAGGGGCATGGGGACAGTAAAGGTGGTGGAGTATGATGGCCTTCATAGCCCTAGCTTTATGTATGACTACATGTGTGTTGTGATTCTATATCACAACCAGAGAAATGAAATGTTATCCTCCATCTGTGTACAATGAATCAAATTGCTCTCTGATATCATGTAAACCTAAATAGAACAAATAAATAAATATGGAAAAAAAATGAGTAAGAACTAAGAAAAAAATCATTCTAATGTGAAATAAAGATGATTTCTGAATTTTGAAAAAAAATGCTTTGCATGGATTATCCCATTTAGATTCTACATATGAGTGAGATCATGTGATATTTATCTTTCATTGCTTAGTTTATTTCACTGGTTTATTTTGTATTTAACATAATGATCTCCAGTACCGTTTATGTTGTTGCAAATGTCAAGATTTCATTCTTTCATATGGTATAATATTCCATTGTGTATATATAACATATTTCTTTTATTCAATCATGAGTTGATGGAAACTTAGATTGTCTCAAATTATTTAATCTTTATAAGAAATCTATGATATAAATACTATTATTATCCCACTCTCAATTAAAGAAACTGATACTCAAGGAATATGTATGATGAAGGAAGTAATATAGCCAATAAGCCAGATCCTGTATTCAAATCATGGTCCATCTAACTTAGTTTCTAAGATCTTGTTATTCAAATATATATTATACCACTTCTCATCAGCCTGAATACATTGCCATTTGTTTTGCCTTAATCAAGATGTGCTCAGCACAGTGTGGAAATAAAAACATTGACAAAAGTTAAGTGTTACTAAGAAGATCATAGCAGCAGCATTCCTCAGTTGTTATAAGTGATAAAAACATGTTGTAGCCAGATGAAGTGGAGTATGTCTGCAATCTCTGAAGTGGAGTATGTCTGCAATCTCAGCTCTGGAGGCTGAGGCAGGAGAATCACAAGTTCAAAGCCAGCCACAGCAATTTGGCAAGGCCCTGAGCAACTTAGTGAAACCCTGTCTCAAAATAAAAAAATTTTAAAAGAGGGGGCCTGGGGGTGTGGCTCAGTGGCTAAGTGACCCTGGGTTCAATGCCTGGTACCAAATCAAAACAAAACGAACCACCTTTACTGTCCCCATGTTGTGATTCTGTATCACATACAACCAGAGAAATGAAATGCTATCCTCCATCTGTGTACAATAAATCAAATTGCACTCTGCTATCATGTAAACCTAAATAGAACAAATAAATAAATAAAAATAAAAATAAATAAAGAAGAAAACAAACACAGAAACATTTTGGATTTTTAAATGAGTATATAAATGAGTTCTGTAGATATTCCAAATAAGTAATTATTTGGTGTTTGGTGCTTAGGAATTTTAATCACTGTAATCATGGAATTAGTTGCCTGATTCTGGAATATTAGGAAGTTATTATTTATCACTTGATGACAGACTAAACACAAGAAGATAAAACACGGAAATTATATCGTGGAAAATATGACCACCTGAATTGTATCCATATGCTCAAAGCCTTAAGAGTGCTCATCTTCACTATATCTGTACCCATAAAAGCCCGGTTTTATTCTACTTGTTTGCTTTCCAACATAATAGCTAAGTACTCTAACAGAGTACTTGGTTGTTTGAATCAATGATACTGGCATCTTGGTGGATGAAGGCTATCCTTTCTCAAGAATCATTTCACCAATTTCAGTTGGCATAAAAGACTAATGTAAGAAAGAATTTGGGCAGAAGCTAAAAAATATATCCTTTATATTACTGCCACTTTTTTTGTTTTTTGGACAGAACTTGTTCTTGTTGATAGTTCACAGCCATTTAAGCAATATTTGAATTTGCAGTTTGAAATAAAGAATCATTTCAGGGCTTTGTGCAGGAGAGGTGAAAAATGTGGGAACTCCTCAGTTAACAGTCCTTCTGTGCTGCATTTTAACTCTCAGACAACATATATGGATCAGCACAATTGTAATTGTTGTACATACTATTCATTTTGGATTATTAATGGGACTAGGGTCAATGAACAAAGAAAACCAATACACATGTTTTACAAACCTTTGAAACTATAAGTTCAACTTCCACTTCCATCTTTTATCAGAACTGTTAAAATTTCTCTGGAAGGATAGGGCAGAATTTCTGTTCTTTTAATTTTCTCTTCACACCCCCTAGTGAACATACTAATGACTCCTCTAAGTAGCCAAAAGGCAGTCACAGAGAAAGGGAGCACATAATCAGAATTACTGGTATTTAAATCATTAAGCATTGACTTTGCACTTTCATTTAATCTTTTAATTATTACTGATCTCAGACTTCCTTTGTTATCATTTTAATTTTTGGTACAACTAAATAATTGTCATGGTAGAATTGTTCTTCATCTCCATTAAGGTCACATCAATGAATGTGATACTGTCTCACTAAACATAGTCTTTTAAATTCTACATTTAAAACAAGTTAGCATTTTATCTGTCTTTCTTTACCTGTTTTCTTTTCCAGGGAATGTCATAAGATAACATTGATGCATTTGATCTTCTTGCTCTCTGGGGATTTGGTGCAAAGGCAATGAAGTAAAAGTGTGTGGGGGGGAGGCATAAAATGTTACAGACCAAGAATTTTCAAAAAGGGAAAGATTTATATTTCCTTTTTCTAAATAGATATATAAATTCACATCTGGGGATTATTTTCCTTTCAGAGTGCAAGATAATTCACATTCTTAGAGTTCATCTTACATTCTGTTACTATGAATTAAACATTATGGGATTTTTCTGTATATATTAATCTGGTAATTATGGGGATCCTAATGTGGTGTAGGTGTTGTGGGACTACAATTAAAATAGACTATGTATTTCCTATTCAAAGTAAGCTCAAAAACTATGGAGGGAGGAAAATATACATGTAAAAGATACTGAAAAATATAAAAATATCACAAGATCAGCTATTATATACACCAATAAAAATTCTATATAATCAGTAGTCTTCTACTTCAAGTATGGCAGAAAATAGCCACTGAAGGTCTCTGCCATTGCAAAATGACTAATTCTATTATGAACCTGTCTTCATGATATATTGTAGTTCTTAGGTAAAGAAGAACTTCTAGGTGTCTTCCCTAACAAAAAACAAATATGAGCTCAATTCAGTATGTGGAAAGTACCAGAAGGAAGATAGTCTTGAATAAAAATACAGATTATCAGCATCATATGTGGAAATCTAAGCCTTGTGCCATTATCAGACTGACAGAGATGACTTTAATTGTCCTTTAATATGCTGAGAATTTCTGACAGACCATTGCATTTCAAGATCAGTAGCATTTGTAGGCTCCAAGTGGAAATAAGCATAGATCTGCCTCTGGGAGGATAAAAAAAAACTTCCAATTTATTCCAAGAGGTTCTTATAATTTAAGATCTACTGAATATTAACAGGTAGTCAAAGCTTGCTTAACACACAAGAAGACAATATACATTATATTATCATAAGAATATTAAGAAATTTATTTATTAGAATTTATATATTAGAATTACCTAAGCTGGGCGCGGTGGCGCAAGCCTGTAATCCCAGCACTTAGGGAGGCTGAGACAGGAGAATCGTGAGTTGAAAGCCAGCCTCAGCAATGGCGAGGCACTAAGCAACTCAGTGAGACCCTGTCTCTACATAAAACACAAAATAGGGCAGGGGATGTGGCTCAGTGGTTGAGTGCCCCTGAGTTCAATCTCCAGTACCCTCCCTCCCAAAAAAGAATTATCTAATAGGGAGTATAAAATAAATCTGCTGAAAATATTTAAGGAAATAGATAAAAAAAAATAAGCAATCAGAGACTTAAAAATGACCATGAGTGTTTGAAATGTAATAGAATTTATAGACTTAAAAAGAAATGTATAGAAATTACAGACACAAAACCAATATATAATTGAGATAAAAAGTAATTCTATGATCATATTAGTTAGAAGACTAGACACAGTAGAAGATGAAATTAATTTATTTAGAAGCTAGTTCTGAGGAAATTTCATGGAATATGACCCAGAGAGGAAAAAATAAAACATGTAAGATTAGTTGATGTAGAGTATATGATGTCTAACCAACAGAAACATAATTGAAAATAGAAAAGTAGAAATTAATGATACATATTATGAATAATGACTTCAAGTTTTCCATAACTGATGAAATAGACAAATCCAAAGAATCAAGACAGCCAATGGAACTAATGAAAAACAATATACAACTAAACATTGGTCAGTGAGATGGAAAAAATAAAAGTCAAAGAAAGGAAGCCAAAATAATATAGATGAGTAAACAGGGAACAAAAATGTAATGGCAGCAAAGCTTTTAACAGCAATAGTGTATGATAGAATACAGTGGGATATTGTCAAAGTATTGAGAGAAAAATAATTACCAGTTAGAAGTGTATAAGATATTTTGTTTAGATATATATATTAATTACATACTTCAGTGCTTTCAGTGACGTTAGGTGATAGATAGCATTAATCTCCCCAAATATTGGATAATGAATAAATAATTTCTCCAAGTCAAAGTTCTATCTAATAGTAGAGCTGAAGGTGAACCTATATCTCTCTCCAGCCCATGCACTTCTGTTTATGAAAACTCTTTCCTATATTACAGTTCAGTAGAATTCATTTTGCTTTCAGTGAGATTTCCACTCCATCTTGACATATTAACTATAAAGGTTCTACCTTCTTGTAACAACTCTTTAAAATGTACTATTGTAGTCAACTTTTTCACTGCTGTGACCAAAATGTTTGACAAGAACAAGGTTAGAGAAATCAAACTTTATTTGGGGCATGTGGTTTCAGAGGTCTCAATCCATAAATGGCCAAATCCATTGTTCTAGCTCATAGTGAGTTAACATCATGGCAGAAGAGTTCGCTGGAGAAAAGTAGCTCAGCCCATGACAAGCAGAAAGCGGAGAAAGGGCTCTGCTCATTAGGGACAAAATATACACCCCAAAGGAATGTCCCTCCTCCATCCACACCTTGCTAACCTGCAGTTACCACCTGGTCAATCCATTTGTTATGGTTTACATATGAAGTGTCCCCCAAATGTTCAGGTGAAATGATTGGGTTATGAGAGCTTTAATCCAATCAGTGCATTAATCCTCTGATAGGGATTAACCAGGTGGTAACTGTAGGCAAGTGGGGTGTGACTGGAGGAGCTAGGTCCCTGGAGGTGTGCCTTTGTGATATATATTTTGTCCTGGTGAGTAGAGCTCTCTCTCTCTCTCTCTCTCTGCTTTCTGGGTGCCATATCCTGAATTGTTTTACTCTGCTACATTCTTCTGCCGTGATATTCTGCTTCATACCAGACCCCAAGGAAGAGAGTCGAGGGAGACCTCTGAAACTCTGAGCCTCCAAAATAAATGTTTCCTCCTCTAAAATTGCTCTTGTCAAGTCTTTTAGTCACATCATTGAAAAAGCTCACTAAAATAATATGACTCCCAGAATGCCTACAACCAAATGTATAACCTACAGGCAATTCAACAACTCTTTTGTGACTTGCGAATATCACCTAAGCTCCACAAGCACTTTCCCAACCTTTAAACTGGGAAAGATAATTCATAACCAGCCTATACCTTAAAGAGTAACTTGATTAAATTCAATGTGACAAATATTCATGAAGAATGTATCATATGCTACTATACAGGGAAGATTTAGGATACATAGATTCTGAGTTCTTGAATATTCAAAATGTTATATAATATTTCAGGAAAGTAATGTTGTATATATCAAAATACAGTATATCATTAATTTTAAAAGTTTGTAAGGGCTAGAGTTTTAGCTCAGTGGTAGAACACTTGTCTAGTATGTGTGAGGCACTGGGTTCAATACTCAGCATCACATAAAAAATAAATTAATTAAATAAAGATATTTTGTCCTACAACTAAAAAACTAATAAATAAATAAATATTATAAACTGACCATTTTCCTAACTGTTCAGAGTTGATTGTATGTAAACTAGTATTTGAGCTAGATCTTGAAGCCTGGGGTAGGACTTAATGAAGAGAGTAACTGATACATGATATAGTTAAAAGCACAGAGAAGAAATACTCTAAATGAGTTTAGAAATTAGCCACAGTGGAATAGAGGCTTTAGAAATAAGGGAATCATTAGAAATCAGTTTAAAGTAGTAGATTGGGAAAGGTGAGTCCATTATTAATTGGATTTAGAGCAAAACACATATATTTTTCCAGAGTTGCTGGAAGAGTGATAGCAGCAGATTAGGAATTCATACTATGAAGACCCCATTAACTAGTAGGTCAACCTAGACCTTGAGGATCAAAAAGGTCAATCCATATGAATAATCTAGTTATACTTGAGCAAGCTGTCCCATCCCATAACATCTGCCCATTTATATTAACATTAATAGTCATTATCAGAATGTTTATTTTAAACTAGCATTGACTGCACATGTCCACACACTTGACCCTCAGAGCAGCTTTTTCCCCACCTACTGCTACAGCAGAATCCTTATGAATTGCTCCCTTCTACTATGATTACCATTGATCTGTACAATTTCTCCAGGGCCTACCTTCTTGTTCATCCTATCAAGCTGTGCATCCCACCTTGTTTTCCCCACTCTTAGGATCATTACTGCTAGAGTGATTCCAACCTCTTTGTTCTTTGATTTGATGCTTTGAATCAAACCCAGCTTCTGGGTTCCCTGCCTACCTTCTCCAAGGGTATTACTGTGTTTACCCACCCACCCTTGATCTCAGGACCAGAAGCCAAGGCCACCTCTCCCTTCTTCCCTAGACCCAGCTTCTACTCAATCAGCAGAGTCCTACTTTCCTCTCCTACTCAAGAAAAGTATTCACTTGCCAACTGCTTGATTACTTAATGCTAGGTCCTCTAGGTGCTTTAAATAACAGATTGGTATTAATGTCCGTAATGGTTGTGTGATGTTGATTTTGTCATTTTCATTTTCAAGAGGAGAAAATTAGGTTCAGAAAGATGAGCTAATTATTTGCCCAGTCAAGTAAACATCTGGATTCCACGTGAAGTCTGCCACACTCCAAAGCCTAGACTCTTTCCAATTTACCGTATCACTTTTACTTTTGAAGTTTTCTTTAACAAACACACTCTTTGGATTTTAAATATACTGATTGTGTCATGTTGGTCTCAGGGTAAGCCAATTTAGTCACTTCAACTACTTGTCTTGGGATATAATTTCCAATCTGCTCCGTATTTAGTTGCTTTACCCTTGATATGATCCACTATGACTATAAGTCTATCAGCAAATACAGATATATGTGGCTTTCTATGTAACGATTCCCCTGAAGCATACTATTGACTTTGCTAAAACAATAGTGTTAGTGATTGCCCTCATTAACACCAGTATCGCTTATATAAAGCATAGAATGGTAATTTGGGTTTATGAGTAAATAGAGAATATTCTAATGTAAGCATCATTCTGTTTAATGCTACCTTGGTTGCTTTGCTTTGGAATCAATGTGAAGGGAAGCAAACAAATAACATATATGGTGCTGCACAGCATTAAAGACAAAATGTGCTATAAACAAAGACTGCATATTTTAAACAGGGTGAAGGAGGCAATTTTCTTTAAAAGCTAATAATTTGCTACTAACTACTAAGGGAAGAAGCTGTTCCTTTGTTGGCCCGTCTTCATTGCCAATCTATTTCTCTAAAATTGCAAGTACTTAAATAAAATGAAATACAAAGGAGTTCAAGAACATCTTTAGATTTCAGATCCAAAGGATAGCTTATAATATGTGCAATGATTTGGTCCTACAAGGTCGCCCTGTAATTTTTATTTTAAAATTCAATTGAAAAGCAAGAATCAGACCATTGAGGGGCTTCCAGTAGAGCAGAATGCCAGAGAAAGAGACCACTAAAAGAGGTAGACTGGATGTATATTTCAGAGCACTACTAATATACAGAAGGAAAAGAAGAAAGAAAAACAGAAGGAAGAAAAGCCAAACTGTTAACCAAACAGACTAAATGCCACACTTTCTCTTGTGTATAAAACAAGAACAAAGGTTTTATGCTTTATGTTGCTTGATAATAATATTTTATAAGAGAAATATAAATCAAAACAATGTGATGATGTAGTTAAGAGGAGGAAAATAGCATTGCAATTTATCTTGTTTATTATAGACAACATGAAACAAAGTTCTTCTCTGGAGAAGGCACTTTATGAAGAGCATAGTTATTTAAAAGTACACTTGATGGAGAAGACTGGCTATATCTAGCACTGTTTGAAGAGCAGAGCACTGGAGTGAAATCTAATTTAAAACCACCAGATTTGGTTTGATATTATTAAAGGTTACTAAATATGATTTGTAAATATTTCATATAATTCATGTCGTTTGGTAAGTGGTAGATTTGTTTATTTTAACTACTTTTTTATACAGAGTACCATATTGTTCCTGAAATTGTATTTTTCCTCATATGTTATGGAATAAATTTCCATAGCATGTATGCTCATTAGAGGAAAAATGCCTTTCCCCAAAGCATTAGTGTTCCTCAAAACTATAGTATACCAATTAATGCCATGGTGGGTTTTGTTTTTTTAGTATTTATTTACCTTTTAATACTTAATTTTCAGTAGAAAATTTCTCATCATAAAACAACATAAACTTTCCTCACTAAACATGGAATCAATATGAATATATTATTAATTGCTGATGTGAAACACATTAATATAAATATATTGTAAATGAAGACCATTAAAAATTAATGCTTAGAGTACCAAGCAAGAACACTTGATTTTCCTTTAACCATTTTTTTAAGCAGAAGTAAGCCTTACTGGAATGCATTTCACTTTGAATTCACTGTAAGGAAACTTCCTAACTCGCTGTGTGAACTTACATGAGTAACTTATTCTCTATGGGCTTCAAATTTTTAACACATGAACTTTAATAACCCTTGCAGTTTTCATATTCTATGAGTTGAGTCCCTTTAATGTTGAATACAAATTGTTAAGGTCAGAACTTCTCTAGATACTGGTGAATAAAGCAGGTTGTATCTAGTCTTATTTTTAAATATATCTATAATTATTCATTATCACCCACTGCATTTATGCTTCTACCCTCAAGTAAATGCCATCTATTAAGAAAATGTTAGTAGAATAAATCATAAAACAAAGGACCACATTTATTAATGTTGCTGGTAAAATGCCATAAAAAGGAAAAATACAGAAAAATTATTCTGCCAAGTGTAGTGTGGTGAAGTCTCTGGAGGATGTTGCACTTAGTGCTCAGTCTTAAAAAACAAAAGCTTCATTCAATATGAAGGATATAAAATCAATGACACAGGCAGAGGTGTTGCCTACATATACAATGCTGCTACAGGTTTGAGGAGACAGAGACTATAGGCAGACTTCTCCTTTAGAAGGCAAATGCATTAATCGCAACAAACGATTACAAGTGCTTTGGCTGGGCTACTGGTAATATAAAGACAAGGAACATGTATGACATTATGGACACTTGGAACAAAGAATGAGTTTGTATAGAAGAATGGAAAAAAGATGATTATGGGAGAAGAATTATCAAGGATGAGAATGTTAAAGTCTGTGAGATTTGGAAACTGGTAGACATCTCAATGAACACAGAATTCCAGAAGAGAAATGAAATGGACAGACAAGAAAGGAGATTTGGTTGTATGCAGGTGCAAAGAAATTCTGTCAGAATATTCAGGTAGAAACTCCAGTAGGCAACTAAAAATGAGAAATAATGAGCTTGAGAATTCACCACATACACACATTAATTGAGGGCATGGGAATAAATGATATTCATAAGGAATTGGGTAGCAAAAGAAAATACTAGAGCTTTGAGGGCATAATTATGGGGTTGGGGTATATCATCATGGAGTTATGCTACCTGTCATTATTAGGTATGCATGTATGGTCTCCTTTATGACTGATGGTAGATTAACCATCAGGTATGTTTGTACTTTTGACAATCTGGTTGAACCCAATTAGGTTGATAGGAAGTTAAATCTGACTATATATGCAATAAAAGAAATTGATCTTTTTATATCCTCTTCAATGTTCTGATGTGGAAATGTAAAGCCTCTACTCATAAGACACATTATGAAATTTTGGGCAACAATGGACTGCATATACAAGGGTGATCTCATGAGATTAGAATGGCACTGAAAATTTTCTATCATCTAGTGAACAAACAGCCATTATAATATCCTAGTGCAATGCCTTACTCAAGTGTTTGTGATAATGTTGGAATAAATAAACCCAGTTGTACAAAAGTAAAGCATCTACAATTATGTATAATATATAATACTTGATAATGAAAATAAACAACTATGTCATTAGTTTATGTATTTATTATTGTTTTATACTTTTTGTCCTTGTTTTAGAATATACTACTTTAACTTACAAAAATGATTCCTGTGAAGCAGTATGTCCTACTATACCAGCAACAGCCCCATATATCTCATGTTTACTAAGTCCCTTGATTGCATTGAGAGGCCACTTGGAATGACTGACCTGTACCATCTACATCTGTGTAAATATATTTCATGATGATCATGCAACAATGAAATCACCAAACAATGCATTTCTCAGAACCTGTCCACTTCATCAAGCAACACAGGACTATATATGTGTGTGTATGTGTGTATATACATATAATATACATTAATAGAAACTTTATCAATTCATATAATTGATATTTATTATAATTTATAATTGATATTTATTATAATTTATTTATTGAAATCCAATCTAGGATAGGCCAGATCCTTAATAAAACTACATAAGTAATGGTTGTCATCAAGAGGTATATATTCTAAGGAAAGATAGTGACCTCTTAGCACTAAACTAAAAATATACTTATTTTCTTCTAACTCCTTTACTAGATATTTGCAAGTCATAGTTTTAATATGTTCAAGAGGGAGGAAGAATAAAATTGTACCAGGGATCATTTGTTGAGGATTTTTTGACTGTAAGTAGACATAAGTTTCATGGAAATGTTAAACCTAAAGGGGTTTAGAGTATTGGTCTCTCTTGTTGACCTTTGGAGTTAAAGTTTGGGGATAAAAATGTGAAGAAGTACATCTTAGTATGTTTCTGTGCTACCAAAAAACAAATCATCTCATGATAATATTACAATTCTCTGAACAGTATCAATAAAAGAGAAGATATATTCCCGAATTCTATATTGCATTGTTATTAGAAACAAAGAAAAAGTAGCTTAAGAAGTATTATTTCAGTTGAAAAAGCAAGAAATAATTAAGCATTGGAGATTTCAGTCAACAAATAAGTTGAGTGCATAAAAATATCCCCAGGAAATTAATGTTACTTTCAAAGAATACTGAAATATTAAATCCACCCCAACATCTGGGAGATAAATTCTCTCTATGTACTTTTTTTTCTTAATGAAGATTTAGATTATATTTTTTTCTGCACAGAAAGGTAAAATTTTTGATGGAGTTATTAGAGCCCACAAAGCAACTAAGACAAATCATTTCCTGTAATTTTTCTCATTTTGGTAATAAGATGACATAGATATATTTCTGAAAAAATACAGTCATACTAAATTCCACACTGGGACTAGGAGTTTATGAATATAAAACTGTTACTTTATATTCAGATCTAGTCCAATTATAAGACTGTGCAATCTTGCTGTAAATCTTGCTCCTTTGTCTTTAAGATAAATGCTGATATGAAGATTATAGTAGAGAATTAAACAAAATTATTCAAGCAAGCTGTCCATAACTTTTGCCTTTATTTAAGGACAGTTGATAAAATAAGCCACTTTTAGTTATCCCCAACTACCCATGATTGCTAACACTTCTACCTGTCTCTTGGTGCCTGTGAATCAAAGTTTGCGAAAGAAAAATAAAAGATTGAATTTAGATAATTTTACTTTAGTATTTGAGTTTTTTCATATTCTTCAGTGCTAATTTTACTTATCATATATATCAATTGATATGTGGAAAGAGATGCTTTTCCTCTTAGAAATGGTAGTGATATTATCACTGTATTATATCATGTACACTTATTACAAGTTAGCCTGGTTTTCCCCATTGCATTTTTCAAAATATCTTTAAAATAAATTCCTTTCCCTTACTTAATCATCCAATTACATTTGATTATTTGTGCAAGTTGATGGGAGATGAGAGAGTCCAACAATGTACTACTAATATGCTTTCCTAGGCCCCAATGCAAGAAGAATCTCCTTCAGTGTCCATCACCAGACTTTTTTCCTACAATATCCTGGTCAAGAAGAGTTAATACAACTGTTTTCTCTGTTGCAGAAATGCAGAAAATCAGCATGACTCTCACTGCAAAGACACACTTAGTTTGTGGACATAAGAAATGGTTTAACCAGTCTTTTGACTTATTTTGGGGTGTAGACAACATCTGTAGCTCCTTTTATTCATCTTATTTTATCTATCTTGTCTGTCAATGAATCTACCTAAATTTTGCCATTACTGAAACCTTAACTGAGTTCTCTATATCTTTCTAGAGCAATTTTTCCAGTTGTGTTATATAACGTACTCTTATTACAAGTAAGCCTGGTTTTTCCCATTGCATTTCTCAAAATATTCTTAAAATAAATTCTTTCCCCTTACTTAATCATCCAATTACATCCAATTACTTGCAACAGAAACAGATTGTAAGTAGCATCAGATATATTTGTACTTTTGATAAACTGGTTAATCCAATTAGGTTAACCTTGCCTATATTCCCCTGTTTCTATTAAGCCAAAATGAATCCAATAGTTACATTAATCAGTTCAAACCATAACGCTAAACATGCCTTCTCCCTTTTGAAAATTCTAGTGTTCCACCCCTGTGGAAGGCCACCCCTACTAACCTTTTTTGGATTCCTCTGTGGTGCCTCCTTTCCTCCTGGCATATCTATCACCCAAAATCAACCATGAGTCATGATGCTTTCTTATTTCTGTGCCTCAACTAATTGTTCTTCTAAAGATATTCTTTTTCCCCTAACTTCATAACTAAATCTAGTTTGCTGTTCAAATCTTCATCCAAATGCTGCTCTCTTTACCTTATTTGTTAGAATGCCCATCCTCCTTCCATCTACCTTCCTTGTTGGAAGTCTCTTCTCTCTCTTTTGATTTCCTATAGCCATGTGGCTAAATTTAGTTTATAGAACTAATATTTTTCTACCTGTTTCTGTATTGTAAGTAACATCTTCATTTACCTAAATATCCTGTTTTCTGTACTGTACTAAAGTCTTGTTACTGGGACCATAGAATTATGTTCATTTTCATGTCCTTCTTGATGCTTGGTCCAATACCCTGCATATTGTATAAAAGTGTATGATATGGTTTAGATACGAGGTGTCCCCAAAAAGCTCATGTGTAAGACAATGCAAAAAAGCTCAGAGGTGAAATGACAGTGTTATGAGAGCCTTAACCTACTCAGTGCATTAATCCACTTGAAAGTGTTTTTGTCGGCTTTTTCACTGCTGTGACTAAATGACCTGACAAGAACAATTCTAGGGGAAGAAAACGTTTATTTAGGGGCTCCAAGGTTTCAGAGGTCTTAATCCAAAGAAGGCTGACTCTAATCCTCAGGGCTCAAGGTATGGCAGAAGAGTAGGGCGGAGAGAAGCAGCTGAGAACATGGTACCCAGGAAGCAGATGGAGAGTACTCCTCACCAGCACAAAGTCATGCCCCAATGACCCCAAAGGCATGCCCCCAATGACCCACCTCCTTGAGCCACATCCTACCTGCCTTTAGTTACCGCCTAGTTTATCCCTATCCGGAGATTAATTCACTGACTGGTTTAAGGCTCTCATAACCTAATCATTTCGCCTCTAAGCTTTCTTGCTTTGTGTCACATGTGAGCTTTTGGAGGATACCTCATATCTAAACATAACGCACATAGATGAGCAGCACTAGGAGTCCAACTCTTTCTTATGCAGAATTTGATTTAATAGCATTGTTCTCACCCCTGTGCCTCCTTCTCTTTGCATTTTAGCAGGGCTTGATGAATGGTGGTTTATTAATCTAGGAGACAGATTACTGCCAGAAACAATGAGAAGTTTGCCCTGGGTCATTTAATTGATTTAAAACTAGCCCCACCCCCACTGTCTCTTCTTAGTAGGTATGATTATACAACGAACTTGTCTACTGTGAATATCATCATTTTAGATAAAGGAAAAAGAGTGTGTTTGATTAAGAAAGTGGCATATTTACCATTAATTCTCCAGTACTGAAACCACTGAATCTTTCTGAGTTATGAGATTCTCTGTGATTCCACTGGATATGATTATTTATGAGCATGGATTTCGGTGATAAAGTTTTTGCCCTACCTCATAAGATTCTACCCTCAGATTTTTTCTTTGTAAGAAATGTGTTCATTTCTCTTGCCTACTAATGTACTTCCACCTTAATTTTAATGTGGTCATCATTCAGAAATGAGAAAAAGGTACTCCGTTATTCTTCATGATTAATCACCCACATGGTGACCATGACCCCAAACAGTTTAAAACCACTGTTTGACTTTTGCCCAGCTACTCACCAAGTCTTAAATGCTTTCTTCTTTATTCAAGAAATATTTATTAAATTTTCTTAAAATCTATATTAAAGATAATGCCCTTTAAGAAGTACACCTCCATCTCCCTGTCTCTATTCCTCCAAATCCCAGAGCATGTTTTCTTAACTTCTATTACCACATTTACAATCACTGACTTTGTGATTGAAATAATTTATATTCCTCTGATTCCTCAGTTAGACTCCAAGATCCAGGAAACAGGAGTCCATGGCTATATAGTCTTTATATTACCAATGGAATTTTGTCTATAAGACCAAAATGTTTTTAAAATTTAATAAAAGTACTTTATTGTACTTGGTGTCAAGCATATCTTATAAATGACTTAATTATTTTGTTTTATATTTCAAAACACTAATTAATATTTTCCTAAGAGTTCATTTTCTGAATCTAATGTTTTGTAACTAAAATGCTATATGTATCAAATTACCTAAACAAGCAAAGCCAAAATATGTTATGGCAAAAATGGAAATAAAGTCCATGATTAGTACATAACAGACATTGGAATTAAACAGCCTGGCACTCGAATCAGGATCCTCTGACTTATGTATGACAAGGAAAGTCACTAAGCTTATCTGCACTTTAGTTTCTTCAACAGTAAAATATGCATAATTTCTACTTCTTGTGGTTATCAAAATTAAATGATTTTGTTAAGTAGTTGCATTTTTATATACTAAAGCAATCCTTGTTGTTATAGATATCATACAACATTGACATTTATGAATGCTCCCCTGGAACTGTGACACAGAAAATGTAAATGAATGTACTGTCTTAGTCATATCACTCTTCTGCACCCCTACCACAGCACCTGCCACATAGTGGGTGCTTACTAAATATTTCAGAACAAAGAAAAGTGAAAGAAGTAACAGAAGAGAAAGAAAAGGAAGGGAGAAACTAAATTATATGTTAGATTTATTCCATATATCTAACAATAATGGAGTTTCTGCTGTCCATAATGTTTTAGTTTGGATCTATAATGTCCCCCAAAGGCTTATGTGTTGAAGGCTTGGTCTCTAGTTGGCAGTGCTTTTATAAGGTGGTAGAACTTTTGAGAAGTAGGGCCTACTAAAAGGAAGTTGGTCGTTAGGGGGCATGCCCTTGAGAGGGATGTTGGGATTGGGACTCTGTCTTCTTCCTCCTTCTGTTTGTTTCCTGGCCAGTGTGAGGTGAATAGTCTTTCTCTCATATGCTTCCACTGCTATAATGTATTGTGCTGCTTACAGCTCAAGCAGCCATTGGATTGCAATCTCTGAAACTGTGAGCCAAGATCAATGTTTCCTCCATCTAAGTTGTTTATCTCAGGTATTTTGTCACAGTGATGGAAAACAGTAACACACATAATAAATTCTACAATATTATTATGTTTAGAAGGCTTTTTTCTACAATATAATATGAATGTCTATTTCTGTTCTAATGCATGTGTTCATATTTGTCATTTGATAAAGAACAACTTTTAAAATGTGTGGGAAGTACACAGTAAGTGGAATTAGGATTCCATGTGTTCCTGAAGCATAGAGATTCAGATGTGTTCTCAGTCTAGATGCTGAATTCATATGAGGAAGAGAAAATGAAGTTATTTTAAATCATGTAAATCATAAGGGGTTAAATTTTTTCTTTCTATTGAGTTGTCTTCCAAAATATATAAGGAACTCAACTCAATAGAGAGAAAACAAATAACCTGGTTTTAAAATAGGCAAAGGATCTGAACAGACATTTCTCAAAAGAAGATATACAAACATCTAAGTACATGAAAAAATGCTCAGAATCACTAATCATCAGGGAAATGCAAATTCAGACCACAATGAGATATCACCTCATACCTGTTGTTAGGGCTCTTATCAAAAAGACAGGAGAGAACAAGCATTGGTGAGGATGTGGAGAAAACAGAACCTTTGCACACTGTTTGTAAAGTGTAAATGGATACAGTCATTATGGAAATTAATATGGGGCTTTATCAAAAAATTAGAAATAAAACTACTATAAAACTCTTCATTTCCACTTTCTGAGTATATTCCCAAAGAAAATGAAATAAGCATGTCAAAGAGATCTCTGCACCCTCATTTTCACGGCAGCACTGTTCACAATAGCCAAGATATGGAAGCAACCTAAATGTCTATCAAATGATGGATGCATAAGGAACATTTAGTACATGAACATAATGGAATAGTATTCAGCTGTGAAAAGATTAAATCCTGTCATTTGTGAAAACATGGATGAAACTAGAGGACATTATGTTAAGTTAAATAAGGCAGGAAAAAAAAACACCATATGATCTCACTTATTTGTAGAAGCTGAAAAATTGAACTCAAAAATAGAGGGTAGAAAGGTGATTATCAGAGGTTTGAAGTATGGGGATGGAGGGAATGAGGAGATGTCGATCAAGGGTTACAAAGTTTCAGACAGGAGGAATAGATTTTTGAGATCTCTTTCACAGCAAGATGCCTACCATCAATAATTATGTATTTAAAAATAACAGTAAACTTCAAATTCTCACCATAAAAATGATGTCAGTGAGACAATACACATGTTAATTACTGTGATTTAATAACACCACATTATACACATATATCAAGACATAACATTGTATTCCATAAGTGCATATAATTATGATTTATCCATCAAAAATAATATTTGAAAAATAAATCTGTGTTCTTTTTCATTTTCTTAACAACACTAGTTCTGGAGAAAATATTCAAGAAAAACCATTTGAATCTCACCATGTTACCTATTTCAGTACTATGCTATATCCACTTTACTTATCATTTTTGAAGCCCCACTGAGGCATGACAAGATCAGATGAAGGGAATACCAGTTTGGAAAGGCTGATTTGGTGAGTGAGCAACAGACAATGTAGAGATGCACGATGTGACCGTAATCCCACTGTTCTGCTTCAGAGGATTCTAAAGAAAAGGACATAAGCATAAAGAACAAAACTACTGTCAAGAACTTATGGGCCCTTGGAGTCCTGCATAAAAAAAAAAAAAACACTTTGAGAAGTCAGACATGTTCTGTTCCTCAATACAGTAGTGTCTTTGAAGAAGTGCCTTCTAAACCTCAACTCCTCAGTTTCTTTCTCTGATAAAGGGGCTAAAAAAATCCTTATTTCTCAGAGGAATCCTAAGGGTGATATATATGAGACCATCTCCTTCACACTTAATGCATATTTCTTTCTTTTCTTTCTGCCCTTTTTAGAATGAAGAGACACATAGGAAAGACAAACTGATGGCTGCAGTTTTGTCTGTAAGTAGATCTTGCTTGCAAGGCAAGTACATATATGGCTTCTAGAGGAAGAGAGTTTGGAGAAATTGGCACAGGGAAGCAGCAGAAATTCTAGGATTTGATTATTCTTCTGCATGTTCCCATGAATGTAGGAAATATAAAATGTGTTAGAAAGAATCCTCCTACTCATGTCTTTATAAAAGCAGGTTTAAAATGAGCTGTAATTAACTCAGTCATTCAGAAAAACTTGGAGATGTATAACCCAAGCTTAAATTTAATAGTTGGACCAAAGAAGTGTGTCTGAACACAAAGTGCTAAATTATGATCCATTATCAAGGAATAAGGAGAAAAGTATGATATTTGGCATAGAAATATGTTCCTTTGAAGTATGCTTGGATTGGGTATCATCCTTTGGAATACAGTGTTTCTTAACATATTATGCACAATTGTTAGGAACAGAAAATTTGCAATCAAAATGATAACAATAAGCAATTACTAAAACATCCTGCAGCTAACCACACATGTGGCTGAAATCTGGCCCTTTAGGCCACAGGAACCTGAACTGATTTAGTGGAAGCATACTGAAAATGTGAGCCAATCACCTAAATTTCTGCACTTGTCATCAAAACCACAAAGCTAAAAATCAAGAACTTCACAAACACTATCAGCAATTGTTGAAAAACAAACTGGCATATGTGTTAAAAGTATCAAATCATTTGATAAAATAATATCAAGGAAACTATCCTAAGGAAATAATCACAAGTATAAAGAATAATTATCTGCCCAAATCTTTATGACATCATTGCTTACACTAGCAAATTTGGAAGTAACAGTTATTCGACAGTAGAAGAATAGTTAAAGAACCTGTGATATTCATGTTATGATCCTTTACATAATCATCATGATTTTACATAGTCATCACAATATCACTTAGAATTGTCAAAGACTAGGAAAATGCTTATAAGATGTCAGGACCAAAACAGCAGGTTATGAAATTTTAATAACATAGCATAAATTATGTGTGCTTTAGTATATATGTATATATGTGCATACCTCTAGGAAAACATTATAAAAAGACTAGAAGTAAAGTCTTTCAAAGTATCATAGAGCTTAACAACTAAATATCATTTATTGCTATAAATATACAGACATTTTGCAATCTCATAATTAACATCTACTACTTCTGTAATCAGAAAAAGTTATTTATAACAATGTTTTTATGAAATTCTGCAACATTCTTTTAAAGTGTATGTAAGATATAAGCTTAGAATAAATGTTAATGAATATTCAAGTAGATCTAATTGAAAATGAAAGATTCTTTGTTATTCTATACCCACGCTGAGGTGACTTACCTTACTTACCACAGGTAAAGAATGAGAGCACTTGAAACCTGCACCATAAATAGCCATTGTCCTCTTGATGAATACTCCCTGGTCTGGTGGAGTTCAATATTTCTTTTCACCTGTCCTTTTTTGCCAGCTGCTCCTCTCCCTCATGACACCTAGACCAGTGACATTCATGCTTCTAATGATGCAGCATAAACAGTAAAGAATACCACAGGCCCTGCTCACAATGTTAACCAAAAATTTTTAAAAAGGACAAAGCAAGACATGTCATTTAATAATGCAGTATTTTTGCATTTTGACATGTGATGCTGAAATTAGTCTAATTGTGACTGAAATTACTGTATTAAAATGAAAGAAAACTTCAAAGATTGTTGCACTTTAGACCATCTTGGGATAAGCCCACCAGGAATTTGAAAATATGAATTCTATTTCTTCTACAGACTGGTTATGTATTTGGATCAATTCATATGTATTTCATATATATACTAACATAAGTACATATATACCTATGTATGTTTTCACTTCTATTTTAGTTTAAACTTATGTTTAACTGTTAAACATAAAAATGATACATATTTATAGGGTACCATGTGATGTTTCAATACATACATACTGTGTAATGCTTGAATCAGGTTAAACACATCTATCTCCTCAAACATTTATCATTTCTTTTAATATTTTTTAGTTGTAGATGGACACAATATCTTTATTTATTTATTTTTATGTGGTGCTGAGGATCGAACCCAGTGCCTCATGAATGCGAGGCAAGCGCTCTACCACTGAGCTATGATCCCAGCCCAAACATTTATCATTTCTTTATAGTGAAAACATTCAAAATCCTTTCTTCAACCTTTTTGAAAGATGTAGTACATTGTTGTTATCTGAAATCACTCTGTTGTGCAATTGCATACCAGAGCTCTACTTCTATTTGAGCTGGTTTTCCTATCCCAAAAATAGAGATCAGAGACTGTGGATGCTAAATCGTCTCTTGCTCCAGAGCCATGTTGCCCTCCCAGATAATAATGCAAAGTTCAAAAAGTTGAGATCATGGAATCCATTGTTTTCAGAGTCATATAAAATTCTGAAACCAAAGTTTTCATTTCCTATTATAAATAGTTGATTACTGTACTGGAAATCAAGAGTCAAAATAAGTCAGGAACAAAGATTTTGACTCAGGGACACTTCATCCAGATGAATTATAAACCTCAAAGAACCTAACTGTGGTGAATTAATCAAGAAACATACTCATTGTGTATGTGTGCCATTTCAAAACTGAGTTTCTCTAGTGTACTTGAAGGACATGATCATTGCTCACTTGTGGAACTGGTGTTTTTTTTTCCTTGGTATAAGAATATGCATTTTGGATGTAGGCCAAGTTTAACTATTCCTCCTAGAAAATGCCTTTCACTGCAAATGACAAATTCTCACTTAACACAAATGGCTGTATTCACACACCTGTTTATTACAAATTGTTTCTGTATTGCCCCCAGTCTGTCACTTTTTAGTGTAAAAATTGATACTCTTTAGTTAAGGAAAAAAACGTTTAGAAGTGAAGAGAAGATATATGTTTTTCTTCTCACTATGAATTAAATTGGGCTATCTTCAGGGTATTTCATACCTAGTGTAAGATAATTCTAAAATTTTTATAAAGCAAAATATTCTGTATTTTGAAATCATAACACACAAAGTACAAAGGGAGAAGTCAACTGTGACAATTCTAGAAATCAGTGACAATTCTAGAAATCAGGGCTGTGAGTGTACCTTAGTGGTAGAGTACTTGGTTAGCATGTGTGGGGGCCTGGATTCAATCCCCAGTACTGGAGGGTGGGGGAGGGGATGAAGCTCACCGAAAGTGGTAAGCGTGGATAAAGAGTACAATTATAGAGGTCTTCATAGTACAAATGGACACTTCATATATCTTGACAAAAAAACAATATAGCAATTTTTTAAATATTTATTTATTTTTTAGTTGTATGTGGACAGAATATCTTTATTTTATTTTTATATGGTGCTCAGGATCGAACCCAGTGCCTCACATGTGCTAGGCGAGCATGGTACCACTGCGCCACAATCCCAGCCCCAATATAGCAAATTTTACAAGGGCATAGAAGTTACTAATCACAATTCTACCTTGTAAATAAACACCTGCCTAGAAATAATCCTGGCACTATTTCTTTTTATTTGTTCTCTTTAGATATACATGACAGTAGAGTGTATTTGACATATTATACATATGTATACATATTATACAGGTATAACCTGCCATTGTGGTTGTACATGATGTGAAGTTTTACTGGTGCTGTATTCATATATGAACATAGGAAAGTTATGTCCGACTCATTCTACTGTCTTTCCTATTCCCAACTCCCCTCCCTTCCCCTTTATTCCACTTTGTCTAATCCAATGAACTTCCATTCTTCCTGTCCTCCCTTATTGTGTGTTAGCATCCACATATCAGAAGGAACTTTCAGGCTTTGGTTTTGAGGGACTGGCTTATTTCACTTAACATGATATTCTCCAGCTCCATCCATTTACTGGCAAAGGCCATAATTTCATTCTTATTTATGGCTGAGTAATATTCCATTGTGTATATATACCACATTTTCCTTATCCATTCATCTGTTGAAGCACTTAGCTATTGTGAATCGAGTTGCTATAAACATTGATGTGGCTGCGTCACTATAGTACGCTGATTTTAAGTCCTTTGGGTATATGCTGAGGAGTAGGATAACTGTGTCAAATGGTAGTTCAACACCTGTAATCCCGGCAGTTTGGGAGGCTGAGACAGGAGAATCGCGAGTTCAAAGCCAGCCTCAGCAATGGCAAGGGGCTAAGAAACTCAGTGAGACCCTGTCTCTACACAGAACATAAAATAGGGCTGGGCATGTGGCTCAGTGGTCGAGTACCCCTGAGTTCAATCCCCGGTACCAAAAAAGAAAAAAAAAATGGTGGTTCCATTCCAAGTTTTCTAAGGAATCTACGTACTGATTTCCAGAGTGGTTACACCAATTTGAAGTCCCACCAGCACTATATAAGTGTACCTTTTCCCCCAAATCCTTGCCAATACTTATTGTTATTGTATTCTTGATAATTGCCATTCTGACTGGAGTGAGATGAAATCTCACTGTATTTTAATTTACATTTTCCTAATTGCTAGAGATGTTGAACATTTTTTCAAATATTTGTTGACTATTCATATTTCTTCTTCTGTGAAGTGCCTTCTCAGTTCCTTAGTCAATTTATTGGTTGGGTTATTTGTTTTTTGTTTTTTTGGTGTTTTTTGAGTTCTTTATATATCCTGGAGATTAGTGCTCTATCTGAGGCACAGGTGGTAAAAATTTTCTCCCATTCTGTAGGCTCTCTTCATGATCTTATTTCCTTTGCTGTGAAGAAGTTTTTTAATTTGATGCCATCCCATTTATTGATTCTTGATTTTACTTCTTATACTTTAGGAGTCTTGTTGAGGAAGTTGGTTCCTGAGCCAACATGATGTAGATTTGGGCCTACATTTTCTTGTAGTAGGCACAGAGTCTACAGCCTAATTCTTAATTCCTTTATCCACTTAGAGTTGAGTTTTGTGCAGGGTGAGAGGTAGGGGTTTAATTTCATTTTGCTACATATTGATTTCCAGTTTTCCCAGCATCATTTGTTGAAGAGGCTATCTTTTCTCCAATTTATAGCATTCTGTCACTATTTTATACAAATTTGCTAAATCATTTTCCATTTTCTAGGATTACAATTTATTTTTGTTTGTTATTGCATGGAAGTATCAATCAAAACTAGTCAAAGTAATTTTTAAAATGCAACCAAAGCAACTATAATTAAATTTATCAGAATCTAAACTTTATATGATCCTCTTTTAAATAGGAAATGAAAATGATATACTAAGTAAACTTTGTCTACATTTGATATCCATGCATCCATTCACATCACATATATATGTATATATATATATATACATATATATATATATATACATACACATATATATATACACACACCAAGTACCTTCCATGCTATTTCCTGAAGTAATACAATGATAAATAAAACACAAACAATATACTGCCTGTGTGGACATTACATTCTAATATATGTGTGTCTATGTTTGCCACTGTATATGTCTATATTTTTGTCTACGGGTCCACATTTTCATGTATATGAAACAGACAGATTTAGCAGAACTAGTAAATTTTGTGCCTTGAGACCAGAGTTTTAGTCTTAGCAATTATGAAATATTGCATTTCCTAAAGTAGGCTCCCTAAACATCTCTTTAAAAATCTGATTTTGAGGGCCTGGGGCTGTAGCTCAGTGGTAGAACGCTTGCCTAGCATGCATGAGACACTGGGTTCACTCCTCAGCACTACATATAAATAATAAATGAATAAAATAAAGATCCATCAACAACTAAAAACATTTGTTAAATGTTTTTAAAAATCTGATTTTGATACACTTCAGTCAAAAATGAAGCCTAATTAGAAACTGGGTAGACAATATGCTGCTTGCAACTACTATAATGCAACAGAATGGATACTATGTGATAATTAAGGCTAGGTTGGAAAAGGTCAGACTCTTTCTGCTTGGTTCAGTTTGGACACTTACTCTGAGAGAAAATAAGCATCATATAAGAAAGTGATTTTACTGAGATTACCATGTTGGAGAAGCTGAAATAGGACATTGAGAAAACATCCTAGCCCATTCCAAACTTCTTCATTATTCTCTCCCAAGTACAGACATGTGATTAAAAGAGTCTTATATCCTCCATACTATTCCATCCATCAGGTGAGTAGCACTAAGTGAATTCAACTGATGCCATGAGGTGCAGAAGATTTATTCAATCATTCCTCCCCAAATTCCTTAACTACAGAATATGTAAGATGTAATAAAATATTGTTGGTTTTAAATCACTCAATTTTAAAGTAGTTTATTTACAGCAATAGTTACTATGGTATATATGCAACTTAATAGCTATGTGACCATCAAAAAGTTACTCTTTCTTTGAATTTTATTTTTCTCACTGGCAAAATGAAAATACCGAAGTATATCCTTCCCTACACAATATAAAATAACAAGAGATTATGAAAAATAAAAAGCTATGAAGTACTTTGAGAATGATGTAACATAAAAGCAAACCATTATCTGGATCTATGTCTATTGCTATGGTTTTATTGTTTGTGTTCCCTCGAAATTTATATGTTAAGTCTTAACTCCCAGAATGATGTTATCAAAGGGGGATGTTTTAGTCAGCTTGTTTGCTGCTGTGACTAAAAAAAATGACAAGAACAAATGTAAAGGAGGAAAATTTTATTTGGGAGCTCGTGGTTTCAGAGGTCTCAGTCCATAGAAGGCCAGCTCCATTGCTCTGGGCTTAAGATGAGGCAGAACATCATGGTAGAAGAGTGGCGAAGGGAAGCAGCTCAGTACATCACACCAGGAAGCCTAGACAGAGACCGTACTTGCCAGATACAAAATATATGCCCAAAGGTATGTCCCTAATGACTTACTTCTTCCAGCCACACCCTACCTATCCTTCAGTTACCAGTTAATCCCTATAAGGGGATTAATTTACTGATTGGGTTAAAGCTCTCATAACCCAGTCATTTCTCCTCTAAACCTTACATTGTCTCACACCATGAGCCTTTGGAGTACAACTCACATCCAAACCATAACAGAGGATATTAGGGGAATGATCTTATCATGAATGGGCTTAGTGCCCTTAATAAGAGACTGCATGGGATTTCTGCCATTCCTAGAAGGCACTACCTATGATCCACAGAGTGGGTCTTCCTCACACGCTGAGTCTGGCAGCAACTTGCTCTAGGGATTCTCAGTCTTTAGAACTATAAGAAATAAAGTTCTCTTGCTTATAAGCTACCAAGTTTATGGTATTTTTGGTAGCAGACACACACACACACACATACACACAAATGCTTCTTGTACTTATAAACCAATTGTTAAGTTGAAAATACTGTAAATTGAAATGTATTTAACTCATCTGGACTACTGAGCATCCTATCTTACCAACATAGAACCCCACAGAGTATCAGTTGTTTCCCTTCTTGATCCTCTGGCTGACTGGGAGCTGTGAATCGTTGCTGCTACTCAGTGTCCCCAGGGATAAGAGTTACTGCATATTGCTAGGCTGGGAAAAAATGAAAATGCAAAATTTAAAGTATATCTCTGGTACATGCATGTTACTTTCTAAAATAATAACAAAAACTCCCTTTCTACATGTATTTCATGTTCTTTAGCTTCTTGTGTTTCAATCAGAAAAGGACTTGTGGAGTGTTAATGTATAACATCAACAATCTTTATTTGTATAGGGGCACCTAGAAAATTCATAATAGGTCGTGACTGACACTTTTAAATAATGGCCAACTGGAAATGGGCAGCCAGTTTTCCAGCATCTGCACCTCTGCTTGACTTCATTAATCCCTTCTGCTTCTCTTACCACTTATGTTATCATTCTCAAACTGCAGTTTAACCTGCTATGTCTTGGTGGGGGGAAAATGGTTCCAAAAGAAGTCAACTGCTTCTTTAAAAAAGAAAACAGGTAAGAATGTAGTCTAAGAAAATAAGTCTTCAGAAAGAAAGGAAAAGAAAAACATAATAAAATTGGGCCTAAATGAAAGAGAAGAAGAGATTTCATGGTAGCTCACATTTTTGGCACCGACAATCCAACTACCATTTACTTTACATAGAAAAAAGACAAATGTAATTTCTGTTTAATTTCATGGAAAAAATATTGTACATGAAATGCTAGATAAAACATTATTAGTCTGAAAGGGTTATTTACTTTTAAAGATCTAGCATATTATATTTGATGGAGAAAAGCATTTATTGTAGTGGCATTTTCAACCTGGAGTTCCATGAAGGTCTTAATAGTCAACTCCTATTCCCAAAAATCTGCCAAATACAATTTTGTATTATTTTGCAGCAACTATTTACATGTAATCAGATTTGAACAGGGTGAAGTGACAACATCTGGATTCCATGAGACCTCAATATTTCAACAGAGGAAAAGCTCAATTTATCTTGATCTTGGGGACTGATACTTTCACTTAATTGTTTTTTGTTGTTGTTGTTGATTTTGTTTTGTTTTGGTTTTTTGGTACCAAGGATTCAACTCAGGGATACACAACCACTGAGCCACATCCCCAGCCCTATTTTGTGTTTTATGTAGAGACAGGGTCTCACTGAGTTGCTTAGCGCCTCGCCATTGCTGAGGCTGGCTTTGAACTGACGATTCTCCTGTCTCAGCCTCCCTAGCCGCTGGGATTACAGGAGTGCACCACTGCACCTGGCTCAGACAGTTTTTATTTGTCTTTATTCTTGGAGATGTTCGAACTATTGAACCTATTTTTTTTTCAACTATTAAAGAAAGCGTAATGAATTCAAGCAGTTTTCTAGCTCAGCTTCTTTGATTATATTTTATTTTTTACTTATCTAGAATTACTTATAAGTGGATTTCTTGAGTACATCTATTGCTTTCAGAAATATTTTTAATACAAGATCTTAGCAAGAAATCCTTTAAGTTCTTTATTCTCTAGCTTCTAAGCAGTTATTGCTCAGTAACCTACATCCATTTTCTAGTTAAGTAACACAAATGTCCATTAGTCTGAATAACTTTAAGAGAAACCATTGATTTCTAATTACATATTGAATTTTGCCACCACACAGGTTATAGAAAAATCAGGAAGAATTATGTTTGCACAAAGCCTGTATTTGAAAGATTTATTTTTTATGTTTGCTGTGGGGAGTTACTTTATTGATTCTATAGCACTGTTTGTTTTATTCCTTGTAATATGAATCCTGTCATTTGGTTAAATCTTAAAGGTTAACCCTGTAATCTGGAAAAAGTATATAAAAATATCCTAACGTGGATGAGAAAGACACATAATTCAGAAGACTGTAATCTCCCATTCCTAGGACTATGCCCTCTCTCTCTCAGAGAGAGAGAGTTAAAAGAATTACCCTCATTTTGTAGACACTCTTTCCCTCCCATTTGCGTGTGTGTGTGTGTCTGTGTGTGTGTGTGAGAGAGAGGTGTAATTCTTTTACTCATAGTAGACTTAATACTTACTACCTGCAAGTAATTGTGCTATTCTCTTAGATACAAGGTTCCCCTCCAAAAACAGTTCAGGCTATTTATTTTCCCAACCAGATAACTCATCTGAACTCTGGGCGTATATACTAGATAATACCAAAAACAATGTCTGATTTTTCTTCTAATATGTGGAAGTTAGAGGAAGGGAGGGAGGAAGGGATATCATGAATGTAAAAGGAAGACTATATCAGTTTAGAGGAAGGGGACCAACAGGAGAGGGAGGGGCAAGGTGAGGTCATTGGAGATGAATTTGATACAACTATTGTATGCGTGTATAAATATGCCACAATTAAACCCGCCATTCTGTATAATTAATATGCACCAATTTAAAAAAGCAACTCCTAACACACAATAGACACTGAATAAATATTTGTCTTATAAATACATCTCCTTTTCTGTGCTCTCAAATATTAAAGGTCCTTTGGATTATGGCTTCTTCCTCCTCCATGGTATCTTCTACTCCCATATTAGCTGCCTATATATAGTTTCTATTCAATTTTTCAGCACAAACTTCTGTTCCAAATTTTAGATCTCTATGTACTACTCTCTACATCTGAAAACACATGCCTCAAGTAATTCTCAAATTCAAAATGTTCATTAGAGAATTCATGATCTCAAAACTCACAGTTCTCTAGCCCCACTAGAAACAGTCTAGTCTCACTTGTTCCTCGTTATGGTAAATGACATTTTTATCCACCCAGCTGTAACATAATGTAGCAAACTCTAAGGTGGCTCCCGAATTCCCACTTCCTTGTGTTCAACGCTTTCTGGAATCCCCTCTTGTGTATGGAGGGAGGACCTGTGAATTGCTTCTAACTGGTAGAAGAACATTGGCAAAGGTTATAGGGTATCATTTCGGTGATTATGTGATATTGCTTGCCAACTCACGAAGAAACTCTCCTTTCTGGTCTTGTTAGAAAGGTTCATGTGGACAGGAAGTGTGTTCAGCCTCAAGGAACATGGCGGATTTTCAGTATAATGAAATTAGGTTCGTCATGGAGAATATAAGATTCAAAATGATGGGAACAAAACCAGGCAAGATGATTTCAGGCTAGGCTGAGAAAGGCATTGACCTATCATATAAAGAACAATTAGTAAAAACATTGGTTTTTTATTCAATCAATTGTTGCTTAATGCCTATTGATAACAAATGCTTTGCTTTGCACTGAAGATACAGCTGAAAACAAAACAAATGAAAGTCCCTGGCCAAGGAGATTACATTTGTAAAAAGTAAGTCACTGAATGGTTAAATCACATTGTATATAAAGATCACATTTGGATTTTAGAAGAATAACTTTAAAAGGAAAAAGATTGTAAGAAGAGAGAATGAAGGCAGGGAGAACAGGAATCCATTTGTGGGAAATAGTTAATGTTTTTAAAATACCACATAGGAAGAGATGACAAAAAGTGAAAGGGCAAGAATTGTACGTGTTTATCACAAAGGCACATGGTAAGTCACTGAATTATCCTTGACATAAACCCAACCATTGGCTTCATTCAACTTTTCCTACTCACAGCCAAGTGGAAATCAGCTGCTTGAATCTGGGTTCATTTATGCACATTCCATGATTGCTCTTTTCAAACAGGTACAGTTTGGTCCTTTAATTTGACAGCTCCTTCTCTGAGGTAATAGTTTTTTTATCTGAGGCTCGTGGGCCACGTGTTAGCATTATTAGAACAGTAGCCCTTCTGTCATGTGGAAATATAATCTGTTCCTGAGAGCAGCTGCTTGTCTTCATTGAAAGATACAACTTTATCTGAATTTTGCAATTTTCCTACTTGACTCTCAGTTTCCATTCTCTATCTGCTGATGCTGACCTCATCCATATTTCTAACAGCTCTTTTCATTTTTTTTTTCAGGATTATATTTAAGGCAGAGTAACAGTTTCAAAGCAAGTTACATATATTTCAATGTGCTTTTTAGAGTGCATTATAGGAACACAATATATGAGTACGATCTCAAAGCTAAAGATAGTTTATATATATATATATATATATATATATATATATAATCTTCTCTCTCTCATATATATAAACATTATCCTAAAATTTAACTCACGATTGTGTAATAAAACAGGGATAAAAGGATATTCTATTGAAGATTAGCTTATTTGCAAGTAATCAGCACCATATAAGAAGTTACCTTAAAAGACAATATAATTAGTTCATTAACTGCATTCAATCACCTTTAAATTTTGAGTGCACAGTAAAATTTAATTTTGGTTGCTTCATAGCATTGGCACTGACAGGTTCCTTTTTTATGCTGCCTTAATCTAAAGTGGTTTTGTGAATTGAATTTAAACACTGTTACTAGGCTGATAATACATAATACATTTTAAAACATGAATTCTCTATTGTCTGTAACATTCAAGTTTCACTTGTAAGTAAGATAGACTATTTTTATTAGCACTAGACTTATTTCTGGTTCTGAGGGCCAGTCAACATCATAAATGACAAAATTCAGTTTGTCACATTAGGAATCATGCAGGTGGTTCATTTTGGTTACTTTGCAAAATAAGTTGGAGCTAACTAAATTGCCTGCACTCATTCACATTGTCCTTTTCTCCTGTTCTCTTTCCAAATATAAAGTAATCATTAGAAAATTCCTTTGTAAGCAGTTTTTCTTATCTTTTCTCTGGATTATGTTTTCTTAAACTACTGTTGTTTTATTGAAGCCAGATTTAAAAACAGGTCGTTAGTGTAGCTAGGTTAAATGGGTCAGATTGAGACAATGGAGTCCATTTGAGTCAGGAAAATTGCCCCTGGGAGATTGGAATGCTCAGGTCTCCAGAGCCTGGGGATACTACCCCTCCCAAAATGTTGTTAATTAAGCAATTCCTGAGCAGATTAATCAAGGCCCCCTGGGCTGCTGCTCCCTTCCTGCCTAGCATTCCACCTAGGCCCTTCCAGCCCACCTGCTCACCCCCTGGCCATTCTAGGACATCCCCAGTCACTATGCAGGCTGAGGGGAAATGAACCAGATGAGGGGGAAGAATGCAGAAGAACAAGGGAAACTTTAGATGTATAAAAGGTACAGAATTTCCGCATTCTATGGATTCCACCTTTGGGTCTCCTTCTTCCACCCAGAAGTCTATTTGACTATTCTTTTTTTTTTTTTTTTGGTACTGGAGATTGAACTAAGGGGCACTCGACCACTGAGTCACATCCCCAGCCCTATTTTGTGTTTTATGTAGAGACAGGGTCTCACTGAGTTGCTTAGTGCCTCGCCGTTGCCGAGGCTGGCTTTGAACTTGTGATTCTCCTGTCTCAGCTTCCCAAAGTGCTGGAATTACAGGCTTGCGCCACCCCGCCCAGCTTATTTGATTATTCTTGAATAAAGCTTCTTACTTTCTATTCTATACTTGCCTCTGCGTGCTTCTCTGGTGTAATACTTCAGCATTTAAGGAAGCAGGGCTCATCAAGGTAACCGGTAACTGGCAGTAAAATTATGATCATATATTACTGTGTCCTTTCATACTGAAAGACTTTTCTTAGTTTCATGATAATAGAAACCAAGATTCATTTATTCTTTCAGACAAAAAAAAAAGTCCCCACTTAGTGGAAATATATTTGGGAGACAGGGAAAGTCTTGGAAAAAAGTGAGAGAGTAAGTCATGCATGTATCTACAGGGAATGTAGTCCAGACTGAGAAAGTTCAGTGCTAAGGCTGAAGCAGCAATGAACTGAATGAAGTGCAGTGAGTTCTATGAGACTGGAGAGGTATGTACAAGGATAAGTGTAGCAGCTCAGAGCTAAGTGGAGACAAAAGAGAAAGAGAGAGAGAGAGAGAGAGAAAGGAAGGAAGAAAAGAAAAAAAGAAAGAAGGAAGGAAAGAAAAGAAAAAGAGAAAGAAAGAAAGGAAGGAAGGAAGGAAGGAAGAAAGAAAGAAAAAGAGAAAGAAAGAAAGAAAGAAAGAAAGAAAGAAAGAAAGAAAGAAAGAAAGAAAGAAAGAAAAAGAAAGAAAGGGGGCTGGGGTTGTAGCTCAGGGGTAGAGCACTTGCCTAGCATGTGTGAAGCACTGGGTTCAATTCTCAGCACCACACATAAGTAAAATATAAAAAAGGTCCATCAACAACTAAGAAAATATTTTAAGAAACAGGGAGAACATATTTAGATCAAGATTGGGGAATATTTGTTTATTCTTTCTTTCCTTTTTTTTTTTTTGGGGGGGTACTAGAGATTGAACTCAGGGGTACTTGACCACTAAGTCACATCCCCAGCCCTATTTTGTGTTTTATTTAGAGACAGGGTCTCACTGAGTTGCTTAGCACCTCACCCATTGCTGAGGTGGCTTTGAACTCACAGTTCTGTCTCAGCCTCCCAAAGTGCTGAGATTACAGGCTTGCGCCACCACGCTCAGCTTTTTTTAACTTGATGCTGAGAGTTGAAACCAATGCCTCGCTGCTTGCTAGGCAAATGCCGTCCCACTGAGCCACAACCCCAGCTCCTGAGGAGTATTTTTTAAGTACAGATCCAATGAACAGTGAGCCATTTTGTTGGCAATGGAATTTGTTGATTTAACTGTCAATACTGATCTAAGCAATTCATTATTTCATGTTTTATCCTATAGAGCTGAACATTTCAAATTAATATTTGTGTAATCAGAAATATGGGCTGATACAATTCTGTTTGCAGAATTAAGCTAAGGAAGACACTGTATTAAGTGGCAGGCAAAAGAGGGGCTTCTTGAATTTTTTTAGTTTTTTTTTTTTAGTTTTTGTTTAATTCCTACTGATGCCGCTAGTTACCGGTGGTGAGATCTGCTCCTCCACATGTTGAAGTTTGAACATTAGAGAAGCACACCAAAGCAAGCATTTAAGCAGGGTTTATTTAAAAAGGGGTAACATAAAGCTGGGTGCGGTGGCTCAAGCCTGCAATCCCAGCACTTTGGGAGGCTGAGACAGGAGAATCGCGAGTTCAAAGCCAGCCTCAGCAACAAAGAGGCACTAAGCAACTCAGTGAGACCCTGTCTCTACATAAAACACAAAATAGGGCTGGTGAGGTGGCTCAGTGGTCAAGTGCCCCTGAGTTCAATCCCTGGTACCAAAAAAAAAAAAAAGGGGGGGTAACATACACTTTCCCCGGGAGGGGGAAGGGGGCCATAGCTGGTATCCTGGTATCCCCAGAAGTACCTGCGTTTTGCCTTTTTATACATCTTAGGCTTCCTTTGTTCTCCCGCTCTCTTCCCCTTATCTCTCCTTCCTGTGTACTTGACTAGGCCCAGGATGTTTGGTGGGATGTCCAAAAAGCAAACAGAGAGGGGGAAGGGCCCAGGTGTAATTAACAACTCCTTGGGGCAGGTTACCTTAGCAACTAGTTGGACCAGGGGTGATAAGGGTGGAGGAAGGGCTCTGGAGGCATTAGCATTTCAATACTTCTCCAACTGGGCCTCACAGATCTGACCTGATTCAATTTACCTATCTACACTGACTGCCTAATTCTGGCTTTACTACCAGAAAAAAAAAAAAAAATAAGCTCATTTGAACAAGTACTTTGGAATAAGGAATAATTGAAATTATGTCAAACAATAGTATGGCTTTTTTTAGATGAAAAATGGGTCTTGCTTTTGAATTCTATTATTTTAAATGAATTTAGATAAGCAGTACATAAACTATATGGATATATTTATCCATAGGTCTTAAATTGGACCTAAATACTGTCACTCTTCTTTCACTCATTTGTGATAAGATTTATACCATCTCAGATGAAATAGTAATAAATTTCATTTCTTTGTGTTCTTATAAAATTAGAATATTTTTCATAAAATTATAAAACAATATTTCTTATAAAATTAGAATATTTTACTCAATCATACCTGCATTTCCCTTGCATTCAATACTGAAATGGGTTTTTTGTTTTGTTTTTTCTTTGTTTTTTTGTGGTGCATTCACTACTGAAGTTTTTATTGCAGTTAGATGAAACCAGAATTTTCAGATGACACTAGATCCCCTGCTTGCCAATTTCCTCTGGGTTATTGTCTTGCAAATTTTGAAGCAGAAAACCCAGGACAATCACTGAAGGGAACAGTAAAGGGAGCAGGATTTATTTTAGTGAGAAGAGATAGAACTCCCTCCATGTGGAAGGGGGCCTGATAACAAAAACCCATTTTGATGTGCCAGCTTAGGAGTTGATATATGGTTTGGGGTAGAGCATGGAGTAAAATGTATGTAAAATAGGTGTTGAAAAAATGTCAAGGCTATCATCATCCTTTCCATCCGAGTTTACCCCCACCTTCTTTAACTTCCATCTGGGTTCACCTCCACCTTCTGTTTTCTACCTGTGGGACAAAGGAGTTGGTTGGAAATTGTTCCCACGGGTGAGCCTCAATGTCATTTAGATTTGAAATAGGCCTTGATAGTGCCATTAATGTCTACCCATTAGCTTCCAAGTGTGGCTCCTGCATTGGAATAAGATTGACCATTGAGAATTCTTATTTAATATCTGCATTTACTTAGCATTCAATACTGAAGTTTTACTCCAGTCTTTAAATGACCTAAACCTCTTCCAATAAAAAGGGAAACACATATGGGAAAACTGTGCCAAAAGCTTGCAAAAGGAGAATTTAAACTTTTGATGTCTAAAAGCCATTGGACAATGACATTATATATTAAACACTCATTTTCCATGATTTATTAAAAGCTAGATTGAGACATGAGAGCAGAATATGAGAGCCTGTTGCATTTTTTAAATACCTTTATTTATTTATTTATTTGTATTTATTTTATGTGATGCTGAGGGTCAAATCCAGTGCCTCCCACGTTCTAGGTGAGCGCTGTACCACTGAGCCACAACCCCAGCCCCTATGTTGCATTTTTGAAATACAAAACACCTAAGCCTTGATATTGGATAACTTGGATTTGGGGACAGTTTAGTTACACGTTAGCTCTCAGTCACTATTTCCCAACTGTAAGATAAGAGGTTGTACTAGAATAATAATTTGAAAACTCTACTCTAGGGGATGCAAAAAAGGTACTTCTATGACTGCAGCGGGAGTTGGAGAGTGGTGGGGTGAAAAGGGAAGGACAGTTCTTCCAAGCACATCAATTTTATATACAATATTGGGATTCCTTGTAAGAGTTCATTTAAAGGAATGTTTCCACTGTGAAAATCATTTGAAAATTGTTTTAGAAAGATGTTCATGAAACATTTAAAAAATTTCATTGACCATCAGAATAAGCTTTTAAAATACTCCTTCATGTACCTATAAATTAAAAGCTAAAAATTTGCACTATGTGTTTACAGGGTCACAAAAGGGCATACATTAGAGCATATTCCAAATACTATTTAAAATAAATTAAAAATATTTCATCATCCTTTCAAATACAACCGATAATATTGTAATGCCAGATGACCAAAAGGATGCAAATTAAAACCACTGAGCAAGGCTTTATTTTTTTTTAATTTTTTTTTTTTTTTGGTACTGGGGATTGAACTCAGGGGTACTCGACCACTGAGCCACATCCCCAGCCCTATTTTGTGTTTTATGTAGAGACAGGGTCTCACTGAGTTGCTTAGCACCTCGCCATTGCTGAGGCTGGCTTTGAACTCGCGATTCTCCTGTCTCAGCCTCCCGAAGTGCTGGGATTTGAGCAAGGCTTTATTGATGCATGCTCCCTGGCGAGACTCCTCAGTCCAACAGAGCGGTCTGGGAGAACCACCCACCTGCTCAGTGGTATAGAAATTTTATGGGCTTAGGGCAGGAAGGGGAGGGCTGGGGGCAGGAAAAGGAGGTTTTTGGAGTCCTGTGTCTCCCCTGGGTTTAGTCAGGGACTCCTGCTGAGATCCGTGTCCTTCCAAGATGGGTCAGGAGAGGTCCACTGATTGTTAGGAGACACCATTACTACTTGCGTGTCAGCATCTGATTCGTTGTTCTTTTGCGCGTGGGGGCTGCTTGATGCTCGGTTCCCTTTGGCCGCCTTAAACCAACCTAACAAATATATGTATCAAGACAATTGGAGATACTCCATTATCCATTAACAAGTACACAATCTATATTAAAACTCAGAAATTTAACATTGTTCCTTTTGTCTTATAAGTCTTAGAGCCATACATTACAGGATTTTATACTAATATAATGTATTTTATGCTCAAGTGGTTTTTCTGAACATAAAATCATATTACCTTCATACAAAACTATGTATTTTACTTACACACACACATATACACATACATATACACTTTTCATTTAAGTTTTCTATGACCATACTTTCTTGTGGGTTAAAAAACCCCTCAAGATTGAGTTTCAACTCCACATATTTAGTAGTATAGAGTTGGTAATTAGGATAAAAATATAAACACAAACATAAAAATACATTTATGTAAAATATATTTCTTAAATGAATTGGATAATAATAATTTTGTAATGAGTTTATATGTCCACGAACGAACATTATTTGCTCAAATTGAGTTCAATTATATTCCCCTAGTGAGCATGTGCATGTGTGCATTGCAGGAGGGGAAGAGTTTTATTTTAGAAATGTTGTTTACACATTCAAAATGCTTCTGACCTACATGTTGAGGATTTATTAGCTCTTCTCTGACTTAGGTTCCCCTTCAATGTGGTTGAAAGAAAAGCATTTTGGGAGGCTGAGACAGGAGAATCATGAGTTCAGAGGCAGCCTCAGCACCAGCGAGGCACTAAGCAACTCAGTGAGACCCTGTCTCTACATAAAACACAAAATAGGGCTGGGGATGTGGCTCAGTGGTCGGGTGCCCCTGAGTTCAATCTCCAGTACCAAAAAAAAAAAAAAGAAAGAAAGAAAGAGAGAGAGAGAGGAAGGAAGGAAGGGAGGGAGGGAGGGAGGGAGGGAAAGGGAAGAAAAGCATTGGACACCATATAAATTGCAAAGAATGTGTAACCGGAGGTAGTGGCAGTTTGATTCACATTTTTCAACAGTTGCAGTGTTTCAAATTGAATCTGTGTTCAGTGTCTTGGGGTTTTTTCGGCCCCCAGGGCAATACCCCATGCTGTGATGTAAAGGACATAAAAACACAGTCTTTGTTTTGTAAAGTAGGAGAAGGGCAAGTATAGGGAGTTGAGAAAAGAGAACTGCCTGGAGCCTTATGCTCAAGGTGCTTCCAGGCAGAACAATTTTAGAAAGAGGCCAATAGAGAAGTGGGGCCTGAAAACACATTCTCTTGGGACTAGTCACATCCAGGTACATCTTCATAACTCTTTGTGAACTACTCCACACAGCATGTGCACCCCAGTATAAGAACCACTGCATTTGAGGATGTCTTGAGTCGTCACAAGCTCTGTGATCACTTGCGGGCTGTGGCAGTAGAGACTGTGACCCTAAAATTCCTTCATAATGGAGAAGCAAGAAGGTGATGCACACGTATTTTGCAAATGCAAAATATGCATCACCATTTAATATTTTCTTTTGTATTTGCATCAGATTAAACCTCTATAAATAATGGTATCCCCCCAAATCAGTTATTGTTCTTCTCATGTGTATCTGATTGAAAACTGAACTTGAAAATTGAGTTTTCCAGTGTACTTGTAAGTAGATCCAAAGCAAATCAGCCCTGTTTCATGCCTCTTGCCTACTGATAAATTGAATTGACTTGAACAGAAACACATTAAAATGTAACATGAGAAGAATATAGGAAGAGAGGAGAAGTGGCGTGATAATTACCATGGAGACATTATATCGACCCTGCTATTAGTTTTCCATGTCACTAGCAAAACTGAGAAGCAAGTTCATTAGAGTAAATACAAAGACTTATTTTTATGTGTTGCAATTATATTGTTCTAATTTAGAAGAGAAGCATGACACAGCTACATGGATTCAGTGCAGAGCTCTTTAGGTAATTAACTCCAGCAGTGACACCCTAGCCCCAGATAACAAGGAGCACACGATTTTCACCTGAGGACTCCAGGCATTTGGCTTCTTCAAATCAAAACAGTACTGATGGGGACTACTTAATCCATGAATGCAGTGCGGCACGATGAACTCTCCTTTCCAAATCCCTTGAGCAGCATGAAGAGTCTTTCGCTGTCCATATACATATACAAGAACATCATCATGAAATGAGGTGGCTGGCTTCCACTGTCAGAACTCGATGCTTATTGGCATAATAGAAGCAGGCAGGATGCATGCCTCAAGTTCTTGATTCCTAGTAAATGTTTCCTGAAATTTGATCATTGTGGAAGGAAGGAAGGAAGGAAGGCACACACACACACGAATCTATATAAAGGAACATTGTGCATATATATGTATATATAAACATATATATAAATATATATATTTAAGTAAACTTAGTAGAGTACACAGATGTAAATGGGATGCATCATTTGTGGAGTGCAAATATTTTTGTGTATGTTATGTATGTATGTGTGTGCACATATACAAATGTGCATATATATGCCTATATGCACATGTGTACACACACACACACACAAAGAATAAACCTCTTCAAATAGTAATTCTTGCTGGGCATGTGGCACACGCATGTAATCCCAGCATCTCAGGAGACTGAGGCAAGAGGATCACAGTTCAAAGCCAGCCTCAGCAAAAGTGAGGCACTAAGCAACTCAGTGAGACTCTGTCTCTAAATAAAATACAAAATAGGGCTGGGGATGTGGCTCAGTGGTTGAGTGCTCTGAGTTCAATCTCCAGTACCTCTCCACAAATAGTAATTCTTATTTTGCTTTTAACTCTCACAGCAGTGTGAGCAACAAAAACACTGGAGCCTCTTCTCTTCAACTTCTTATAATTAAGTCTGCTGCTGTGTATGATTCACAGTAAAAACACATAATAAATAAGTATATACAAGAAATGCCATAAATAGCTATGAAATTGAAATAAGAGCATGTATGTGGATGCAATTTGAAGTTCTACAATGCTATGGAAGGTTAAGATGGGAATTTGTTGGGAGCACATACTGCTGATTTGCATTTTCATGAGAGAGATGTTCAGGAATGCAACTACTCCCAAAGGTAAAAGATGGTAGCATCAAAGGCAGTAGATCTTTTAGTCAAAAATGATTTTAAAGTGTGGTTTCTGGAGACAAACAGAGCTTAGCTAGAATCTCAGCTTTATCACTCACGAGCTGTGATATTGTGGACAAGATATCCAATCTGTACATAACCAACCTCAGTTGTCTCATTTGTACAAAGGGCATAAATATTCTTAAAGCGTTTTTTTGGTTGTTGTTTGCTTGTTTTTTGTTGTTGTTGTTGTTATTGTGTGTGTGTGTGTGAAAAGCACGTTATGAGGCATGTACTCTGTTCCTTACTATCAATTTATGGATTTAACACTATAAGTTCATTCAATTAACCTTTACATAGAAAGGTATTGAAGAAGAAAGAGGTAGTTCTTTTGTTCATTTGTCAAGTTTGGTGGCAACAAAAATAAGACAGATTATGCAGCAAAATAAATAAGGATTATTTTCCTAAATCTACTTCATAAAAGCTGTGTGACTCTAAGTTCCTTAAACCTTAAGATTCTTAAATTCTTCCTTATAACATGGAATAGTAATAATAGGATATCTGGTACATATTTAGTGTGACAGTGTGACAGACACTGTTTTACGAGTTTTACATGTCTTTGCTCGTTTAATCCTCCTAGCAAACCAAAAGAATACAGTACTATTACTCTTAGCTACTCATTCAAGTTGTAGTCTTCATCCTCATTTCACAATTGAGAGAGCAACTTCAGAGGAAATACATCAATAATGTTGCATTCTCAGTTTCTTAAGGGCTTGTGTTCCCTATCAGGACTCAAAAAGTGCTTGGCACTTGTGAAGTGGTAAATAAACGTGGTAAATTGAGTTAGGTAGGTGGCTATCAGAAATCAAGCCTGTAAAATTGACAATAGATTGGTGAGTAGAGCCTGAATACTCTAATAACACTTTTGAAACACAAGAGCTCCTGAGAATGAGGATGGAGCAGGGTTCGTGGGAGGGTACAGTCATCAATTTAGTGGTTGATAAATACACAAACCTTTTTAAATGAACTGAGTGATTCCACATGCAGCCTTCTGCCAGGAGGCCAAATTGAACAATTTCAAATCCATGGATGGTATACTGAAAATTGCTCTAGAAATAAAAATGACTGCTAGAATTTCACATCTCAGGCTCTCTCTCTCTCTCTCTCTCTCTCTCTCTCTCTCTCTCTCTCTCTCTCTCTCTCTTTCTCTCTCAAAAAATTACAAATCTATTGATATTCACCCACTGGACACAGGAGAAAAAAACAAAATAATATTTTATTTGATTCATTTTTCTTTATAAGAGAAAAGTAAGGAATGGGACTTATAATTCTCCAAACAAAATAAATAAAGACTACATATGGTATAGTGAAAACTTGAACTGACCATTTTATTATTTGCTACCAAAGTACTGAGTGGGGATGGGGGATGATATTGTATTTCTCTGAGAAGGATGTTAGAAATAAGTGTGTCTGCTCTTACCACAGGCGTGCTTTTCCTTATAAAAGCATTCACATAATTCTATTGTAATACATGCTTTATAATTTAGCATATATTTTCAAGGGTTGTTTGTTTTTGGTGCTTAATATTGTTCTGGTTGTGATGGTTTTTGCTGTTTTTGTTGCATTCATTCCAAGTTTGTAGAGGAAGAACTGAACCTACAGAAAGATGAACTGACCTAGTTACAGAGGTATAATCTCTTCAGGGAGATGAGACCTACATGCGTAGAAAAGGAACATGAGTTTCCCTGTTTAATCTGATAGAGTTCAAAGATCAAAGGTCATGTGGCCAGTAATTCCAAACTTGAGTTCAAACTAAACATAAATGTATTAAGTCAGTATCAAGTAGGGTAAATGATAAATGATATTACTAGATGTGTGACTGTTTTAGTCAGCTTTTTCACTGCTGCAACTAAAAGAACCTAACCAGAACAATTTTAGAGGAGGAATAGTTTATTTGGGGGCTCACAGTTTCAGAGATCTCAGTCCATAGAGGGCTTGCTCCATTCCTAGGGGCTTGTGGCAGAGGGAAGCAGCTCACATGATGATCAGAGAGCAGAGAAAGACTCCACTCACCAGATCCAAATCTATACTCCAAAGGCATGCCCCCAATGGCCCACCTCCTCCAGCCACACCATACCTGCCTTCAGTCACCACTCAGTTAGTCTCACCAGGGAATTAATTTTCTGGTTGGGTTAAAGCTCTCATAACCCAATCTTTTATCTGTAAACCTCCTTGCATTGTCTCACACGTGAGCTTTTGGAGGATACCTCACATCCAAACCATAACAGTGACAATATCATTTATACAGAAATATCTGGGAATATTTTAATCAAACACATTTATATTTACTTATCAATAAAATAAATACATACTGACTATTCAGATGATCATATTACTTAGGCAAAGGCCCAGTTTTGTTGATACTGTTTGCTGATTCAGACAGGACATGTTAGGTCTAGTTATCTGTAGGAGCCAGCTGTTTGTGCACCTTCTAACTATCTCCCTCGTACTTAATGTAGTCACATACTCTCTTCATTCATTTATTCAATAGGTATTTATTAAGTGCTTATCATATACCAGGCATTTTCCTAGATTCTGAAGAACTAATAACAATAAGACCAACATGGTTCTTTTTCTCACTGAACACAAAATCTCATGGGGGAGGTAGATAATTTGTAGGTATATATGAAAGA
The DNA here is from genome assembly GCA_028644305.1 of Xerus rutilus. Lineage (NCBI taxonomy): Eukaryota > Metazoa > Chordata > Mammalia > Rodentia > Sciuridae > Xerus > Xerus rutilus. Next base: position 10,054,958 of record CM053417.1, read on the forward strand.
ACTTGCTGATAGATGGGACATGGGGACTAAGAAAAAAGGAGAGGTCATGAATAACCATGTTTCTGACTTGGAAAACTGAGCAGATGGTATTGTCATTCATTGAGAATGAGTATTCTAGAGAAATAACAGGTTTTTCATTGTGGTTGTTTGTTGCTTTGCTATTATCCTTCTGACTTGACAAAAGAAAAGTGATAGATTCCATTTCAAGTGTGTTGAGCTTTAGGGACTTGTGGAATATCCAAGGGAAAATGTCTTAATCAGTAGTTGGATATACAGGCTTTTATCTGTTCAGTCTCTGGATACCATGTGTCCCTCCTCAAGGATCTTTATCTATTACTTATCACTTCTACTGTGTTTAGGTGCTTTCAATTTTTTTCTTTCTCCTAAGTATGAAAAACATATTGCACAAACTAAAAACAAAGGGGAACACAAGTCTTGGTTCAGTACCTCTTTTTATATACTGCCCACATCCTATCCTCAAGTCATTTCACTAATACATATTAAGAAATTTGCAGATTGCTACAAATAAGGTGGTAAATAAGATCAGCAAGAGTCCTGTCGTGTGTTATAAGTATAAAATATTAAAGAAAATAAAATAAGAAGACATAATCTAGACAGAGAAGTCATGAAAATCTTGGAGGGAGTGATAGGTGGCACCTAAAAGAAGAGTTACAGCCAATAGAAGATAATGGAGGTTGTATAAATTTGAACAAGAGTTCAAGACTCTAGGAACATTTGTTGAGACTCTAAGGTAAGAAAGATCATAGGCCTTTGAGGGAACTGAAAGAGGTTTATAGTGGATGCAAATATTAAGTTCAACCATAAGAATTCATCACTATTTTTTGAACTATCAAAATGGCAATTCTGTATGATTTAATTCAACAGAAAGCAATAGGGAGTGAGATAAAAAAAAGTTCATTAATTCATTGGGCAAGTATTCATTGAGTGCCTACTGTAAGTAAAACATTTCCAAGCGGTGAAGATTCAGCAGCAACTAAGATAATGAATTGTGCCCTGACAAATTTTAAGTTCTAGTGAGGAAAGAAAGAATTTTAAAAATGTGCTGCTGGTAGTGAGACATGGATTGATCATACTGAGCTGTATATTTTTGTAATTTATCCTAATGGCAATAAGAATACATGAATGGATATTAAGCAGGGAAGTTACCCTGCCAGTTGTGTATTTCAAAAATATCCCAGTGGCTGAAATGTGTTGAAGATGAATGGATCAGAAGGACTCAAGACTACAAATAAGAAGACAAACTGGGAGACTGTTAATTATATCTTGGACTAAGGCGCAATACGAATAGAGAGATTTAGGCTTTTACATGCTTATTTTTAAAATAGAGTGAGCAAACCTTCAAAATTGTTGGAATGTGATGAGGAGAGGCAAAACAAGGTAAAAATATGGAGTCATATCTGGCTTTTTTTCTGGCTTGAAATTCTGGATGGATGATGGAATGATTCACTATGATCAAGAGCACATGAGAAATAATTGGTTTGGAGTGTGTTTATGATCAGTTGCAGACATTATAAGATATTTGTGGAACAAGCAGAGACCAGTAGTCATTTGAATATATCAAAAGAGGGGCAATGGCAGTAATCCTTTTGAATATATCAAAAGAGTAGGCAATCATGGATGCAGAATATCTAGGGAATCTGTAAGGTATAATAAATTTAAAGTGGTCTTATCATTATTGCCACATGCCATACAAGCTAAACAATTCCAAACACATGATATTCGTTCCTAGTGAGGATGACTGTTCCTATCACCACCACCCCTTCATTGTTACAGCTCTACAATTGTATATGGGTGACTGCTTAGAAGAGAAAACTCTGAACTGGACATGTTTATCTGGGATTTACCAGTGTATGGAGAATAGAAGGAACTTTTGAAGAATATTCAACATTGAGAAAAGCAAAAGAAAGAACCAGAACTTTGAAAATGATTATATTTAAGGGACTGGCATAGAGAGAAAGACTATGTAAAGAGACTGGGAAACATTTTCCAGAATTATAGGAGAAGTTTTCAAAGTGAGTACTGTTATAGAAGCCAAAGGAAGAAAATATTTATAAATTTATTTTTATTTTTATTTATTTATATTTTATTTATTTATATTTTTATTCTAAATTTTTTTATTCTAAATATTTCTAGATATTCTAAGGTGGCTGAATATCAAATAAGGTGAAGACTGAGAAATATATTATCTTTATTCATCTTTAAATAAGCATTGAATGTGTCCTAGGACAATAAAGAATAAAACATGGTTCTCATTCCTTTCAGACAAGTGAAGGAAACAAACTCATACTAAGTTGTAAAGTTATATAACAGGTGTTATGAGGAAGGCACATTAAGAAAATATTTGTAAAGAAACAATACTTGAGAGAGGAGAGAAGAATGGAGGCAGAGGTGGGTTCCAGAGAAAGCTTTATAAGAAATATGATATTGCTGGGGAGCCTTGAAGAGCGATATGGATTCACCAGATGAGAAGAAAAAGCAGGATATGCAATGCAAATTTATGGAGATATGAAAATATATGATGCTTTCAGTAAATGAGTGCCTTGTGTAAATGGGGGGAAATAAGAAAGAGACTGAAAATAAAAGATAAAACTATCTTGTGGAATGTTAAGTGCCAACCTAAAAGATCTGAACATTTTTTTTAAACTTTTGGTACTGGGAATTGAACCCAGGGATGTTCCACCACTGAGTTTTATATCCAGTTCTTTTTTTTTTCTTCATTTTTAATTTTGAGACAGTCTTACTAAGTGGTTGAGGCTAGACTCAAACTTGTGATCTTCCTGCCTCAGCCTCCCAAGACACTGGAATTACAGGTGTGCACCACTGTGCCCAGCTACTTTTTTATTTTTTAAAAAACTATGTAACATAGAGACCAATTAAAGTTATACAATCCTTGATATGAAATATATTTTATTTACATGTACCAAATTATATCCAACCTGCTTCCTAAAAGATTTGAATTATTTTATTTTTAAATATAATAAAATCAAAACATATTCTATATCTGCTAAATTCTGGTAATCTCATAATAAATTTTCTTTCTAAAGCACTTTCTTTTTTTATTCCAAGAATTCATTGAATAATAAAGACAGCAAATGATTCTTACTTTCTATATGCTTCTAAGGAGCTACACACAAAGATTAGGAATAAATGATTGTTCTTGTTCAGTAAATATTGACTTAGGAGATAAAATATTGCATACTTTCAAGAGCAACACTGGCTTCATATGGGTACCTGAGTACCTAGGAGATATAATTCAGCACAAACCATTCACATGCATGCTATGTTCCTTCAAAAAGATCTCTTTTATCTGAAATATCTCCAATCTAAATTACCAACATTTTATTTCTTCTCTCTGAATTCTTTGTATCCTCTGGTAGCTCAAATAAATCTGGATGAATTTGCCCATTTGCTTTAGGAAGTTTTTCTTAGTTTGGAAATTTTGCATAATGGCTATCAATGTAGAAACTGGATTTTTCAGGCCTCTTGCTGATTAGGGTCTCAAACAAGTTGCAGATAAATTAGTACTTGCTCAGGCTTTGCCAATTTAGCCATATTTAAATGACTAAAATTCCAAGAGACAGTTTTATCTGTTGACACAAATATCAAAAGACTCCATCCAGACAATATTGAATGCAAGTAAATATAGTGACTCACCCTATCAGTTCTTTCCTTTCAAAATATTTAGCAAAATACCTAGGTTATTTTTAAACTTTGGGTAACATTACTAGAAAATGCTATCAATGTATACATACTCAACTCTTTTCTCCTTAAATGGAATGCTTTAGGATAAATACATTGCATGTACATGGTACAGTATTACTCAGAGTATCACCACTCACCTATTAGCAAAGGAACTGAATATCAAAGAATGTCTAGAACTCCACTGCAGCCATTGTATGTTATCTGACTGAGGATACTTTAAACAGCTGTCTATTTCTAGTGAATGTGCTGCATTTCTTTACTACATTAGTCAGTGATCTCCAAAGAAACAGATCAAGTAGAAAGTACATATGTATATATATATGCAGATGTGTGTGTATGTGTATATATATACACACATACACACACACATACATACACATATATTATGGTCTTGATTGGGGTGATTTTTCTCTCTCTTTCCCTCTCTCTCTCTCTCTCTCTCCACACACACACATACACACACTCACTTTCTCTGAATACAGGTTTATCTTCCTTGCATGCAATGTTTCTGCCCAAACTACCACCCATGAACTTAATAGCATATGTAATCTACCATCACAATATCTACCCAGCATTGTTTTTGTCCAAGGAACTCACTTCACAGCAAATAAAATGAGACAATTTGCTCATAGTCATGGGATTCACTGGTTTTTCCATGTTCCCCACTGTCCTCAAGAAACTTGATATGTGTTTGTGTGTATGTGTGTGTGTCTGTGTGTATGTGTGTGTAGAGACAAATAGATGACAGGTAGGTAGGTAGGTAGGTAGGTAGATCAACAGGAGATATTATGGGGATAATAAGCACCCAATTATGGAGGCTGAGAAGGCCTAGGATTTGCCATGTATAAGCTGAAAGACAAGGAATGTCTGTGGTGTAGTTCCAATCGAAGCCTAAAAGCCTAAAAAAGAAGAGAACTGATGATATACATCCCAGTTCAAGTTTCAGAGAAAATGAGAAGCCACATCCTGTCTCAAGGAGACAGGCAAGAAGAAAAAGTGATGAATTCCTTTTTACTCTGTCTTTTTGTTCTACCCAGGCCCTCAATTTTGGGATGATGTCCATCTATATTAAAAAGAATAATCAACTTAATTAAATCCACTGATTTGAATATTAATATCATTCTAAAACATCCTCACAGTCATACCTAGAAATAGTGTTTAATCTGGGAATCTTGTGAGCAGTCATGTACATCCCTTGTCAACTTAACAGCAATATATATCTCCTTAGACCATATTTATCTCCAAATAAATAAAATGAAAAGGTTTCAATTCCATCTACCACAATAGAGTTATGTTGTGCTTAACCAAAAATCCATTTACCCCTTTGCAAGAAAAGGTAAATTTCTTGAGTAATGTCTACTCTTCTACTTGCTATCCCATAACTTAAATACCATAATATAAAATGAACAATACTCAAATACTATGATATAAAGTCAATACAACTTATCTTATATGATAAGGGAAAAAAGAAAAATCAAAAACACACCCACATATATTCATAACACAATAAGAAGAAAATACTCATGACAATTAGAGTCCTTATTTCTGTAACTGGCTATGTGGTTACAGAATTTACAGTTTATAATTTATTTGTTATGACCTGTTTTCACTACTCATTCTGTATTCCTTTGCCTTCAGCAAGTACCTTAACTGGTCATGATTCTTTACCTGGAGGAGTGAGTCAAACCTTCATTCCTAAAAGGTCTGGCTATTCAAAAAACTGCCTAGATTGGGTTGCTATATTTTTTATTGATCTTAATCAGAGGGCATGGCAATAGTAATAGATGTCCCAAGGAATCACTTGTATTCTTGACCTCTATCGTAGAGTAGCAGTCTAATTTCCCCTTGCAAACCTGAATCAATCACCCCAGTCAATATCATAATAGTTCTATTGACTCAGGCATGAGGGAGCTCAAAGAGGCCTGATGGCAGCCTTTTCTCTCCTGGTGGCAGCATTCCTCCCTCTATAAATAAATACTTTAGGCCAGAAGAGCATGAATTCACAAAAACAGTGAGCAAAATTTTGCTAGTATGCCACTAGAAGTAAGGGTGAGTGGTACCACTCCCACTTCCACTCCTTGATTCCTGGATCCATGAATCTGGACCCTCAGAGAAACAATACTGTATGTAGAATGCTGATTCAGAGCATATACAGCTTTCTGGAGGATGCTTCCCCAGCCCTGCAAAATATTGCCACTTGGATGTTACTATAACAGACTCTTCAAAGTGTTATTCCACCATTCTGTGAAGCCAGTTACTTTAGAATGGTGGGGCAACAGAAAAAGTGAATTCTGTGAGCATGGGCAAATTGTCTCATTTCATTTTCTGTGTAGTGAGCTCCTTGGACCAAAACACCCATACAGACAGGTCTATCCATTTTCCTCTTTTTGTCACCAATTTTTCCCATTCTTTCCAATTCCCTGACTATCCAGTCACACCATTTTCTGCCACCTGTGAATGCATATATCAAATGTACCATTTCTCCTTGCAAGCAAAATGAGTAACCAGGTGCACTGTCCAAGTTCTGTTCACTGGGAGGTTTTCCTTTCACTACTTTCCTTCAGGGATATTTCTGATAGGGGTATTGTATTCCAGCTTTCCACTTTGGGATGGTACCGGCATAATGTGCGGATGCATCTTTAGACAAGATCTACTCTTCTCTTGCTCTGTCATTTGAGCTTAGGGAACTCTCCATGAGACTATAGGTGCAGGCTGACAGATGGAAGAGAGTAAAGTAGGAATATAAACCATGGGCATTTTAGTTTCGTCTTCATATAATTTACTTATGCCTTTAGGGACTGCTCAGGCCCAATCACTGCCTTTTGATAGTAGTGTGTTACTCTGCATCTCTGATTTTTTTTGGCTTTTTTGGTCAGATAATGCTGAGCTCATGATGGGCAGACCAGTTTGCATGGTCACTTGATGATTCATGGTTAAACCTTATGTCTCTATCCAAATCCATTGGCAGGCCGGCCAAGAGATGTTTCTCCAAAGCAGAGGTTACTTGGAAATCATGCAGGGCCTGATTCCACAATCCTGTGATTGACTTATAGGGGCCTGCCAAAGGCTCCAAACAGTATTTTCATTTGCCAATGCATGTCAAGCACCATTACATCTGCTGGATCATGTGGCCCAAGTGGTAGAGCAAATTGCACCACAACACGGACGTATTCAGACTCTTTTCTTTCCCTTGGCTACACTCAAATCTAGTAGTTTCTCAGGTCACTGGGTAAATAAACTCAAGTAATCACCCAAATAGGAGTATATGTCTGCAAAATCCGAGGAGGTCACTAGGTATCCTGCCTCTGGTTGTAGGAGGGGTCAATGCAACAGCTTATCCTACATCTTAGAAAGGATATCTTAACATGCTCCAGGTCACTGGACCCCTACAAATTTCACTAAGGAAAAAGGTCCTTACATTTTAGTTGAACTTATTTCTTACCCTCTGATATGCAAATGTTTTATCAATAAGTCTAGAATAGTTGTTATTTCTTGCTTACTAGGTCCAATGTGGTTGATAGCATTAATGCAGTGGACAATTTAATATTTTGTGGTTAGGAAAGGTCAGTCCCCTTGAATTGTGACATAGGTCTGGAAAATTTATATACCCTCAGGTTGAAATGTAAAAGTGTATTTCTGGTATTGCCGTTTGAAAGCAAACTGCTTTTGTGGGTTTTGTGGACAGGTACAGGGGAAAAAAGCATTTGCCAGATCAGTAACTGCAAACCAGGGCATGGATTAATTTGCTCAAGCAATGAAACATCATCTGGCAAAGCAGCTATGGTTGGAGTTACCAACTGGCTAAGTTGAAAGTAATCCATTTCATTCTCCAGCATCCATCTTCTAAACAGGCTATATAGGAGAGATGAATGGAAATGTGGCAGGAACTACCACCTCTGTTTCTTTTAAATCCTAAATGGTGGCACTAATCTCTGAAATCCCTTCAGGAATAATAATATTGCTTTTGATTTTACTGTTTTCCTAGATAGAGACAGTTCTAATACATACAATTTGGCCTTTCTTACCATAATAGCTGTCACTTTGAAGGTCAAGGAACAAATGTGAAGAATCTTACAACTGCTAAGTATGTCCATTCCAATTATGCCTTCTCACATTGGGGAAATAACCACAGGATAGGTTTAGGGATACACTGATCTCTAACAAAGTGCATATGGAAGCACCATTCAGAAAGACAAGAGTAAACAGGTGCAGGTCCTAGGGTTATTCACATCTAGATGAGCAGGCTGCAGAGCTCAGAGGACTGGCAGTTTCATATCAGTTTGCAAGTCAAATTGTTGATTTCAAATAGATTAGTATGGATACATTAACATAATCCTCAATGAAATGATGGAAGACACATTTCCTTGGGTCTCTTGCATTTTTGCAAGTCTTTTGTTCAAGCAGCTTTGACAGCTTTGTTCTTGACTATCCTTCAAGGATATGTGTACAGCAAGCTGCCTTGGAAGATAGAAGCAGTTTCTCCTGCCAAAGCACAAAATAGATTTGTTTCCTTTCTGGAGTATAAAACTAATGTCTTTCTCTGAGGCAAATGCTGAACAGAGTTTCCAGCAGCCCCTTTATAAGAGTGAAGGTTTCCTAAGCACGGGGTTTCTCAGTTATGAAAACTTGCTGTTTGTATACTATCCACTTGATCCACACTGTATTATCTCTAATGGATCTAGGGTGGCTAGAAGAACCAATGCAAACATGAAACTCATTCTGCCTGCTCTGCTGTTGGTAACAAATTCTTTTGGCTCTGACCCAGAAGTCTTATTTCTTCTGGCATCATTTATGAAATTGTGGCATGCTAAGGTTTTAACTTGTAAGCATGATACAATCTAGGACACTTTATACTTTTTGACAATATAATTCATAAAACAACTCAAGTCAATGCATTAGTAAATGAAGGATATCACAAATTAATATTCTGTGTAAGCCAACAGACCAAGATAGTGAGAGCTGAAGAGTCAGTTAAAGCATTAGAAATACCTTAGATGCCTCTAAGTACAATCTTATTAGTGTTAGATACCTTATCAAAACTTTGCATTTTACTAGATAGTAAAGGTTTGGAGTGGGGGTTTGGTAAACCACAAATAAATTTAAATTCTGTGTGCAACAGGATCATATATCATCAGATTATATGCTGTTTGGGCTTCCATTTCATTAAGTAACCCACAGAAAGCAACCTAAGGACATAATCACTCCCTTGAGTATGTCTGAATAATGCCAGTTAAATAACTAAACATTGAAATGTCATTAAACAAGTAATCTCATTTCACATTAATAAGTAATATTTATTTACAATGTGATTATAATTAATAATAATGCATTGTATTCTTGAAAATTATTAAGAGAGTAGATTTTAAGTGTTATCACCAGAGACAAATGACAAATAATTGAGGTTATGTGTATGCTAATTAGCTTCATTGAGCCATTTTACAACATATACATAATTCAAAATATCATTTTATATTTGACAAATATATGCAATTTATATTTTTATTAATTTGAAATAAATAAAACAGTATATGATTAAAAGCAAACTTTTAAAAATGGAGCAATTTTTATAAAAATTAATTTTGTGTGCAGACTAGTAAATTTGAATTCTGTAAGAATTGATTTACTACAGAATATCTTAAGATTAAGTGTGAAAGCTTATAATGTCTGTTATTTACTGGAGGTAAAATTATAAATAATTGTCCCTTCTTGCTTAACTTTGGCATTAATATATATTTTCTGGATAACATTATGATTAGTTAGTTAATTGTAATATTACTTTGCCTTCTGTGTTCCTGTAGTCATTTAGAAATCATTGCAGAGACTCTGAGTTCCATATCTTCTCTTTTCCTCAGTAATTCAGTGTTCTGCATATAGTAGAAATCAACAAGGTGAAAAGGAATGATGTAATTTTTAGAATTGCCATTGCTTCTAGAAAAAAAGATGATTAACTTCCTTTTATAAAAATAGCAAAGCATGGGGCTTGGATTGTAGCTCAGTAGTAGAGCGCTTGCGTCTGCCTCACATGCGTGAGGCACTGGTTCAATCCTCAGCACCACATAAAAATAAATAAAATAAAGATATTGTATCCATCTACAACTGAAAAAACATTTAAAAAATAGCAAAGCATATTTCTCAGTATAGGAGCTTCTGTGATACTGCTTTAAACCATCTTCCTGAAATTTAATAGCTGATTATTCAAGTGTTAGAACACTGCTCTATTTCTATGTTTATAATGAGTTTTTTTTTCCCTAGGTAGAGCTTTACTATTTAAAAAATTCAATATTCAAAAAAGCAACAGCTTGATGACTTTATTACCCTTTTGTTCAACTTTTCACTTCTAAGTAAAGCATTTTCTAAATGATGATCTCCTTTATACTACATATAATTTGGAAGGAGAAAAAGTTTCTCATGATCCTGCATTCATGTTGTAAATAGTAGGAAGTAATGGTTATCATATAAATATACAGGTTATGAAGAAGAAATACTCAACTTCTTCATTCTAATGTCATTTGCTATTAAAACTAATTAGGATTTATCTTAGCACATTACTGCTCTGGGAACTGTCTCTCCAAATTTCTCTATATAAGCTCTTTGACATGATATAGACAATATATTATTTCAGGAAGAATTGTGAGCTCTTTGACCACAAGGACTATTACAAAGACCAGTATAACAAAGAACACCTTTCATTAGAATATCAGTTGTATGGCAGGACGTCCTCTATCATCATTGGCTAAAATAGCCAATAGAGTGGATTTTTCAATAAATAGTTGTTTAATTAAATATTGAACTCATGACTCTTGCCCTGAATTTGCTATATCTATAAATAGGGTAGGAACATATTTTATGGAGGACCTGGTTCAAGAGTCTACATTTATATAAATTATAATCAATCATATACTCCATTTTGTCTATCTGTCATATCACCCTCAATGATTATCTTCTTACTTATTCACTTATATATTATCTTTCTCCTACACTAGATCCTAAATTTCATTAGAGATGGTAAAATATCTGGTTTATACAGAGAAATACCCTGAACATTCAAACAGTGCCCAGCCCCAGAGTAGGCATCAAATACATATCTACTGAATAAAATGATAAATTTTAATATGTATTTATAAAGAAGAAGACAGCAAAGTGTTAGGAAAGAAAATTCATTTTTTGGAATAGTGAGACAAATCCTTTAGAAAGGCATTTGAATCAATTCAGTCTGTGAGTCCTGGTTATGGAAGTCATTTTCTATAAGAAGTTGGAACATGCTTATGAATCTTGAATGTATGTGTGCATTGAAGATTTCTAAAGGATGCCGATAAATCTTGGAATGGCAAGAAATTAATTTTTGGATGTGAAGAATCCTTAGTTTATAGGAAAAGACTTCATGAGATCATTATATCTTAGCTCGGAAAAAAATTTAAATAGAATGTAGTCAGATTTGTTATTATTGTATTTATCTAATTTTCATCATCATCATCATTATCAGCATTATAATTAATAGCAGTAGTAGCAGCAGCAGTACTAGTAGTAGTTGGTGGTGATAGTGCATGGCATATTGTAGGCACCAAAACTAACTGACAAAATAATGAATGGCTTGTCATACTTAGATTTGTTGTCCCTCTTATTATTCTGAGATGACTTCAGAGCAAAACCAAACTTTATATTCCTCCCCAAATTCCTAAGTCAGATAAACAGTGAAAGTACACCAATGTGAACTCAGACAGGAACTATGGAGCTAATCTTTTCTAACACTTTCCCAAGAGACAGATAACAGTCCTTTGTACATAAACTTGACCTCACAAACAGAGCAAAAGCTCACAAACATTTCCACTTGTTGATTACTTAGTTTCTGTTTCAATTAAGAAGAGACATCAAAGGAAAGGGTCAGATGTTGACTTCAGGCAGGTTCTCACAAGGGAGCAGTAATTGGAAGAATGATCACAGTCCAGGAAAGCAACAGTGTTAGCTTATATGGAATTGTTTGACTCATATGAACAGAAAAACTTTCACCAAAATTATAAGACTGTGATAATAAAACACAATGCCACTTAAGAATTTATGCAAGAGGTGTATACTTGGCTGAAAAACTAGGTGCAGTTATCTATACACAAGCCTCTCTGCTCATGAGTAGAGACACAATTTACTATGATCATATTCTCTAGCTTGTTACTGTCTTCTATTTGTTTACCAGCTTTTATCAATTCCACCTGAAAATATATCTTGGATAACTTTCCTCGTTTGTCTTTCCTATCTCACTTCCTTCGCTCATCATGATTTTCCCTGAACTGTAGCCATACCATGCTAACTGCTTTCTCTATCTTCTATATTCAGTCTCTGTCCTCTCTTTAGTCTCATTCTTTTAAAATCTACTCCCCACAGTATGGTAATCAAGTCTGACAATATCATGCCATGAAGCTTTCTTGTGCAAAACTCTTAACGACTCCTACTGCATTCTAGGAAGAAAAAAAGTGAGTGTGTGCATTCACACACACACAGGCCTGCACACACGTACATCCACATGCACACATACTTTAAAGCAAGATAAATAGCGGGCATTATAACCTGTCTAAATCCACATCTCCATCTACTTCTCCCAAAAATGTCCCCAAGTAATTCATAAGGCTGCCTTAACGTTTGTCATTTCTAAAACATGCACGCTATGTCCTTCTTTCCACTGTTTATACTGTTCCTGCATCCTAGTATGTCTTCCCATACTTTATTCACCTCTAAAAATTCTTTTTTCACTAAGACCAAATTCAAATGCTTCCAAATCTGTGCAACTTACCTTGAACCACCAAGATGAACTGATTATTTCTCTAATCCCACAATGTACATCTTACATTATTTTGCACTTTTCTATTTGTTATTTCCTATTGTGGGAGTGTGCTTGCTTCTGCAATTACATTGTCAGAAGCAATAAACTTCCTATTGCTATTGGGCTATGACCTGTATCTCCGTCACCTTTATATTCTACTATTTTAATCTGCTTGGGTTGCTATAACAAAATACCACAGATTGGGTGGTTTAAACAACAGACATTCATTTCCTGCAGTTATGAAGGGTGAGAAGTCCAAGATCAAGGTAATAGAAGAGTAAATATCTAGTAAGAGCTGGCTTCCTGGCTTGCAGGTGGCTATCTTCTTGCTATATTCTCCCATGACAAAGAGACAGAGAAAGCTCTGGTGTCTCTTCCTCTCTTACAAGGACAATAATTGCATCATGGGGTTCTACTCTGAAAACCTCATGTAAGTTCAATTACCTCTCAAAAGTCCCACTTCCTAATAGTATCACATGGAAGTTTAGTACTGCAACATAAAATTTGGGTAGGAGGCACACATATTCAGTCAGTAGTATCTGTACACTTCTTGGTACTCCATTTACTGTTTAACATACTGTTGGATATAAAAAAGGCATGAAGGCATAGAAATCAACCTTTCTGATATATAATTGCTCTCAGATCTCTGACTGTAGTTGAACACAGCCCTTACTTTATTTTTTTATATATTTTTATTTTTTTAGTTGTTGATTAACCTTTATTTGTTCATTTGTTTATATGCGGTGCTGAGGATTGAACCCAGTGCCTCCCACATGCGAGGCAAGTGCTCTACCACTGAGCCACCACCCCAGCCCACAGCCCTTACATTAAAGAAGAACTAATACCATTCTTCCTCAAATTATTCCATGAAATAGAAAGCATTATTGATCCTTTATTAGTGACAAAGCTCATATAGGGGCCTTGACTAATGACTAATCCCTCATTCATTCTTACTATAAAGTCAGAAACTGAGGAAATAAGATTCATATTGAACTAAGTGCTATTATCAAAATTTGTCACCTTGCTTTATGTTTATATGAATCTGAAAACATTTAGTATATGTCCTGACTTTGTGCTTGTTTTCAGCTACCCCTTTTGAAGACAGAACTCAAAAGACATAAAAATAACATCAGAAGAAGAGCAGCATAGAGGTTAGAGCACTAGCTTGTCATTATGTTTATATTATTACCTGTCAATTGAATACTGACAGTATTGCTAACAAAACAGAAAGAACATTCTAGGCAATGTCTGGTTATAGTTAGACATCAGATACATATATATATGTGAAAATGGAATATTAATTGTAATCATTATAGAAATGTTATTAACAGTCTGATCTATCAGCAATAAGACAGGCAACAAGATCAACTCCTACCTTCTGAATTACACTATGCTTGGCCAGGACTATTGATCTGTGTGTGTTGTCTCTCTCTGTCTCCATCTCTGTCTTTCTTGATTTCAAGTGCAGAACAGTATGTTAATGACATTCTTAAGACAGAGTAGTCTTTAATTATTGATCTGCACAGTTTTCTGTCTTATTCTATTATTTTTGTCCAGGTTTCTTCCCCACTTTCATAGTATTTCTAACATACGTCCTTGGATATGGATCTACCCTTGCAAAATTACATAATGTTCACTACAATGTTTAAAATTCTGGAGGTAGGTTGTTTCTGCTTTAATTCTGGTTTTGTTGCTAAATAGCTATGTAATCTTGGAAAGGCTATTTCACATCTCTGCTATTCAGTTTCCTATGATTTTTGTGAAGATTACATGAGTTCATATACATGATACTCAGGAAATCTTAGGCACATGGTAAGGAAATCACTAGGTATAGAGTAATCCCTCAGTAAATGCTGGCTATTCTTCTATCTATGTATGAATTTTTAAATTACATGAACAATAGTCCTATATTGTTATTGTATTTTTTTCACTAAGCAAAATATTTGGAAAATACAGTCATGATGTCAGAAGCATAGCTACCTCATTTGTTCGACCTCTTTAGATTACAACCAAGTAATCATTCATTATCTATTATATTTGTAATAGACAACTAGTTTGCCTGTCACTCTACGCTGCCACAGTAATGGCAACATGAAATGTCATTTTGCGAATTTGAAATCTATAGATTCTTTTTTGAGATTTTCAAGGTTGTCTCTGACTCAAGAGGTATAGTTGTATTTATTTTCCCCATAAATTTTTTTAATCTCACCAATAGCTACATCTTCCTGTCATACCTTGTCATAGTCTCTCTTTCCTTCAACCCCAACACCTAACAATGCCATGCATCCAGTAGGGAGGGACTCACTATTTATTGGAATCAGGTTTAAATGGTAGAAATAGTATGTGTGCAGTATTGCTGATACTATCTGAATAAGTACAGTGTAGCTTGGAATGAAACGGCACAATATAAAGAACCCGTTAAATACATACTAGAGATTCTAACAACTTTGCACCCTCTTCTAAGCATCTCTGTGAACCTGTCTTCAAAAGACCTCCAAGGTAACCTACACTCAATGGCTTGATCTACATGGCACAATTGTCAGCATTTTATTGTATTGAATTAGACAACGAATGGCCAGAGAAGCCCAGAAAGGCAAGCATATCATGATTACAGGCACAGGCACAGTGCAACGTGACAGGGAGGAAAAAAAGAAAAGAAAAGAAAAAAACCACTTTCTGGGGAATTTAATCAGTGTGCTTTGCTCATGTAATGAAATCCAGCTGAATAGTTCTTTGGAAATTTTTGAAAAGACTGGATTAAATAGTATCAATGGAAAATATGAAAGATCCCTATTAGAAGGTCTTAGTTGAAAGTTAAAGGAAATTGGAAGAGATAACAAAATAGCTTGTTGAATGCTCAGGAATCTGGACTGAGATCCAACAATATTACTTGTTTTTCTACTGCTGCTCCCTTTATCCTGGGTTTTTGGATTTGTTTTTTTAAGTAGGGAATCAGTAATGTTTGTTTCATATCCATATTGCAGAAAACTTAAGATAAATAGGTTAATATTAAGCTACAAAAGCATTTTCTGAATGCTGAGGAATTGACTTCCACCCCTTCTTACCTCCAGGATTCTTCACTCACTTTCTTCACAGCCCAGCAGCAAAAGACTTGCCAAAACAACAAACCCATCCCTGAGAACGATTTGAATGTCCTTGACCTTGCCCTTTTCCTCTTCTGCATATTCAGGGGAGAATATGAAGCCCTCTGTGTGACAGAGGATGAGACTCATCACATTTTTTATAGTTCTGGAAAAATAACACGTAATTTTCACTTGTACTGGTTACTTCATAATCTTGCCATATCAGGGAAAACAGACATCAAATACCCCCTCAATAAGTGATGTGCTAACTATGCTTCTGTCTTTCCCTATATTTTTCTTCTATTCACCCTACCTCTCTTGCTTTTACTCTCCTTTTCTCTCCTTTTGACTGTTTCTTTTCTTCTGTTCTGTATAATTTTCTTCATAGTAGCAAATAATATATAATATTAGCATTAACAACTTTTTCGGTTGTGCTTGTCACTATTTTAGCACAACTTCACAGAGACAGCATTAACTAATCATCAAAAGAATTCTAGGAAGAGAATATAGTTGTCATTAATCCTAATGCACAAATGGAAAATCAGGCTTAGAAAAGCTAAGTAACTTGCCAAAGGCACAAGTTAGTCACCAAACTAACATGTGACTGCAAAGTCCTTGAAATTTTTTTTTTTTTTTTGGTACAGGGGGATCAGAATGGCAGAGTCCTTATTCTTTTTTTTTTTCTAAAATTTTTTCAGTTATAGATGGACACAATACCTTTATTTTGTTTATTTTCATGTGATCTTGAGGATTAAACCCAGTGCCTCACACATACTAGGCAAGTGCTCTACCACTAAGCCACAACCCCAGCCCAGAGAATCCTTATTCTTTTTTTTTTTTTTTTTTTTTGGTACTGGAGATTGAACTCAGGGACATTCAACCACTGAGCCACATCCCCAGCCCTATTTTGTGTTTTATATAGAGACAGCGTCTCACTGAGTTGCTCAGCACCTTGCCATTGCTGAGGCTGGCTTTGAACTCACGATTCTCCTGTCTCAGCCTCCCTAAGTGCTGGGATTACAGGCTTGTGCCACCTCGCCTGGCTGAGTCCTTATTCTTAATGCTGAGATATCGATTCCTAATCTCTGAATCTCTCTCCTGCAATAGACTAAATCACATGCAAACAAGACTTTAAGAGTCAATTAGTGGTAGAAACTTTTAAATGGTAGCATGTAAACTATATTTTCTATTTAATGTTTGTAAGATTTCCTACCAAAAGACCCCATTATTTTAAATATCTCATCCTACTGTTTAAAAGATAATAATGAGGCTGATTTCAACAAATGTATGTATGCTAACGTTTTCTCTCTCATGACGTACCTACCAACTATAGCAAGTTCTTCATGGTGCTACTTAGAGTTGGATTTAGATTGGAAATCCAGTTTGAGGGTCAACAATCATGCTACTTTGAAATTTTTTTTTCTTCCCAAGGGTATTCTGCCACATGTTTCAGTATAATCCTCTATAGGAAGACATCTTTTCATGGAAAATAAATCCATAAGCAAACACTGATTATAAAACATTCTTAGTCATGCTTGATTTGCTTCCCTTTTGGCATCTCAAGAATCACATACTTTAAAAAAAATTCCAAGATATTGCCAGGCATGATGGCACAAGCTTGTAATCCCAGCGCTTGGGAAGCCGAGGCAGGAGAATTGCAAGTTCAAGACAAACCTCAGCAACTTAGAGGCCCTAAGGACTAAGCAAGACCCTGTCACAAAATAAAACATAAATAAAAGGGCTGAGGGTATGGTTCAGTGGTTAAGCAACCTTGGGTTCCATCCCTAGTACCAAAATAAATCTGTGATATTAAAGTTATTGTAGAACTTTCCTTCTCCCTCATTCACAATATCAAGTTCAGAAGCTTTTACTTTGTAATCAACCCTCCAATCCATTCTCCCCTCTGTATCCTGACTGGTAGGGCTCCATCTTGAGCTCCACTGCCTATCTCCTGCACTACTAAAATAGAAGCATAAATGGTCTCCTGGTTTCCAGGCTTGTGTCCCTATAGCCTGATCTTCATACTGTAACCTGAAGGCATTTAGAAAACCAGAAGTGAGATCTGAGTCTAGTTTAGTGGTAGAGTGCTTGCCAAGCATGCATAAGGCCCTGGATTTCATCCCCAGCATACAAAAAAGAGAAAAGAAAAAGAATACTAGAGCTGATTTATTCTATCTTCTGCTTAAAAGCCATTAAGTTGTCATAATTTAATAAAAAATATATCCTGAGCAGAGCACACAAGATTCTTTTAATGTGTCCCAGAACCTTCATCCATTTCAGTGCTTCCTTATACCTCTTATATGGAACATTATTCTCCATGGTTCTTCTGGAGAGATTCCTGGAGTTTAAGCATCCTCTTTTTTTCTGATTTTTCTCTGATCTTCCTAAGTTGAATTGACCACTTTTGCTATATTGTCTATCTCATACCTTATAGTTAAACTATTATAATGAAGACTATACTGAATACCATTTACTTGATTACAAAAGTGTCTATCCCCAGAAGACTACAGGCTCCATCAGCCTCTAGCATTTTTGACTCATATGTATACCAATAGAAATTCCAAGATGGGTTCAAGTAAAATAGATAGAAATGTTATTGAGTCGTATAAATCAGAATCCTGTGTGGTCTCATGACTGAAGGCTCCCTGACAAAGGATTGTTGGTTTATATAGGGTCTTGGGATATCCTGACGGAAGGATTCCTGAGGGGCAGAACTTATATGTTTCCATATTTTCTAGCACAAGTGTCCCATATCCTGTAGGGGGCAGAGATTTTAACATTAAAATAGGAATGGGCTGGGTGTATAATGTAATTGTTCAGGAGGGATGCTAAATTGTGCATGCTCTGTATTCCATTGGGCTTGCAGTCCACTGATTCCATTTTAGTATTCTGTTCAGCCTATGTTTGTGACATTAAGCAAAATCCACTTCAAGCGGTTAGTGAAACACAAATGACCAGATTACATATATAGGTGTGATGACAGGTGTTGCTCTATCCCTTCAGCCTGTTCTACAGCCAAACACACAGCCATGTATATTAGTTAACCATTAGTAATGTGTACTGAATTTAAATAAAAGGTAGCATAACACAGAATTTTGAATAAAATGTGAATTTATACTTGTGAAACTAATAAAACTATTCCCACAAACTACTGAAATTCTCTTTCATTTGTCTTTTCCTCTTTATTCTCACTTTCATTTTCTCCATTTAATGTGTCATCTCTCATCTGAGTTATTGAAATTGCCTCGATACTAAACACCTCTCTTCAATTTCTTCCCTCCTCCCCCAATTTATTATCCATACTTATCAGAGAGATCAAAACAATTTGTTGATCATATCAGTCTCCAGCTTTCACACCCTTGGTAGATTTCCACTAGCCTTTGAGTAAAGTTCAAGCTGCTTAGCTTAATAAAAAAGGCCCTTCAAAACTTTGCCACAGTACGTATTTCCTAATCTCTTGTAAGTCCCCCAACTAAATAATACTCTTCCAGGGCTCTGATTAGTATCTATGTAATTCTTTTCCTGTAATATCTGTCACTATTAATTCCCTCAAGAAAGGCTTACTTTGCTGGGTGTGGTGGCCCATGACCATAATCCAAGCAACTTGACAGGCTAAGGTAGGAGGGTCACAAATTTGAGGCCAGCCTCAGCAACTCAGCAAGATTCTGTCTCAAAACAAAAATTAAGGACTGGGGATAAAGCTCAATGGTAAAGTATCTCTGGCTTCAGTTTCCAATTTCCAGTACTTGCCCCCCAATGGAAATTCTTTTTTTAAAATAATTTTTTATAACTTTATTTTTATTTATTAATTTGCATGTGATGCTGAGGATCGAATCCAGTGCCTCACCTGCACTAGGTGAGCACTCTACCACTGAGCCACAACCCCAGCCCTGGAAGTTCTTACTACTACAAATGCCACCTCTTCTCTCTCACTTTCTTTTATCATCTCTAGTCACCTCATTTTACTCAAGAAGAATGGCTCATTCCCATAGTTCATATACACAACTATTATAACTATATTGCATCATTAGTATTTGTTTATGTATCAATCTTTCTCAGTGTACTATAATATAGTTGAGAATAAGGGCTGTGAATGATCAGTCTTTGTTTTACACAGCCAAGTTTGGTGCCCAGAACACAATTTGAAATTAGTTTGTTGTATATTATATGGCCCAAACTGGAACTTGTTGTAGTTTGAATCTGGTATGCTCTCTAAAGGCTCGTGTGTTGCAGATTTGGTTCCCCAATGCAGCAGTGTTTAGAGGTGGGACTTTGGAGAAGGGATTGGATCATGAGGGCTCTGACATCATCAATGGGCTATTCCTTTGGTGGATTTTCAGCTGAATGCACTATTGGGAAGTGGTGGAAATTGGAGGTGGAACCTAGTTGGAAGAAGTAGGTCACTATACGCATGCCCTGGAAGAGTATACTTTGTTCTTGGCCCCTTCCGCACCTCAGCTTCCTGGCTAACATAAACTGAGCATCTCTGTTCCATGTGTACTCCCTGTCATGATACTCTGCCTTGCTATGGGCCCAGAAGCAATGGAACCAAGTGGGCATAGACTGAAACCTCTGAAACCATGAGCCAAAATAAATCTTCCTTCATTTAAAATTATTTTTCTCAGGTATTTTTCACAGTGACAAAAAGCTTACACAGCTAATATTCTACACAGTCTATATTCTATATATTCATATATTCTAACATGTCGAGGGGCTGGGATATAGCTCAGTCAGTAGTGTGCTTGCCTTGCATGCACAAGGCCCTGGGTTCAATCCTCAGCTCCACACACATAAAAAACAAAAACAAAAACAAAACATGTAAAGAAGCCATCTTTTTAAAAAATGGAGCAAAATTAATGCTGAAATACTTATAGTATATATCCTTTGATTTGGCTTATAATTTGTTTTCTATTAATTTCATGTTAACAATCATCACTCTTATCATATCATATCTCTGATAACTAGCTTGTGGTTACTGAATAATATTAGATTAAATAAAAGTTTAATTTACAAGTGGACATTTTAACCACAAACATATGGTATATTCTGAAGTATTTTTGCCTTTTTATCTTAACACTTGGAGAAGATGACAAATGTCATTGATCAAAGTTTAATCCTTGATTTATTCAACCAATGTTTGTCAAACAACTCCTATACAATAGGTACTTGACTAGGTTTGTGATATAAATAAACAAAACCACATTGGCCTCTGACTTCTGAGAACCCACAGAGTAGACTAATAGCAAACAAAATTTTTAAAATTATAAATTATGAAAATTTTAATGAAGAAGTCCAGGGTGTTATGAATACAAAGAACCTCTCTGAGTATCAGTCTTTTCACTTACAAATACTCAGAATAATTTCAAAATAACAATAATAATAGCAATTTCTATTTATAAAAATCAGTCCCATCATTCATACATTTTTTTATTTCACAGCTATTTGTGGAATGACTGCTATGCACCAGGTACTCTCCTAAGCACAGTGCATATTATGGTAAAGCCTAACATATTAAACAATCATACAACTGTGATGAGTATTATGAATAAGACAGTCCCTCTCATCACAGAATATGATGACAATATAAGACAGTGTCGAATAAGGGGAATCACAAAGCAGTAAGATAATTTAATATTGGCTACTTTATAATGAAAGATTTAAAGATACTTTCCTAATAAGGGTATTTTCTTTTCTTTCTTTCCTTGTTTTTTTTTTTTTTTTGGTACTGGAGATTGAACTCAAGGGCACTCGACCACTGAGGCACATCTCCAGCCCTATTTTGTGTTTTATGTAGAGACAGGGTCTCACTGAGTTGCTTAGCACCTCGCCATTGCTGAGGCTGGCTTTGAACTCGTGATTCTCCTGTCTCAGCCTCCCTAAGTGCTGGGATTACAGGCATGTGCCACAGTGCCAGGCATAAGGGTATTTTCTATTATTGATTAACATATTGGCACTGCATGATTCCTTGGAAGTCCTAGATGCTCAAAACCCCTTTCCCAATTAAAAGTCCTATAAAATCTGTTTACAGAACTTAGGTAACTATTTGAAAATGGTTTATCAAACTATGGCATAAGCAAATCAACTACCATTTTTACCAGAGGTGATTGTCTTTTTAGATGTTTAATTTATACTTCCAAATTACTACATCTCAAATGGTTATAGGAGTAGCTAGGAATATTTTGAGAATCAGGAGTCTCCCTAAGAGCCCCTATACCATTCCTGGAAGACAATTATTTTTACTGCCTACCTAGGGGGCCAGTGTTTTAGAAAAAAAGACAAATCAATGCAAAAAAATTATCATAGTATATGTTTATGTTTTCAAAATTACTTGCAGGGTATTTTAGGTTCACTCATTATTCCATGTTTTTGTACAACCCATGGTTTGCACAACCTTGGTTTGTACAATCAGAATTGATGTTGAGAAGAGTGACCTTGAAGCATTGCAACATCCACAAAGAAAAACACAATTATAATCCCTAGGCACTACTAAACCACTATGATTTTCAACAATGGCTGAAATACTATGGGGTTTTAGAGTAACTCTCAGTTAACCAAACCAAACCAAAACAACAACAACAAAAAAGCCAAACACCTGATTCCCAAAGCAGTCTAGATAATTGGGGTTTTATGGTACATTAACATAAATGTTAGACAATTATTTCCCCCATCTGTTTCCCTGTTTTAAAACTCCCAGCAAAAGTGTTTGCAGTAGCTCTTAAAAATGTTCCTTGAATTTATCCCATTTTTGTAGCTTTTATCTAAATTGTCTTTGCTAATATTGTTGTCTTAAATGGTGCTATTTTGTGCCAAGCATTTTTCTCCCTTTAAATGTGGCACATTCTATTATTTATTTATTTATTTATTTATTTAAAAAGTTTAACTCTCTATATGATCTCAGAACTGATCATTTCAGATTCAAAATTTAAAACATTGGCATTATTTAACATGAAATGTGATTCATCTACTTTTGACTGTTTTTAAAAGTCCACATTGGATGAGTAAGTCTCTTCGATATTAAAGAACAGTGTTTGATCAAATAACAGCTTAGGATGTCTCACATTTTATTAGCAAATCTGGTCAGCTGTGTATTTGCCAAGGAGATGCTTGGTTATGAAATCAGCGTCAACAGCAGTTACCGCAGCAGTAGCACTTTTTATTCTTCTTCGAGCATGTACTAAAGAGATGTTTTTATCTTCAGTGGTCAAAATTGGCCAAAATATTTACAAGATATAATTGAGAAACTAACTTTAGCATTCCCTGAAATTTCTGTACTAGGTAATGAAAATCTGGCTTTCTATCTGACACACATCAACTCTGAGTTGAGTATCCACTCTTAGAATTTAGTAATGATAACACAACTGGGCGTATAATCAATGCTGATACGGAACCTTTTTAATTGATGTACCTTAAGTAGCTTAAAGATTATGGGTGTTTCAGATAGCTCATAGTATCAATTTTAATATCTGTAGGCTAACACCTAAACTTGCTTTCTCTATGTCAAAGCAAAACATTCTAACAAATTATTTTAAAATATAATGTCTACTCTCTAGCTATTATTACACTAAGAATTAAAATTAAATGGATGTCCTATATTTGGAATCTTTAATTTCTTTTATATAATGTGGAATATTTTTAGAGCCTGGAAAGGGTTATAAAGATGAAAGTTTTTAAAACTATTTTTACATTACCCAAAGAATATTCATGTAATATGACATTTTTGACTGAATTTTTAACACTGAAAGTAATGTTCTAATTCCTCTTGCTCTCTGATGTGCACACTTAGAGTTAGCCAAAAAAATGTTGAACATTTCTTTTTTGCAAGTTATTGCAGATGAAGAAGAGATTAATCAGACCTCAGTCTTGCCTTCAAGAAGCACACAGGAAATGAGTGTCCTACAACAGATTTAAATAGATTTGGAGTTTGAATTTGGATCCCATGATTTATTAGATAAGTGGCATTGGGTAATTAATATCTAGGATAAGCCTGGGTGCTCCTTTGTAAAACAAGAAATAATATTTCCTGCCTCACAGGCTTATTGTGAAAATTAAATTAAACCGTGAGTATGAAGTACACACTCTTCTACACACAAAATGCTTAATGGATAATGACTATTTACTGCTGCTGCTGTTCATCTTATTATTATCATTATTATAACGCAGTAGGAAAGAAAAATCAGGGATGCCAGAGAAGGGAAAATGGAGAAGGGATCAAAGATAACCTTCTCAAGGAGGTAGTTTATCAAAATTGTTAGAATTTGAAATTTTGAACATAGTAAAAAAGGATGTTACAGATCAAAGGAACACTGCAAAAATACCAAGTGTCAGTGATTCAAATTTTACTCCAAAATTAAGTGCGAATGCCATCTATATGAAAATCAAAATACATTTTCAGTGGCAAAAGCTTTTCCGTATGTTTTAGCAGAGAGGATGTGACTGAAAGTAATTTCCCTTTCTTTTGACCTTAAGATAGGGAACTAGGGAGAGTAGAATCAGTTTTCTTAAACAAAATAAAGAGCTCCTTTTTCCACACCCATCATCTCCAATACCTGCCAGGAACTGAAACTAGAAAAAAGGAATGACTAAACACATTTTACTGTCCTCTGCTTTTGAAAAAATGTATGAGTTGTCAGACATCAATCATGGATGCCATTTTGTGACTTCAAACATATTCTAGAATGATGAAAAATAACTATCTCTAAGTATCAGCGATAAAGTGGAAGTTATCTGAATTCTGCCTCTGTTTCAATCTTAAGAATTCTAAAGGGGATTTTATGGATAATATAACTATTTCTTTGAGGAAAAAAATTCACTTGGCCCTGAGGCCTTGCCAACATAAAAGAGCTTGGTCCAAATGGTTACTTTGGTGTGACCATAATATGATTCATTTGTTTTCACCATTCTTCCTCCTCATTTCCCATACTTGCTGAAATGTGACATGCATGTTCCTTCATAAATTCATTAGTTTTCTTTATATTGTGTTCTAACAGCAGGGACTAGTTAATCTATTAACTTCAAAGGTACATAGAAGTGCAAGAAATATAAAATAAAATATTTCATAATGATGATAAACTGTCCAGTCTTTGGAATGATTGCAAAAATGAGGACATTCATCTCAGAAATAAGAATACCGTTAACAGTGATACTCAAAATAATGCAGGCTATTTTAGAAACTGGTAATACAAGAGGGTACTGAGGTAGAAAAACAATCAAATTAATTAGAAAACAAAACAAATATACCCAACTACCTGGCTGGACTACAAATATATTTTCTTTCTTTTCATGTCACAAACACTTTTATCCGAGGAAAATGTTTTCCTCCTCAATTCCCCCTACCACACATATACATCTGGAATTTGACATTTTCCCAACCTTCATTGACTTTTTAAAGAAACAGAGATATTTAAATTTTTATTCTCCATTGAAAATTGGAATAAACTTCACTTCAAGGTCCCTGGTGGAGCTAAAATGATTTCTTTCTTTCCCTTTTTCCCTTATAGAGAGTAACTTGCTGGGTTTATAACTTTGAATCCAGTGTCAATTTCTGGTCCAATAGATAATGCTTCGTCTGGTCCTTTACTAAGCCTACTTCAGACTGCTCCATTGCCTCAAATGGCTTCTGTAAATCTTGGTAGAGCTTTGCAGAACTGAGTTGAGCTCCACAATAAAAAGTGGGTACTTGGTAATTCTGATCGCTTTACCATTTCACGACAACCCTAAAGTTACTGCTTTTTAGACATTCTAAATCTTTGAAATGACTTTGTCTTTTCTTCTTATAAGTTACAATGCATTTCAAACATGCAGAAAAGTACAGAGGGTGTTATTACACCAATTTAATAACATCAATTTAACTATCACTCCAATGAAAACATTTTGCTACATTCAACTCAGAACTTTCCCTAATAAAATAAAACATTGCAGACAGACTAATTTTACTTACACTTATAGTCATCTTTCTATTAAGTCACTTATTTTATTCATAAGAATATAATATTTACTAATAATATTAATAGTCACATTAGGCTTACTATATATGGCATTTGCTAAATTCTTTACATATATTAACACACTTATTTCTCAAATCTGCACTATGACAAAGGCACTATTATATCAATTATACAAAAGTGGAATCTGAGGCACAGAAAAAAATAAATAACTTTAACCAAGTGTATACAGCTAGTAAGGGGCAGAGTTAAATTTTTTACTGGCCTCTACGTATTAGGTTATTAAGTAGTATGCATCACTGCCTCTCAAAATTAATCTACTCTTTCTTCTATCTATCTAAATGAATGGTTATATTGTTTGTATTTTTTAAATGCTATAAACATTTTTGTACATATATGTGTATTACTCTATTTTCTGTTGCTATCACAAACTACCTGAAGATGAGCACTTTACAGGTAAGTTGTTTGTTTGGCTCACGGTTTTGGAGGCTGAAATTTCAAGATCGTGTAGCCCCTTCTGTTAGGACTCTGGTGAGCACCTCCTACCACATCACAACACAAAGGAGAAGCAGAAAGGGAAGCTCACAGCAGAAGAGAGCACTTGAGACAAGAATTAAGAGACCTGGAAAGGGCCAGTGTTGCTCTTTTATAGCAACTAGCTCTCTGGAGAACTAAGGCACCCCAGGAGATCAGTATTATTCCCTTTTGAGGATGATACCTGCAATGACCCAATTACCTCCCACTACTTTCCACCACCTTCCAACACATGAACTTTTTCCAACATAATCCACATCCAAATCTTAACATTTATCTACATGTGCATGTGATATATGTTTTTGTATTAGTGTGCTAAAATCACCACAACAAAAGACCACAGCCAGTGTGTTTTAATCAACAAAGATTTATTTTCTTACTGTTCCGGAGGCTGAAGTCCAGCTCATAGTGTCCACTGTTTGGTTTCTTCTAAGGTGTCTCCCTTTGGCTTACAGGTGGCAACCTTCTCATTGCATCCTCATGTGGTCTTTTCTCTGTGCTCATCCATTCTATGTTTCAGCGTTTCCTCTTATAAGCACAGCAGTCAGATTCAATTAGAACCCATCCTAATGGCCTTGTTTAAACTCAATCATCTCTTTAAAGGTCCTATCTCCATATACACTCATATTCTGAGGTTATGGGGGTTAGGGCTATAATATATGAATTTGGAGGAGAAGAAGAATTTATCTCATGAGAGTTGTGATACAGTTTTTGTTTGTTTTTAGGGTTTTTTTTTGTAGGAGTATAATTGCTAGTCTTAGGAAATATACATTTTTATTAAGTATTGAAAAATTGTCCTTCACATTTCTTCTAACATTTTTTAGCCTATTATCAGTGTAAGAGAGTCTTTTTAGTCTATATCTTCCCTCAAACTTGGCATACTTTTTAACTTTTGCAACATTGATATCAGATTGGGATATATCATTAATTTTGTTGTTCTCCGTATATTAATACAATTGTGCACATTTCCTGATTAATTGTCCTTCCATGTATTTTCTCCTATGAATTATCAATTCGTAGCCTTTGACTATGTTTTATTAGCTTAATTAATTTTTTTTTCTTATCACATTATCCCAAGGCTGTCAGCACCTCACTAGGGTACCTTTTCCTGCCCAAGAGGGTATAAGCCACCTGAGAAAATTAAGGTATGAAATAATTAATGAAGAAATAAGATGGAGTCAGAATTATAATTTTAAGAAGCATTGTTTCTAATTCATAGTTGATATATACAAGAATAGTATTAACTATATGTTAGTTTTTGAATACAATAAATGGAATGGATTTCTTTTTTAAAGAGTTTGCTTCAATATATTTTTTTATTTTCTTATGTAGACAGTTGAGTTCATTTTCTTATGTCCTTTACAATTTCCTTATATCACATTTCTTTTTCACGTCTTATTGCATGAAATAAGAAGCCCAGTGATATAAGGAACTGTAATGATGACAGAAAGCATTCTTGACTTTATCCCGACTTGTAAATAATAGCTCAAGTAATAACACTAAATATGATATTTATTATTGGTCCATAATGGACACATTATGAATTAAAAAAATTTTCTTATATTTCTGGCTATCTAATGGCTTTGTCAGGACTAGACACTGAATTTTGAATTATAGTGATTGGTTTTCTAATATGAAATCATCTTCACAATGCTTGGTTAGGCATTAATTTATTATGATGTATCAAATAATTTATGCATGTTGGAATAAATGTTAATATTTTATTGAACATTATATATATACATATTCTAATTAATGGGATAACCTTATCCTTTTTCTTTATTATACTGTCCCTGTTAAGTGTTGGTCTCAATTATTTCAGCTTTATAAAACAATTTTTCTTCTCTTTGATTTTGTGAGTTTGTTTTAGATAAGAATTGTCTGTTCTTTGTTATATATATTTATTCCTTCTTATTAATTTATTCCTATTTAGTCTGTGCTTAATATTCTAACTTTTGGGGGGATACCAAGGATTGAACTTAGGAATACTCAACCACTTAGCCACATCCTCAGCCCTATTTTGTATTTTATTTAAAGACAGGGTCTCACTGAGTTGCATGGTGCCTCGCTTTTGCTGAGGCTGGCTTTGAACTCAAGATCCTCCTTTCTCAGCCTCCAGAGCTGCTGGGATCACAGGCATGAAAGAAGCACTTTGCTCAGTAGTTTTCATTTTTTCTTTCTATCACAGCTCTTCACTAGGCACAACTTGTACTGCATCCCATGTATTTTAATATTTAGTGATTTCATCATCATTCAGTTGTAAGTATTTGGTAATTCCCATAATCTTCTCACTATTTATTATTTAAACCTAGTACTATCACACTATATTAAAAAAGAAAAAAGTATCCTCAATTTGATGTAAATTATCTGAAAACAACTGACCAGCCTATGTGTCCTGGTGTGTGCTTTGTGTGACAAGAAGGCACATTCTCAATGAGTTTAGGAGCAATTTCCTCCTTTCACTGCCTTGCCTCACTATCATTGCTAAATTGTGTGACTAATTAGTACATCATAAAAGTTAATTTTTCTCCTGCTGTTTTATATACTTTCTTTCTTCACAAACTTCTTATAATCTATGAATCTGCATTGAAGTTCTGATCATAAAATTGTCATTGTATTACCATGAAATCAACGGGGAGCTTGTGTGGTTAAGTCTACATTTTCTAGGTTGATTTAAATGTATGTTCGTAGCTTCCTAGAAGGATTATTAATTAACTATTAACCATTTATTATGTTATTTGTACAGCAAATGTACCACCCACTTCTCATCTGGGTAGGGTTTGTAAGTTATGTGATAATTACAAGAAATAAAAATTAGCTAATTTACTTGAAATGCCAGTATTTTATTAGTCCACTAATCAGCTTTTTAAAGAGAATTTAACTCCCACCCTCACAAACATGTGCCAAAATTTGCTAGGTATGATTTCAGCTTTCAAGCAACTCATCTGACAGGTGGAAATATGATGATACTTAAATGATTGTAATAAGGTAACAATAAGGGAGATGATAAAGATAGGAACCAGGCCTGACTCACTTGCTCCTATCACTCATTGCGTACTGTAGTCTTTGCCATATGGCAACTACCCAATTAATATCTGTTCATGAAATGGATGGACTTCAGGGATCATCTGAATTTCCCATAATTATATTGAAAGTTGTGTGTGGCCTCAATGATGTCAACATTACAGTGGTGGAGATCATCATTAAACAAATAATTACATACCCTCATGGGCCATATGATTTCATATTGTGTGAAGGACTAAGTATTAAGATAGTTTTGTGTGTGACACCCTACTAACCCATCACATACACTATTCCATCCAATAGTTTGCATGTGTGTAATACCCTCCAAATAGAAGATGGAGGTCTGGGACATCTTATGTAGAAATGGAACCCCCCCCCCACACACACACACACAGAAAAAAACAACAACTTCCTTACCAAGGTATAACTCAAAAGAACCATTTTTCACAGAGGCATGCTGGCATACCTATTGTTACCACATGGTCATTTGAGACTATGTTCTTACACACTGAAACCTAAAGTCTTCAGCCCATCTATAAATCACGAGACTCATTACAGCATTATATTCTGCTTTGGCTTTGTTCTCTCTCTCTCCTTTCTCTCTCCCTCTCTCTTTCTATCTCTGTCTTCCTCTCTTCCCTCTCCTTTTATCCCATGAGTCCTCTCTTTTCCTTCCTCTCCTCCACTCCTATTACCTCTGTATCCTTGTAGATTTCCCTTTCCTTAACACTCAGTTCTATATTTAAACTCCATTTTGATTTATTCTCCCTAGCATTCCAATGATTGTGGAGACAGAGAGAAGCCTGACTTTACAGACTCGTTTTATCTTATGCAGACATACTGTCTGATTGTGGTTATTCATTCAACCATTTACACATATATAAAAAGGTGTTTTTCAAATAATTTTCATATGGTCTGGGATTTATTAGATGCCCTGGAAGAAAAAGAAAGACAAAAAAAAAATAAACCAATGATTTTTAAGAGCTTACAATCTAGTTGATAAGATGTTTAAACATGAAAATACTGAAACATAGTAGGACATTATAAACAGGAAGAAGTAGTCTGTGGAAAAGGTTGAAAACTAATGGCCAGCCTGATAAAAAGAAAGTCCTTTTCAAGCTCCCAGAGCTGAGTTATGTTAAAAGAAGGGAATAAATGTGCGATCGAGAAGATTTTGGAAACTTGTCAATGCTCTCTGAGACATTATGCCATATTGCTAGATCAGCAACACATTATTATTGATTTCACATGATACCATCAAGCTGAACTAACATTACAACATGGGATTGAATTAAAATTGATGCACCTGAATAATTCAAGCTGTTATTATTGTAAGTCAGCCATTTTTTGAAGAGCATAGCATTTTTAAAATCAAGTTTCCTTAAAAATAGATGGGCTTCTGAATGCTCAAGCAACTCCCCAAATTAAAACTAAAAATTTATGTGAATATTGTATTCTAATTATAGTCAAGACACAAGAATGATTTTTGAGAAATATGAAAATCATCACTAAAGTTTGGAAATATCTAAACACCACCTCCCATTGACTCATTTCATCTTAGGATGACCAACTGATGCAGTAAGAGACTTCAACATTTCATACATTCATCCCGGAAGTGTACAGGAGGAACGAACAAACTTGCAAGAACCGGAAAGAGAAGATCACTTATTTTGTGAGGCAACAAAAAATTTAACTCAAGATCTTAAAAAAAAAAGTTAAAACTGAGAGAAGAAATTTGAGAATATCTGCATTTGGGGGGAAATAGTCTATTTTCTTTTTTTTTAGTGATTCTTTTTAGTTGTACATCACAATAAGACTCATTTTTGACATAATTATAAAATCATGGAATATAATTTGTTCTAATTCAGTCCTCAGTACTTCCTCTCCCCTCCCCCCACCCCCATTCCCTTCCCGCTAATCTGTTGATCTCTCTGCTATTTACTTGTAGGTATTTACTTATAGGTATTATTATTTACTATAAATAAGTAAAAAATTATCTACTTACTTATAGGTATTTTTAAAATTAGTGTCTTGTAGCCAGGCATCGTGGTGCACGCCTGTAATCCCAGCACTTAGGGAGGCTGAGACAGGAGAATCGTGAGTTCAAAGCCAGCCTCAGCAATGGCGAGGTGCTAAGCAACTCAGTGAGACCCTGTCTCTACATAAAACACAAAATAGGGCTGGAGATGTGGCTCAGTGGTCGAGTGCCCCTGAGTTCAATCCCCAGTACCAAAAAAGAAACAAAACAAAATTAGTGTCTTGTAGATATACATTATGGTGAGATTCACTGTGGTATATCTACATAGGAAAATTACATCAGATTCATATTTAAAAGCAACAAAATCAGCTCTGAGTTGGACCCTAAGCAGTGTTCTGAACAAATAAATATTAATTTTCACCACTCTGATAGTCTTTTCTTATCCTTGCTCAACTAGCCTCATACATGTTATACAAGGTGAGCAATTCTGTTCTTCCATAGTATAAGACTGCATGTCAGTGGAATTGAACAGCATGTCACTCATACTGGGCCATATAACAATATATATGGATTTCTCTATGCTGGTTCCTCTTGTTATGAGCTAGAGATCTCAGAAATGCTTGCAATCTACCTTTGATTATCAAGACAAATGGTAGAGAAGTAAGAAGAAAGTAGCCTATATTCCCATGTTACCAAATGGAAAATAGTAGTCTGCTTAACCAGTTTGGACTGTTTACTAAGAGAGAAATAAACTCCTTTAGTCTTTAAAGCAGTATAAAGGTGAGTTTTTATGTTACAGAGGTATAGCTTTTCCCCCTAATTATCAAAAGCTAGAAATAAACTGGTCATGGTGACCTACACCTGTAAACCCAGTGACTGAGGAGGCTGAGGCAGAAGGATTGCAAGTTCAAAGCTAGCCTCAGCAACTGAGTGAGGCCCTAAGCAACTTAGCAAAGGCCTGTCTTAAGATAAAACATAAAAAGGGCTACTGATGTGGCTCAATGGTTAAACACCCCTGGGTTCAATCCCTGGTGGTAGTAGTAGTAGCAGTAGTAGTAGTACTCATAGTAGAAGCAGCAGCAGCAGCTAGAAATGTATCCACATTGTCTTCTGAATTAATTAAACATAAGACTCTTCTATGAACATCTGAAGAATTTTAAGTCTTTTCAATCATTTCATGCCATATTTGCCAATTGACTCAACAATGATCTAGGTTGACTGGGAGCCAAAACCAAAATTACCTATATTTTAAAGTTAGGAAACCAAGGCAAAAGATGCTGTTTGTTCAAATCTCAAAATAGCACCAAAACCTTAAGAAATTATGAATCACAGCTCTGTCCTTTTATATATAAATTTTTTGTATATAAAAAGTTGCATAAAAAATAACTGATACATTATGACATTCTGAGTTAGTTTGAGACAGAGATATCTGTGGATAAGAGATCAAAAGTAACCTGCCTGTTTTACAACATTCACCAAATGTGTGGTTCATATCAATCCACTAGTAGAAATTTTATTAAATATATCATCTACAATTGAACACTCTTTTCCCATTAATAATAACTCTTATGCAATGGACACTTAAGTGCCTTAAAACCTAATATAGCAGGTTTGAGGTTTAAGAACTTTAGACCATAGACCAAAGCCAAAGGGATTATGGACATATGAAAAGGGACTATGGTTACTGTAAAAACCATTATTAATATAGTTTTATTACAATAATCAGTGAATATATTATACTAATTAAAATAACACCAATCATAGTTACACAACAAATAATTTACATTACTATCAAGCTCTACTTATTATCATTTCCTATACTTTTGGCTACGCCCTGTTCCTAAGAAGTTTGAAGAAATGAATTCCATTTGTTGTTTTGTATATTATGAGGAATGCCAAGAGGCATTTTACTCTATTTGCTTCACCATTCAAAAAGCGAATGTCTTTTTGATTTTTCAGTTTGGAGTTGACTTTTGCCTTCTGGGATTATCTTGAATTCCATAAATACCGAATAACTTGGATGCCAGAGAAGGAAAAATAAAATAAATAAATAAATAAAATAAGCAAAGAAACACAAAAACACATTGGATGATACTGTTTAAGTGATATGGTATATTGAATGACTATTTAAAAGATTTCCTATGTACTGTAAAAGGTTTTATCTTAACTCTACCATGATTATTTTGTGTTAAAGAACAGGATAGCTGTTGCATTTGACAACTCTTGCCCCATATTTCCTGATAGCCCCATGAGTGCAATTTAAAGATTATAGTTTACTTTTCCACAAATTCTAG
>CM053417.1:10088446-10137499 GCA_028644305.1 Xerus rutilus
TTTGGTACTGAGGATTGAACTCAGGGGTACTCGACCACTGAGCCACATCCCCAGCCCTATTTTGTGTTTTATGTAGAGACAGGGTCTCACTGAGTTGCTTAGCGCCTCGCCATTGCTGAGGCTGGCTTTGAACTCGCGATTCTCCTGTCTCAGCCTCCCTAAGTGCTGGGATTACAGGCTTGAGCCACCGCGCCCGGCAAATTCTAGTTTTTTTTTCCCCAAAATTGGCACTTCAAAATCCTCAGTACCCCTCTTCCTTCTTTTTTATAATTTCCAATCTCTAATACCTAACTTGATAGAGATCCTAAATACAGGGCTTTTTGATGTGTGCTACAGGATTTTACTATCTTATGCACAATTGACTCACATGACTTCAACTGTTTGTATTCAGTGATAACTATAAGTCTAATGATTAATGATACACATTTTTCATGTACTGTAAATGTACTATCAAGCCAACTCTTTCAATGTATGCCTAGTATTAGAAATGGCATTCTGTTTTGACATTAAAGAAAAACTACCCGTGCTAGATTCATTGAGAATGATACAAATTCATTCAGGACAATTTAATGCACTTTGAAGAGTGATATTGGCATACCTAATTTCAGCCCTCAATTTGACTTTGGGAAATAAACCTTATATGAGACTCCCTGTGTTTTAAGCAATTTTCCTATGGTTTACTTTAACGGCATATAGAAGTGAATGAAAGAAAATCGACATATTTTATAAGGCAGATCATATAATATAGACATGGACTAGAATCATATAATGAAGAGCATGCCCTGGAATCAGCTAAAGACCATTTAATTGCCAGTTTCACTACTTAATACTTAGTAACTTAGGAAAATTATTTAACTTTACTCAGCCTCAGGCTCTGATAGGAATGTAAATAGTACCAACCTCAATAGTTTACCATGAAAATTAAAGTAGATAACATATTTAAGTGCCTAGCATGGTGTCTGGTACATAATAGTCAATAGACAACAGCTATGATTATTTTTTTTAATAAATCACATTTGAGGATTTATCATTCATGTGACTATTTCATATTTCTATCTTATTTAGTACTTTATATCCCATAATCATTATACTCCCCCTTGCCCCCACCTCTAGACTATAAAATACATAACAAAATACATATTCTTAAAATAACACTAATATTCTCTTGCACCTACAAGTCCTGTTATGAAACCCAGAATCACTTATTCAAACTGTTCATTTTTTCCAATTAAGATTTTATAAGGTATAATATGTTGTTATGTATTTATTTATTTTTTGGTACGGGGGATGGAACTCAAGGGTACTCTACCACTGAGCCACATCCCCAGCCCTATTTTGTGTTTTGTGTTGAGACAGGGTCTCACTAAGTTGCTTAGCGCCTCACTGTTGCTGAGGCTGGCTTTGAACTCGCGATTTTCCTGTCTCAGCCTCCTGAAGTACTGGGATTATAGGCATGCGCCACCACACCCAGCTTGTTGTTATTCTTTTTTTTTTTATTTAGGCTTACACGTTAACAGTGCAAGTTGATTCATTGTACATAGATAGAGGATAATATATCAATTCTCTATTTTTAAATGGTATTCTGAACTCATCCTCCTTTCTGAATTTCCCTTGAAGATAACAGAATTGAGTACAATATTTAACTAAATAAATTAATGGAGATGAAGAAGTATGAAAACTCCACAAATAAGCCATTTTTAGGAAATTAGTGGAAGGTGTGTTCCCAAAATAGATTGAGTAAAAGAAGAAAGAAGACAAATTACTTCAGATTGGGTGCCCATAAAGAACACTCTCAGGTGGAGTTTGGCGTGTATATTTACTCAGGAATACCATTAGAATACCTGTGGAAGGGGCAGGGGATAGGATGGATTGGGCTGCGAGAACTCTGAGTTGCAAGGCAAACCCACGGAAATCCTTGGCTTATATTATTGGAACATGGGAATTGGAACAGACCTTCAGAATTGTCCTGAATTGAGAAAAGATGGAAGGCTTTTTCTCTCTTATATCAATTTTTCTTGTTTTTGTCTGGCTCAGAAAGGAGTTTGTGTTGGGTAAATGAGCTGGTAAAGCTGAGGCAACCCTGAGAGGGGATAACGGGGGAAAGCTGTGTGAAGACAACTCTTGCAGCAGTTGCATAAGTCGTCTTTCATCGAAAGGTAATCTGAGCAATGAGTCAAAAATCCACCGTGTGAGAAATCTGGGTAACAGGGACCACAGTACGTAAGATGATCTGCAGGATGATAATAAAGGGGTATATCGAGATGACATCTTCGCAGCAGGCTTAGAGGGAAAACATTCCAGATTATAACTGAACAAATAATGGCTCTTAGAAGACTATCCCTAAGGAGGAACGCTAATATAATACTAGATTACTTAATACATTTCAATTCATTGTAAGCAGAGTTATCATTTTAACAGAGTGTGAGGGGGAGTTGATGAAAACTACTAATGAAACAATAAGGAGATAATTATTAACTTAGAGGTGCAAGAAAATTTATG
Organism: Xerus rutilus; assembly: GCA_028644305.1. Taxonomy (NCBI): domain Eukaryota; kingdom Metazoa; phylum Chordata; class Mammalia; order Rodentia; family Sciuridae; genus Xerus; species Xerus rutilus. The sequence goes on from CM053417.1 coordinate 10,090,946, forward strand.
CAAGAAGGTCAAAGTAATCATTGTAGATTGTTGCATGGTTTGTCCAGGAGTAGTAATTGCAAATCCTTAATAATAAAAATATTAAGTATTGATCAAAATAGAAATTATGAAATAATTCTACTAAGAGGTTACAGGCAGAAGAATGTGGCTTTATGGACTTGGGCTAGGTTGCAGTGAAAGAGATCATAAACCTCATCTTCCATTGTAGAAGGTTAGTGGAAGATATCTAAATCAAAATAAAATGCATAAGAATGTAGAGTTAAACACTAGGAAAAAATAAAGCTAAACATGTTCCAACTGCTTGCTTGTATATATAAAATCTCTTAGTATGTATGGATTTTCTGTTTAATTTTCCTTAGAGGAAGTCTTTAAATTTGGCCTTGCAAGACTCAAAGAAGAGAATCCAGTCTGGATTCTGTTCAGAATTCTCACCCATTGAACTGTGAGATACTAAATGTTTATCATTTCAAGATGCTAAATTTATGATAATTTGTTACATAGCAATAGAATATGAATAGACTTGCCTATTTCTATAGTGTTCTATAGCTAAATTGGTATCTTTAGCATATCTTTGTTAGAAGGAACTGGACTGGCTCCATTGTGCTGATCTCTGTATATACAATAAAAAATATGCACAGTGCCATATCTACTTTCTAGATCCTTAACAGAAAATTAGAATGCAAGCATTCTGCTGTCCACCTATTTTCAAGTGGTAATGGTTTCTGTAATTGTTCTATCAAGGAGATGCTTCTCTACTTGCAAGGTACAAAGCACACACACACAGAGATACACCATTAATTATGGATAATAAAAGTCCTTTTTAAAAACCTGCTTAATCTGAAAATGTTTTAAAGAGTCTTCCACAGCAATTGTGATTATATGCATTTCTATCTGTTTCTGGTGGCTTTTACATTATGTATTTTATTTTTGTTACATTTAAGAGCAGAAAATATGAAATGGAATATAAATATATTAATTTTACTGGGAGACAAGGAGACAGTATTTAGAAAGATATAATTGAGTATTTTGTTTCCAAAAAAGAAAGATACAATATTTATTGATGAAGTGGGTGCTAAGAAAAGAGGCACTTTCAGACACTGCTGTTAGAACTATGCATTAATGGCACTATTGTTTGAAAACATCCATGAAGTACTCATTAAAATAAATGTTCATCCCATTTTGTCCAATAATCTCATCCTTGGAAATAAGTAATATGATAAGTAGGATGTTTATAGCTACATTGTTTTTAATACCAGAAAAGGAATAAAAATACCCTAGATATAGCTACAGTACCCATCAATAGTGCAATATTTAAATAAAGCCTGCTGCTTCCGTAATTTATATTAATATGAAGCTATGAAAAAACAAAAGGGTCTGGGTATGGTGGTATCTGTAGTCACAGATGCTCTCATGGTTAAGGCAGGAGGATCGCTTAAGCCCAGTTCAAGGCTACGCTAGGCCACACAGTGAGAACCTCACTCAAAAAATAATAGCTTACACATATGTGTATGTATAGATATATGAACATGCACACGCACTGTATATATGCATATATTTGTATATACATTACAAGGATTCTTATTCTACTCAGAAAAAGCAACAAGTTTGTGTGTGCATGAGCATAATGGGTAGATTTGTGAGAGTGTACATATATTATTCAGTTTGTATATGAAAAATGAAAGATGTAGATGTTTACATAACAGCTAAGGGATTATATCAAGTGAGAGAAATGAATTGGCAGATTATTCTCTATAATATTTAAATTATCTTAATAATCAAATATTTTTATAAATAAAATTATTGAAACAATTTTGAATTGAACTTGAATTTCATTTTGAATGAAAATTATATTGAAACTAAGAAATAAAAATAAATTTTTTGAAAGTGAAAGAAAATTGAAGAAAACCAAAAGTATAATAAACAGGTTATACAAGCTGAACTATTATAAATATTCTTCATTACTGGAGGGTTTCCCCAAAACTTCCAATCATATATTCCTCTAGTCATTTAAAATTGTTTAAAAAAATTTTAAAAAATCACCATCTGTTCTCAAGTGAAATCTTATGTGGGGTTCCATTATGTATAAGAAACAAAAGCAATGTTACTCATTTTAAGGTGAGAGGAAGGATTCAGGCCCTAAACCATCCTCATGCTCTGCTATCTCCAAAGGAACCGTGGGACTCAGTCGCGTCAAATTTGGAGTTTTTATATAACTGCTCCAGCTATTCTAAAGTCGCCCCTGAATCAAGTCAGCCATCAGAGGGTGGAAAAGTCAACACATTTATTTTGGCCTTGATCAAATTGCTTTTATTGAACCATGCATTGGTGTCATGTACTTGTAATACTTTGAAGGTGGACATTCAATGCAGTGATATGAAATTCATCAAGGCATTTAGTGTATGGATGCTGCAAAAAATTGTATCCACCAGAACACACAGTGACCTTATCAAGCAGTATCAAGTGACCTTATCCACAGAGGTTTATCTCAGACATCAGTGTCAGGAGAAGTTATGGTTCACCTGGGAAACTGCTATGTATTGTTTTGTATTTTGATCATGTAAATCTTATTTTTTCTCAACTCTGGATATTGGAGTGTTTAGAAGCAAACTTAAAACTGATTGTTAGAAACTATATATAATTTTCTGGTGTACTATTTTATTTTCTTACTACTAACTTTATCCTCAAATACATTTTCCTTGCTATTCTTATCCCTTTGCATTGACATATACTTTGCACAATTTTTTTTTTTTTTGGTACAAGGGATTGAACTTAGGGGTACTCGACCACTGAGCCACATCCATAGCCCTATTTTGTGTTTTATGTAGAGAGAGGGTCTCACTGAGTTGCTTAGTGCCTCGCTGTTGCTAAGGCTGGCTTTGAACTAGCGATTCTTCTGTCTCAGCCTCCCAAAGTGCTGGGATTACAGGTGTGCACCACCATGCCTGGCTCACTTTGCACAAATTTTTAATTTGTTCTTTTTAGTTATACATAAGACTAGAGTCTATTTTGATGTATTTGTACAAACATGGAGTATAATTTATTCTAATTAGGATCCCATTCTTGTGAAAATGATGTGGAGCTACATTTGTCATGTATTCATATATGAATATAGGAAAGTTATGTCCAATTCATTCTACTTTTTTTCTTATTCTCATGCTTTTTCCCTTCCCTTCATTCCCCTTTGTCTAATCTGGTGATCTGCTATCCTCTGTCCTCTTATTATGTGTTAGGGTCCACATACTAGGGAGACCATTTGACTTTTGGTATTTTGGGACTGGCTTATTTCACTTAACATAATAGTCTCCAGATCCTTCCATTTACCAGAAAATGTTATAAAGCCATACTTCTTTATGGCTGAGTAATATTCTATTGTATATACATACCACATTTTCTTTAGCCATCCATCCCTTGATGGGCATGTAGGTTGGTTAAATAGCTTAGCTATTGTGAATTGAGTTGCTATAAACATTGATGTGGCTGCATCATGATTGTATGTTGATTTTAAATCCTTTGGATATATACTGAGAAATGCTATAACTGGGACAAATGATACTTCCACTCCTGGTGTTTTGAAGAATCTCCATACTGCTTTTCAGAGTGATTGCACTAATTTGCAGTCCCACCAGCAATGTATTAGGGTATTCTCTTTCGCTGCATCCTCACTAACATTTATTATTACTTGTATTCTTAATAATTGCCATTCTGGCTGGAGTGAGGTGAAATCTCAGCCATAGTTTTAATTTGCAATTCTCTAATTACTAGAGATATTGAACATTTTTTCATGTATTTATTGACCATTCGTATTTCTTCTGTGAAGTGTCTCTTCAGTCTTTTGCCCATTTATTAATTAGTTTTGTTGTTGTTGTTGAGCTTTTTGAAAATGAATGATGTGGAAGTTTACATAATATGTATATTCTAGAAGCTGGTTTTGGTGCCTTTGTCTAGTATGAGATAACCACCAGACTCAAAAGGGAGATAGGGACCAGGGATCTCGCAGGTCTGAATGTCCCATATTTTCCTGGTCAAAACAATCTCTGCACCTGAATTTCTCCTGGTTTTCTAGTTACACTGAATTGCATGGCAGGCCTCTACAGGCTCTGGTTTTCTGAACCCAGGTCAGGTTACCAGGTCAGGGTGCCAGGGTTTGGTCCCACTGCCCCTAGCCACCATAGCCTGGTGGGGAAAATGGCACCTGCCTCGGCTCTCATGGACACCTGGGAGATGTACAGCATCTTTCCCACATTAGGATATAGTATAGCTCACCCACTAGATCAGTCTGACAGTGTCCTCGAACTTTGATTTCTCTGTATCGATGTGCCACTGTGCCACCTGAAATTCAGGTTTTCTTAATCCCTTTCTCCAATTTGCCCATGGTGGATCCACTCTAGTGGCCACAGTGCCAGTGATGGTTTTTCTTCTTTTATTATATCCAATCTTCTGAGTCCTTAAACTGTTCTGAGAGTCCAGTATTAAATCCCAGTAAAATCCCTCTTATCATTCACCTCAGTGAGAAGCTGTTTATCCAGTTTCCTGGTATCATGCCACAAAACAGCTTGGAAAACAATCTCCTCTACTCTGCCATCTTCACCACTCTCTCACTTTACATAATATTGTAAGTATATAAATTTAATTAAGTGTTTACATTCTTATATGGATTAAATTATGCCTCACCACACCATAGTATAAATAGAGATTAGAGTAGATGAAAAAGGGCCGGTTCACTATAACATTTGGAGGTAATCCATACATTGGAGTCCACTATTTGAATATTTCATCCTATAGTTCATAGCAAATATCTTATATGTACTGTATGAATTAGCTTCATCTTTGATGTAGATATATGTTTTTCTATCAGGAGGGTGCTGTGTATCCATCCAAATAAGTGATTTCTCTAAATTGGGATGCTTGGAGGGTCTTGAATAAAGGGGAGTTAGTTAAGAATTTGGATCTTCTATTCATGTTCTCCTTAAAGGAAAAACAGAGACACTATTTCCTAGCAAAATATATAATGATATTCTTTTAGTTGATGCTCTTTTGCAATTTGTGATGCTTAAATTAAGTGGAAGCTTTTCTCTCTGGGAAAGTATGTTTGTTAGTCAATTTTTTTAAAGGTAAAAAAAACCACATTAATATTTGTGTATTGTTAAATATCATAAATTATGATACTGTTATATTTAATTACAATTTTATATGAAATATGCATATGCCACCTATCAATTATAAGCATATGCATTGCATATATACATGTATTTTATATATAGCATATATAATATATACTATATAACATTTAATAATATATAACAGTAATGTTTAATTTCATTTGTCCTTTTATCAGCATTTGCTAGATTTATTACTAATTCATTCCTCAAAAAACATTAGGAGGAATATAATCTGGTAATATGACACTTTGAATGTATCGTTTCATGTATTTGTCAAAATCATCTTTTGAATCAGGAACTACTATGATTCTGCGGATAATGAAACTGAAGTTCAGGGAAGTTAAATAACTTTTGCAAGGAATTCATATTCTAAGTGGATGAGCTGGATATTGTAAACTATCTGACTGATTGTAGAGCCTATGTTATGAACCATAATATTTCTCTGTCCTGTCAAGATCAGGAAAGGAATCAGTTCTAAAAACCACATTAGCAGCAAAAAGATTGAACTTCTGAAATTCTACAAAATAGAGAGTACAAAGTTAAGATGGAATTTACATTCTGTCACAATTTTGATATTTGATAGCAGTGTAATCTTGGGCAACAGACCTTTTTTTTTTGGTACCGGGGATTGAACTCAGGGGCACTTGACCACTGAGCCACATCCCCAGCCCTATTTTGTGTTTTATGTAGAGACAGGGTCTCACTGAGTTGCTTAGCGCCTCGCCGTTGCTGAGGCTGGCTTTGAACTCGCTATCCTCCTGTCTCAGCCTCCCAAAGTGCAGGGATTACAGGCATGCGCCTAGCTGCAAAAGACCTTTTAAGGATGGTTTCCTTATTGCTGAATGTGGATAAGAAGAATAACTACTTTGTAGAGATGTTTGGAATTGTATATTAAATAAGTCAAGATCAGCACTGATAAATTGCTTTAATACAAAATATACTAAAAGGTGTCAATATTGTTCAGGTTCCCTTTTTGGATGACAAGAAAATCAAGCACTAAAATGATAATTGAACCCAATAACTATTTTATCCTTGTTTATTCCTCCATTCACCATATACAACTTGCAGACTTTTAACATGTGAAAAGCAAATAAGTGGTGGTGAGCCCCAAATCAGTGAGGGTCTATTTAATGTGGCCAGCACAGTCTCTTGACCATCCATGTTGGTTGCATGTTCAGTCAACTATGTGTTCATGTCCCCAGCAATCTACTCTGTATCAGGCACTGTGATGCATGCCAGGATGCAAAACTAAGGGCATATAGCCCCATCCTCAAGGAACTCACAGTTTAACAGGGGAAGAAATACACATAAACAATTAACTCTGATAGAGTGAGAACTGGTTTAACATGAACATAATTCAACAGTAATACAAAGCAAAGAGTGATTAGTTTGGAGAAGAAAGTCATATATATGTGTGTATGTATATACATATATATATACACACATATAAATGCATATATATACATATATAAATTTTTTTCGGTACTGGAGATTGAACCCAAGGGTATTCTACCACTAAACTCCCTTCCCAGACCTTTTATTTTATTTTATTTTGAGACAGAGTCTTGCTAATTTGCTGAGGCTGGCTTCAAACTTGTGGTCCTCCTGCCTCAGCCTCTCCAGTGCTTGGGATCACAGGCACGCATACTCACATCCCATTAGAATGTTTATTTTTTATGAGTTTATTTATTTATTTTGCAATAGAATGCATTTTGATACATAGTACACAAATGGAGTACAACTTCTCATTCCTCTGGCTGTACATGTTTCAGAGTCACTCCAATGGTGTAATCATACATGTATATAGGGTAATAATGTCTGCCTCTTTCTACCATCCTGCCCATCCCCACAGCCCCATCCCTCCCCTTACTCCCCTCTACACAAATCAAAGTTCCTTCATTCTTCCCTATCCCTGAGCCCCACTATGAATCAGCATCCACTTATCAGAGAAAACATTCGGCTTTTGGGTTTTGGGGACTGGCTTATTTCACATAGCATGATATTCTCTGATTCCATCCATTTACTTGCAAATGCCATGATTTCATTCTTCTTTAAGGATGAATGATATTTTAAAAGGATTCTGGATAGGCCTGGTATGGTGGTGTACACCTGTAACCCCAGCACTTTGGGAGGCTGCCTCTGAGTTCAATTCCCAGTACCAAAAAAAAAAGGAGATGGGGGTGGGGGGGTATTTTGTATAGAAAAAAATGACAGTAGGGCATTCCAGGGAGCAGCGGGACAGTATGAGTACAGGAACAGAGAAAAGAGTGAACATGAAATTCAATGAAGACGTTATATAATTGAATGGGGTTAGAAGAGCAGATTAAAATCTCCTGAACGTATCTGAAAAACAGAAGTAATAAAATCATTTAAATGCACAATGTGGATACTATGCTTTAACTCACAGAAGATGCCCTCAGACTTTGCCCAGAGTTCAGCTTCAACATCTTTCTCTTTTTTATTCTTTCTTGACACACATCTTTCAGATTTACCCATCTCCTCACTCTTCATAGAAATTTAAGAGAAAACTCACTGCAGGTAATCTGTGCACAAAACAGCACAAACTATTGAGAGCAGTTTGAATTAAATATTCTGAGATGAGACATTATTTTAGATTATCCAACTGGGTCCAATGTAATCACAAGGACCTTATCAGATGGAGGCAGAAGGGTCAGTCAGAGAAAGAGGTGTGATGGAAGTAGAGGTCAGAAAACAAGGTACAGGCAGTACTTGGGGTTAGTTGTTTATGTGTATTTCCTTGCCTGTTAAACTGTGAGTTCCTTGAGCATGGCTTTGCAATATTAAGAAGCATTTCATCTGTGTTACGCATATTTTTTGCTAGAAGGCTGGAATTCTTGAGAAATATATCATAAATACAATGTAAAATTATGAAAAAAGGAGAATTTTAAACTTTTTAAAATTCAAATGTTCAGAAATTTTACCTTCTTTTATTTTTTGAGAGGGAAGAATACCTATCAATATACAGATTGGAGATTGGAAGGGGTGAGGTGTAGATTGAAGTGTAGATTGGAGGGGCTGAGGTTGTGGCTCAGTGGTAGAGCGCTTGTCTAGCATGTGTGAGGAAGTGTGTTCGATTCTCAGCACCACATATACATACATACATAAAATAGAAGTCCATCTACAACTAATAAAAATATAAAAAACGAAGTGTAGATTGGACAACTACTTTTGTCTTATCTCTAACTTTTATACTTTCCTGAGAGGCAGGAAAAGAAAATGCTTAAATAGTCGATCAATACATTTTAGACAATGTAAACATCTTTCTACTGCCCTCCAACTGGCCAAGAAAAGTAGTGTAATTTCTATAGTGCCAACTACTTCCAGGCAGATGAAGTTACTGAGCATCCACTCTGGAGACAGAGCATCATGAGAGATAGTGCACTGTAAGGTTCAGCATCCTCTGTGCAGAGTTTACAATAAATCTAGGAAGACATCAGACTTTAAGGACTCTATAGAGCAACATGTCAACAAATTTGATTCAATACAGGAAGAAAACTCTGCAAGGCTTAGTGCTGAGTAGACACTCTAGTTAAACTTACATCCCTCTATAAAATATTTTTACATTATATATTAAAGTGTTTAGCTTACTAGAAATGCTGCCAGGGACCTCCATATCTTGTGACCTCTAAAATGGCAATGAGAGTAATGAATGTTGCATCCCAGCTTGTTAAAAATAATGTAGCTGTGTTGTTAATATTGAGCTTTATAACGTCATCCAAAAGATTTTTTCCTTAATATACTGAATGTTTATCTTTCTGTGACTGTTTCATTAGAAGTGAAAAATACCAAATGACTCTAAGCAAAAGCTCACAGTTACAGTATTTTGCTAGTTGCCTGGAAGCAGGATGTAACATTAAGTCCACATGGAAAGTAATCTGCAATAATTGAGACTAATATTTTAGTGTTTACTCCCTGAATTATATCTGTGTAGCGACTCTTCATAGCCTTCAGGATACTGTCTAAATGTCTTAGCAGGACATACACAGAAACCCTTGATATAATCAGTTATCTGTCCAAGCTCAGAAGCAAGGGTAAAATATCAAAGCACAAATGTAAGTGAAACAAAAACAGCTAGATATAGGAACTCTCTCCTTTCTGACCTCAGAGAAGGACAAATCTTATATTTCTCCTTGGTGTCTCCCCCAAACCAACTTCCCTCATTTTCATCTTCATATAGGCCTTATTACTAGAGCCCAGTTTCTTTTACTTTTTTTTGTTTTTGGTGCCAGGGATTGAACTCAGGTGTACTCAACCACTGAGCCACATCCCCAGCCCTATTTTTGTTTGTGTTTTATTTAAAAAAATTTTTTTAAGATTTTTTTTTCTTAATTTTATTTATTTATTCTACTTAGGTATACATGATAGCAGAGTGCATTTTGATTCATTGTATACAGATGGAGCACAACTTTGCATTTCTCTGGTTGTATGTGATATAGAATCAGTGTGTGTTTTATTTAGAGACAAGGTCTCAATGAGTTGCTTAGCACCTCACCATTGCTGAGGCTGGCTTTGAACTTGGAATTCTCTGGTCTCAGCCTCCCAAATTGCTGGGATTACAGGCATGCAACACCGTGCCCACCCTAGAGCCCAGTTTCTATGCAATGCACTGATATCCCCCTTTCCACTCAGCCTGCCTTTTGATGTCTTTTTTTCTAGTTCTGTCTCTGAATCTTCAATAACTTATTAGAATCCAATCAATCTATTTATACAGACCTAAACTATTTACATTTTAATGATTTCATTCCCTGTCATAGGTAGCTATATTGCTACAACCCCTGTTTTTGACTTTGAACCCCACCACTGTTCAACCCCAAATTTTAGCTGGAGCTCTGGAGATCTCTGACCTGTATCTTGGCTGAATCTTGATGAATAACATTTAGACAATTATATGATAGCCTAATGGAATTGGCAGAGTAACCTAGGAACCTGAGAAATGTTTATAAAATTGCTTGTAAGGAAATAGTCCTTCTGTTTCCAGATAACCAATTAGGTCTAAGGAAATAGGTCTTCTGTTCCCAGAGAACCAATTAAGAAACACTGAACTTTTAGAATCAAAGTTTTTCATAAACTGGGGGAAGTTCGTAACAATAAGATGATGATGATAACTAAGCATTACCAAGTATGTGTCCTTTGCCAGGCACTGTGTTAAGTGTTCTACATGAATTGTTGCATTTAGTGTACAACAGCAACTCTGTAAGATACACACCATTATTATTTCCATTTTGAGGTTATGGACTTTTTACGTCATACCTATGGGAAGTTTTGAGGCTGCAGTTAGAACTCATGTATCTTGTTCCAATGCTATGTGATTACAGTCATCTTTGAGTAGTGCAAATTATCAGGGCAAAGACTAGCCTGATTTGCAGGTATTTGTAGAATGATTAAAGAATATGTACTTAAAAGAACTGATGAAAGAATAGATGGATGAAATAATCTGAGCCTTGCATAACATATTTTAAGAATACAAAATCTTATTGTTTCAGGAGTTTGGTAACTCTCTTCCCTTCCTGGACAAAGTACATAAAGTCCCACTTAAAATGTAGTTATCATTGGGGATGAGGTTGTGGCTCAGTGGTAGAGTACTTGTCTGGCATATGTGAGGCACTGGGTTCGATTCTCACACCACCTATAAATAAATAAATGAAATAAAGGTCCATTGACAACTAAAATAAATATTTAAAAAAATGTAATGATCATTGAAATGGAAACCAGTAGTTTTAAATATAACATTTCACTAGTTTAAATAACTGGCTCTGTTTTCAACAAATATATTTTGCTCACAAGAATAACATTTGTTCTGAAGTCCTTAAAACAGAGTGTTTTATAATACAAAGCATGCGTTTGGAGTCTATTTGAGGAAAACTCCAAACTCTTGCCCCTCCTGGCTGTGACTGTGAGCATACTAATTAGCACTTCAATGGCTCAGTTTTCTCATCTGTAGAACAGTATTTACTTCATAGGTTTACCTTATTTTTTATTTTTAGAGATGTTTTAGATAATAGATAAAATTACTTGGCTTAGTGCCTGGTACATTAACATTTTTACCTATTTATATTAATTGTGATAATTGATATAAATAGCTTCCTTCATTTATCTTGTGACTTACGATTCTCAAAACGTTTCACTGAGGGGCTGGAGTTGTAGCTCAGTGGTACATCGCTTGCTTAACATGTGTGAAGCCCTGGGCTCAATTCTCAGTACCGCATACAAATAAATAAGTCAAATAAAGGCCCATCAACAACTAAAAAATAGTTTTTAAAAGATGTTTCACTGAAATTATCTCAACTGATTATCTAAGAAGCCTGCATATAAGACTTAAATATCATAAATTAGATCTATGAAAATTAGTAATACATACCAGGCTCTATATTGCTTCTTTTTTTTTTTTTTTTGGTACTGGGGATTGAACTCAGGGGCACTTGACCACTGAGCCACATCCCCAGCCCTATTTTGTGTTTTATGTAGACACAGGGTCTCACTGAGTTGCTTAGCGCCTCGCCATTGCTGAGGCTGGCTTTGAACTCGCGATTCTCCTGTCTCAGCCTCCCTAAGTGCTGGGATTACAGGCTTGAGCCACCGCGCCCGGCTTCTATATTGCTTCTTTTAACCTACTACAAACTTAGCATGGAGGGAACAACACACAAACGAGGAAAATGAGTTTGACCACTATTAAGTAACTTACTGAAAGTTCAGCTAGTCAGTAGTAGAACTCTGAATCAATTACACTTTGAGTTGTCCATTGGTCTTATTTGTAGTTTTTTCCCAACTTTGATCATGTGATTATTTAGTTTATTCTTGAGAAATTGGTTAAGCATATGGGTTCCAGAGCCAGTATGTATGGATCCCAATCCTGGTTCATTTACTTACCAGCTCTATGAAATTAAGCTTCAGTTTCCTCATATATAAAATGGTGTCACAAGAAAGCTCATCGAGCAGATTAATGACTCACAGATGCCACAATATAATAAGTGTTTATGGTTTTAGCTTCTACTTTTGGAGGGTAAACAATGCAGAAATAGCTAATAAGTGGGGATAAAATGAAAATGTGTTTTCTCTTTCTCAATGTTCCTCTCATTTCCTATAGACTTAGTTTGGAAACCATAACTAGGAAAATTTCCTCTTAGGGTGTGATTTCTGTCCTGTCATATATTTCCACTGAGGCAAAATATATCATAATGCTCAAGAGGGAGCTTATAAATCAGGGGAGAAAAAAGTTATTATTTCAAAATGCCATTGCATCTTACACTACTGTCCTAGTAGGTAGTTGCTATTATACCCATTTGTAGGAGAGAAAATTAAAGTTTTGGAGATGTTGAGTAATTTACCAAAGGTCATACAGGCCTCAAATATCAGATCTCATTTGTCCTCATTACATTTCACTAGCACTAGGAAAAAAGATTAGTGAATATTAGGAAAGAAGGAAAAAAAACTTGTAATTTAAATCTGACATGCAGTTTCTCTAAATGCAAAGAAACATTCTAAAAGAGAAAGGTTAATTCAGCATAATTTGAGGTAACAGTATAACAAGGGTACAGTTTTGACTTTGGAGTTGTTTGAATCTGCTTCCTTAGGAAGGAAGAGCTGAAATAGAATGCAGTAATTCCCACAAATTATGATGAAGTACATAGGAAAACTTCAGATACTAGAGCAACATTTTCACCTTCTTAAGTTGTCATACTTATTCAATTCCGATCCTATATAGTCCTTTGGAAAGACATGATTTAATATTACTTTCACCTCCGAAACTGTTCATAACATTTGGTTCTCATCACATTTTTCTTCACATAATATAATGAGTATTCATGATGGCATCTCTCTTCATCAAGCCTACAGAATTGAAATCAAAGCCAAGGAAATATATTCTGCTCTCTCCACGTTGATATTGTGAATCTATGACCATTTTGGCAATACAACAAAAAATTGTGGGCACTCTCTACATAAATATATATATATTTCTTCCTACAATTATTCTGCATTAAACACAGATTGTTTGTGTGCCTTATTTACTCCACCATGTGAAAAATTTATTCAGCTGTACCTTTCTTACCTATAATCTTAGGACTCTAGACTACTCTAAGGTATTTAACTAAAGAAAACTAAATACAGAGATATAGGAAGGGGAGGGGCACAGTTAGATACTTCTGAGTTCTCTATCAAAGGAGGCCCTCAAAGGCCTTCAAAATATTTATTCATTATGTTACTTAACAAATACATATCACATTTACTTGATGCATGACTCTGTTCTAAAATTTTTAGAAATATTAACTTAACTTAATCTTTATAACAACACTATAAATTAGGTACTCTATATTAATTGTAAGATTGAGAAAACCGAGACAAAGAAAGGTTTTCCAGGCCTAACTAGTAAGCAGCAGAGCCAGGATTCCAAACTTGGCCTGCAAGCTGGGCGCGGTGGCGCACACCTGTAATCCCAGCACTTAGGGAGGCTGAGACAGGAGAATCGCGAGTTCAAAGCCAGCCTCAGCAACGGCGAGGTGCTAAGCAGCTCAGTGAGACCCTGTCTCTACATAAAACACAAAAAAAATAGGGCTGGGGATGTGGCTCAGTGGTCGAGAGCCCCTGAGTTCAATCCCCAGTACCAAAAAAAAAAAAAAACTTGGCCACAGGCTGAAAGTTCTGTACCCTCAACCACTACATTATGCCATACAGAGAAAATGAATCATTTTAAAGATGTTTGAGAAATCACATTAATTCCTTTAATGCATATTGATAAAAACACATACATTTTTGATATCCACATTTATTATGCATACACCATGCACTGTGGCTAAAGTTCCTGAATGACCCTAGCAATGACATCTCTTATGTAACAATGAATTGATGTATAACATCCCTATGTATTCAATAGGAAAACATATTGCTTTATCACCTGAAGACAGTGAGTCTTCAGTCTTGATGCTTAGCCTTAATTATGACTCCAGGAAAGTAGAGAAATATATACCAGCATTAGTTCTTTCCTTGCTCACTGTATCCTTAGCTCCTTGCACACAATGTTTCATGGACACTAAATACTTAATAATTCTTTTTGTAGAATTACATTGATAATGAGTACTTCTTGATTATGTGAACATTATCTATTATGTCACCTGGTAAATTATGTAACCAATGATAGTTGTTTCCTCATATTTAACCCAGAGCTATGTAGGACTTGCTTATTGTGCATTATCAAAAAAGTCATATCTAGAAAAGCCAGAAAGAAAAATAAGTTTTGTAGGATCATCAAATGTATACCAAGTCATAGATTAGATTCCATATACCTTATTCTTGTGTTTTAAAATACAAGCCTCTTCTGTGCTGGAGATAAAGTATTTTCTGACTACTTTGGAAGTTGCAATAAAAGAAGCCACAAAATCCAACTGAGTCAAATTATTGCCTTAGAAAGTTTGAAGATTGGCCCTATAGTTCCAACATACTGTGGTCTGGAAGAATTCCAGAATCTTATTTTCCGGCAAAGAATCAAAAAGGGAAAAAAAGTTCTTTTTACTTCCCTTTTAAGGTGTTTGTATTTTTCTTCTGCTATATGACCTTATGTCCATTGACAGATGGTTTTAGCCACAGCTTAGATATTTCAGTTGGCACCAGTCATTGTTTTAAAAATATTTATGTAAACAGTACATTTTCTCTTCAAATCAAAATTAACATAGAGATGCTATCATGGTAACAGAGCTATTTTCGAATTTCTTGCCCCACCCCTACCCTGTCTTTCTCTTGCTTTCTCCTGCCCCTTCTTCTTTTGAAATGAGAACGTAAAATGAAAAGGGTAATAAAGCTAACCTAAGCTAAATTTGCGAAGTTGACACAGCCTCTTGAAATGTCTACAAAATAAATGGAAATATTTAGAAAATGTTTTCTTCAAATCACACACAAAAAAATTGAATTGAAATTTATAATATGGTTGAAAGTTCTCACTCTCAAGTTCAGACAGACGGTAAAATCTACTTTAATTTGGACATAATTAAGGAATCTTTAGCAATTTGGACTGAGGCCCAGCTGAGGCTTATTCTACATTTCATATATTTGCCAATAAGAAAATTAATAGAACTAACAAATTGTTTTTGAGCAATTTAAACTTACATTGTCTTATAAACCATTAGAATGTTCAATGCCTGTCATATTTTAGTACAACTTTGTTATCCTATGTATTATTGGTTTAAGAAAAATCACATTTCTTTCAAATTTTCAAAGTGTAGACACTTTCTCCTGAGATAATCTTGATGTGGTTTAGAAAACTAGACTGAATTGCATTTGTTTCTTTGATCATTCATTAAAAAAATAATGAAGTTGCCCTCAAACTTATTTCCTTCCTCTTCAATTTAGATTTCTATTTAAAAATTTAAGCTTATTAAAGCCTCTAGATATATTGGCAGTAGAGATGGTAGGGTTTCCAAGGCTCTAAATTATTTAATTCTGAATAACATCTATACAATAAGAAATATAAGCCAATATAAGAAAATTGATGGGAAACCCTATGGTATTTTCCATGTTTCCCAAAAGTTGTACATGACTTTTCATGATCTCATTTAGTGTTCATATAAATGTTCTCATTATTGAGGAAAATTTATTTCTTTTCAAGAAGGGAGAGAATTGGGCAGGAATTCTATGGATCACTTAAAGTTCTCATCTTCGTTCATTCATGTATGTGTAAAATGACAATATTAGAACAAAGATTGTCTTAGTCTTAAGGCCTTTGCATATAGTAAATCTAAGCAAACATGGCTTATATTTCCCTATGGTAAGACTGCAAATAGAGACATGCTTTTTTCCCCTGGAGATTTTTCCTTTTGTACTTAAATAAATGTTTGAAATGTACGTGTTTCTACTTAGTATGCTGTACGTAATGGCTCAATGGAAAGATTAGCATCATTTATTTTTCCTTGTTTTATCATTGGTGTTATTACTGACAGTGCATTTAATAGTAGTGTATGTATGCTACTGACATTGGACTGTAGACCCAAATAGCTGATTATTTGTCAACATAGAAAGATAATCTTGGATTTTTAATGAAAAATAGAGAAATCAATTAAAATGTTAATTAATAATATTCTTTTTTTCTAATCACAATTCCAAAATATTGCATTATTTTAGCAGTAGTAAAAGTGCCCTATATCCCCATAGACTAGTATGTGTTGTGACATCATTTCAAATTATTAATATCATTGACATCATTTCAAAATACTGGAAGTGCATTGACATGATTATAGGGAAAATATGTGGTAATCATAATTTGATAAGAGGTTAATATTCAGACTATATAAATAACACCAACAAATCAACATGAAAAAATATATGTCAAAGTCTCGAAGAGACATTTCAACAAAGAAGATACACAAATGGCCACTATGCTCATGAAAAGATAATCAGCCTCTTTAATTAGGGAAATATGAATACAAACTACAATGAGATACCTCCTTATACCATTAGGATGGCTATTATCAAAAATTAGAGAATACATGTTTTCAAAGATATAGAGAAATTGTACTCTTTATGCACTCTTGTTGGGAATATAAAATGGTTCAAGCAGTATATAGTGGTTCCTCAAAATATTATAACGTCTGATTGTATACCCAAAAGAAATGAGAGCAAGGGCTCAAGTAGTTATTTGTAGATCCATGTTCACAGCAGCATTATTCCCAATAGACAAAAGGTAGTAGCACCCAATTGTCCTTGACAGATGCATAAAATGTAATATTATACACCTATAAAAAGGAAGGGAATTCTGAAATGCAATTGAAGACATTATACTAAGTAAAATAAGCATGTCATAAAAGGACGTGGTTATACTTATACGAGGTAACTAGCCCAGTCAAACTTACTGAGACAGAAGGTAGAATGGTAATTGGCAAGGGCTGTGGCAGGAGGAGATGGGAAGTTATTTTTCAATGGGTACAGAGTTCACGATTCAGATAAGGAACAAAGTTCTGGAGATTGATCATAATGGTATTGGCACAGGAATATGAATGTACTCAGGTTGGAAAAAAGCAAGTAAATCAGGGGTTGGGGATTTAACTTAGTGGCAGAGCTTGCCTAACATGTGCAGAGCCCTGAGTTTGATCCTCGGCCTTGAAAAAAAGAAAGGTAACAGCAAGTAAATTAATTTTAGTTTATGCACATGCAAAATGCCCCTTAAATACTTTTGAAAAAGAGATGAGATGGAATGACAAAATCAAAATGAATAAATACATGGATAAACAAGTGAGTAGTTTCACAGGCAAAACTGAACTGTGTAAATGATTAACTATGAATTAACTGTAATTATTTACCTCATCAAATATTAGTCTCAAATATGTTACTTATAAATATTAATCAGAATAGCAAGGTTCAAGGAAATTAATCAACCTTAACCAGCTTCATTATTGTAAGTAAGATTTAAGATAATTGAATATGAATTGAAATGTACTAACTTTTATAACCAAATGACCTCAAAATTTTGGCCTTAAATTCATAAATGTTTAGTTCTTATTCACATTGTACATCAAATGTACAGTGGAATCTATTCCACATAGAGACACACACTTTTCCTAAGGGGAAAAAAAAAGCATAGAGGATCACATGGAAATGTTTTACCATCTTAGGGAGCACCCCATATCACTTGCATTCATATTTACTGGTCACAACTCAATCTCATTTTAATCTAGGGAAGATAAAACAATGCAGCCTTCAGGATCTCAAGAGGACTAGCAAATTATATTTGGTAGATACATGGCATTGTCTTCCTCAAGCATAAAGTCAAAACACAATTTCAGGTATTGTCTCAAATCTGTCTCCAGAAATTATCAGTTTTAGAGGCTATAATGTTATAGTGGAATAAAGAATAGATGTTTTTATGAATACAAGAGCAAAATATATGTAGCTTCATATATATCAGAGGATACATCTCTTTCTCTAGAAAAATTCCATTATGAGCTTTCTATTTGAAGGATGAGTGTTCCAAATAGAGTGAAGAGCAATTTAAAATTCTTGAGGTATCTGTGTGACTGATATTTTCAAAGAACACCAAGGAAGTCAGTATGTCTGGAGTGGAATGAGCAAGAGGACTAGTAGAAAATGGATCTGAAAGCCAGAGGAGAATCAGGTCATGCAGCATCTTGGGAGCCATTATAAGAACCTCTAAAACATGATTTTTTTTGAAGCACAGTATTTCATTATATGGCCGTATCAAATTAAACTATCAGGGTCATTAAGCAGATTCACACTTTTTGGTAAACACAAAGCATTGTCTTCCATAGGCATAGAGCCAAAACACAATTTTAGGAATTATCTCCAAATCTGTGTTCAAAAATGGTCAGTTTTAGGAGCTAAGATTTTATGGTGGGATTAAAAAATAGTTGTTCTTTTAAATATAATTCTAGACAACTGTTATAGACCACTATATGTATTCATATCTGTGTACATGCAAAATTATCCAGCAATGCAGAAAGGGCATAAAGGACATGTCCAGAGTATTCTCAGATATACTAAATATGGATGATCACTGTCACCTGAACTATCAAGAAAGGTATTCTTGAGGGTTGTGGGTGTAGCTCAGTGGTACAGCACTTGCCTATTATGTGCAAAGCCCTAGATTTGATACTCAGCAGCAACAAAAACAAAAAGGTATCCTGGAAATAGTAGTATCAAATTTTTTTAAAGCTAAATCATATAAAAATCATTCCGAGAAAAGTGGCAAAAAAATGCAGAGGAAAAAAATGTATTGTTTTCCTACTATATTATGCTCCCTTCCCTATGACACACATTCCTATCTCAAAGAGTGATACTCCTTGAACACATTCAGGACTCAAAGGTGACTGATTCAGGTTGAATCCATAAGACCAGATTCTTTAAAGACTGAACAATTTCAATATACTCAAACAATTGTTTTGAGAGTTGATATTTTGCTGAAATTATTGTGATATTCTTACTGTTACTGTTCTTATAGCTCTATTTTATTTCAGTTCAATATTTATTTAAATTTTTATTGTGTGTATTAAGGTGTACCTCAATATACACATACATTGTAAAATGATTATTAACCATTGTCAAGCAAATTAACATACCAATCACCTCTTTGTGTGTATGTGTGTGTGTATGCATGAAAGAGAAACACTTAAAAATCTACTGTCTTACCAAATGTCTACTATAAAATACAAGCTTATTAATCATAGTCTTCACCCTGTACCTTGAATCTCTAGATATGTTTATCTTATATGTCATAGTTTAGATTGGGAATGTCCCCTAGATAACTTATGTATTGAAAGCATAATCCCCCATGCAGTGTTTCATAGATGGAATTTTTAGGCAATGACAACTGAAACCTCATCAGTGGATTAATCCATTTGATAATAATTTGGATGGACTGCTGGGTGGTAACTGCAGGCAAGTGGGGTATGGCTGGAGGAAGTTGGTCACTGAGGATGCACCTTTGGGGATATTTCGTCACTGGATACTATTTCTCTCTTTCCTGCTGCTATGACCTGAGCAGCCTTCCTATGCCACGTCCTTCTGCCATATCAGGCCCAGATTAATGGAATTGACAGACAATGGACTGAGACCTCTGAAACTATGAGCCAAAATAAACTTTTCCTCCCCTAAGTTGTTCTTAGGAAGTAATTTGGTCACAGTGACACGAAGCTGACTAACACACTATAGAACAGCAACTTTGTACCCTTTGATTTGAATCTTTACATTTTTCCTACCTCCCTGCTACTGGTAATCACCAGTCTGTTCTCTGTTTCTATTTTACAATTTTTAGACTCTGCATGTAGGTAAAATTATACAGTATGTTTTTTCTATGTCTGAAAAGTTTCACTTAGCACAGAAAGCAGTCACCAAAATGAAAAGGCAGCCTACAGAATGGAGAAATATTTCAAAAACATGTGTCTGATAAGGATTTAAAATGAAAACTATATAAGAAAACTCCTACAACTTGATAACCCCACAAAAATAACATAAAAAATTTAAAAACCAAGAATGACTCCTCTAAAATGGTCAAAGGAACTAAACTGAGGTATATTAAAAGGTGCTCAAAATTCACTAATCACCAGGAAAATGCAAAACTAAACCTCACATGTGACCAATAACAAGATAATTTTCACTAGTAGCCTTTTGGCTTAAATTACCTAGGTAATTGCATTAATTCTTAACTTGAGGGCAAATAGATGCTTCTAAAAAAGTATATGCCTGTTCAGACATTTCTACATTCTTTTTGTTTCTTTTTTTAACCCCCAAATACCATTTCTGGCAAAGAATTATTTAGAGCCAAGCAGCAAATTTATATCCCTACAAGAATGTAAGTTTCCCATCTGAAACTCTAAAATCATTTAATTTATATTGGTTTTGATAAAATCAAGGGGTGGAAAAGGATAAGAAAATGATTTCAAATCATGGGCCTACTTTATTCCTAAGATTGAGATATTTTATGGATGACAGCTAAATTAAATTGGAATGAGAATTGCTCACAATGATGAATGCCACTGTTCATTCACTGTAACTAGAAAAGAAAAAGAAAGCAATTTTTCTTTAAAGAGAAAATCAATAGGCTAAGGAATGATCAATTACTGAAGACAAATTCCTGCGAAACCTGATCAAGAGTTTCAGCTTCATTATCCTCTTTAAGCTCATGAGGCCTCTGCCCAGATTGTGGATGAGATTCTTCAGAAACTTTTGCACCCTAGCCACTGAATTTGGGCCTACAAGTAGCTGAGAAAGCCTAGGTATGCCTGTCATTCATTATTTTTTTGTTTAAATTTTATTGTTTTTTTTTTGTTATACATGATAGTAGAATTCATTTTGATATAATTATACAAGCATGGATTTTATCTTATTTTAATTAGTACCCCTTTCTTATGGATGTAGACAATGGTAGGATTCACTATGGTGTACTCATATAAGTACATAGAAAATCATGGCTTACTTTCCTATGGCACTAAGCAGCTAAAATCAGATAAGCCGTTCATTCATTCAAAAACAAATATTTTGAGCATACATTATGAGTTAAGTAAAAGGATAAGAGAATGCAAACAGAAATAGAAGCATTTGATGTCCCTAAAGAGAACAATATCCATCTAATATTAAGCCATATCCACTGTGTACTGGGGATCTGTGACTACCAAGGCCTTGGGTATTTGACAGCCCTCCCAAATCTGCATATTGCCATATCACTCCTCTATCAGAATCACAGACAATTCTGACAAGTCTTCTTCCTCATTTGCTTCTGTCTTGGCCTCATGCCATCATGTAGCAAGGAAAATCTATAAATATGAACTAGCTCACAAGCAGCTGAGGAAATCTACAATAGAGACGATGGTGCTAATCATGATAAATGTTCTTTTTGTACTGGTTTATAACATAATTTTATATTAAAGATTAGTTTTTTCTTTTTAAAATACTGAACAGATTGGGGTGGAGTTGTGGCTCAGTAGTAGAGCGCTTGCCTAGCATGTGAGAAGCACTAGATTCGATCCTCAGCACCACATAAAAATGAATAAGTAAAATAAAGGTGGTGTGTCCATCTACAACTAAAAAACATAAAAAAATAAAATAAAATGCTGAACAGATGATAGGTCACAGACTTCAGTTATCCATACAAGGTGTATGGTCTTCATTTATTATGACCACTTTTTTGCATAAAATCTCAGCAATAGTAAAGGGATTTCAAGATAACTCAAGTAGGATTATTACACAAAAAGGATGTTATAGAAGATGCATTCATAGATTTTTTTCTCTAAATAGTTGTATTTATGTCTACATGCTGAGGTTTAGCCCCAGTGAGTCCAGGGGTCCTCAAGGCGGTGTACAGTTGGTGCAGTGGAGAGACAAGATGAACTCAATTACTGCATCAGAAGGTCTCTCTTGAGTGACCATGAGGTTTATTTTTTAAAATATTTTTTTAGTTGTAGATGGACACAATACCTTTATTTATTTTTATGTGGTGCTGAGGATCAAATCCAGTGCCTCACGCATTCAAGGCAAGCGCTCTACCACTGAGCTACAATCCCAGCCCCCACGAGGTTTATTTTTATATCTTTCTACAAGGAAGTCCAGAACATTGTTTTTCCATATTTAGCTGTGTTTACTGTATTACAAAGAATTTTGTTTTTGTACATGTTCTTTCACTTTTCCTACTGGCATCCTACACAATTTCCTCATAACTCTATTGACCTTATACAGTCTTAAAGTTACACAAAGGTGAGAGACAAGTAAAGGTTATCATGCTAAATAAAGAAGAAAAGGTACAGAATTCTATTTTTTGTCTCCCACTATGTCTATCAAGTGGTAGGTTTAATTTTTATTCATATTCTCTTAAGCAATATCTGCAAGGTAATTTCCTATAATATCTATTTAGCTGCTTGATTAGGTCATTTCTATTTTTCTTGTTTTTCCAACCCAGGGATGAAATCGTCCCAGTCTCTTATGAAAGGGCAAGCTTTGTACATCAACCCATTTACCATTAGGATTTACCATATGTCTGCCATTTTCATCATAAATTCTGGTATAGGGCAAAGGAGGGCCAGTGGGGGGTGGAAAAGTCATCTTGTTTATTTCAGCTCCTCCAAGGGGGAACCATAATCGTCTTCCAATTTTGTAAGCCACAGATGGTGGTCCCTGGATTGTAGGAACCACTTTCTTATGGGAATTTCTATTTTTGAGTAATCTTAAACTTTTTGGTTTAGGTGGGGAAGTTAATAATGAAGCCTTTCCAATGAACTCCCTGTTTGCCTTAGCTATTTCAGGAGAATTAGTTTCGTTTTTGTAAGGCCAGTCAGGACATAATTGTGTACACTTGGTAATATATTCGTAATCCCTTTTTGTTTTACAGCATTTCTAAGAATGGGCCAATTGTTTATTTCTCCAGGTAATTATTCCCAGCATTATTATTGTTCCCAGGAGAAGTAACCTGAGGCTTGTCCAAGAGCACAGGCCTTGCCAGGTTCCCCTCCAGGTTTGGATCTTGTCAAACACTTGGAGTGGCATTGCTCATGCCATCTACATATGTTTGTATGTGATTATCTGGGAAGCCATAGTTCACTAATAAGGAGACAAATAAGATAATAGTATAAGACTGGCCATAGCTTCCAAGTGCAACTGGAATAAAGTTATTTTTTTCTATTCAATATGTACTAATAAAGAAATATAATTGTCCCATTACATGATCATAAGAAATTTAATTATAAGAAATCATTGACTCTTTTCTAACTCAACTTCTGAAACATTGGAATACATTTAAAATCATGTAAACCCAATGTGTAGAAGCTGTAGAGTTTTGACTTCAATTTAAGAAATGTTTAATAGTCAAAACTCTATGTAGGATGGTCTGCCTCCAAGGTAACATATTACCTCATGACACACTATAGGATGAAATGAAGGCATGAAGTATTTGATGTATCTCATCTTGAGAATGGTGAGAGACATGTATTCTGCCCTATTAAGAAAGTTCAAGTATCAGCACAATGTTTTGAAATATTTTGCATTGATAAAAATTAAAGAAGTGTTCAAAAAGGAGGAGGTACGTGAAAAAGATTTCAATTTGAAGGAGGTCCCAAAAGACAAAGCTGGAACATTTTAAAGAGTAAAATCCATAATAATAGCATTGAATTGACACCTACAGAATAAAATATATATCTACATAATGGGGGGGCATGGGAAGAATGGAGGAACTTTTGTCAAAGGGGAAGGAAGGGAGGAGAAGGGATTTAGGGGCAGGAAAGATGGTGGAATGAGATGGATATCATCACCCTAAGTACATGTACGACTGCACATATGGTGCAACTCTATGTCATATACAGTCAAAGAGATGAAAAGTTGTGCTCCATTTGTGTAAAATGAATCAAAATGCATTCTACTGTCAGATATACCAAATTAGAATAAATAAATAAATAAATAATAGATAAATATCCATGAGTAGTCCATAAAGAGATAAATAAATAATTGCATAAATATGCAAATTCAGGAATGAACAATTCTTTCTTACAAAGAAATACAATTTATAAATGTGGAAGGATTGAGAGAATTAGAAAATAATACTAAATACAAATTGTGGGAAGTGAAATTCACCAATGTATCTCAGTTCTCCCTAAAGTTAGTGAGCAAAAGTTTAAAGAGAAATGATATTTTCATAGTTTCAAAATATTATCCCAAGATATTTATTAATTGAAAAAGGAATATTTATAACTTCATAATGAAGAAACCAACCAAACCCCACCTTCACAAAGTGTTCAAGATTAACATCAACAAGCCAGGCACATTGGCACACACCTGTCATCCCAGTTTGGGAGGCTGAGACAGGAGAATTGCGAGTTCAAAGCCAGCTTCAGCAACAGTGAGGTGCTAAGCAACTCAGTGAGACCCTGTCTCTACATAAAACACAAAATAGAACTGGGGATGTGGCTCAGTGGTCCTGAGTTCAATCCCCGGTACCAAAAAAAAAAAAAAAAATAGAATCTATCCTGTGCATACAGAAATAAGAAAGACCACCTCATGAATCCTTTGATATGTAACAGAGAAATGCATCTCATCTCTGTACCATTCTTCTCTCAAATCCACAATCCCAGGCTGGGACTGTAGCGCAGTGGTAGAGCGCTTGCCTCGCATGCGTGAGGTACTGGGTTCGATTCTCAGCAACACATAAAAATAAATAAAATAAAGATATTGTGTCCATCTACAACTAAAAGAAATTTTTAAAAAAACCCCACAATCCCAGTCAAATCATGAGACAACTTCAGATACACAAAAATTGAAGGAAATTGTACAGACAACTGACCAGTACTTCCCAAAACTGTTAAGATCATAAAGACAAGGAAAGATTTAGGATTGTCATGGATTGGAGGAGAATAAGGAGACATGACATCTAAATTAAAATGTGATGCACTGCATTTGATTCTGAACAGAAAAAGGACACTAGAAGAAAAGCTAGTGGAATCCAAACAAATTCTGTAGATTAGTTAATAGCAAGAGTCCAATGTCAACTTCTTGGTTTTGATAACTGTACTATGATTTAATAAGAGAGTAGAGGAAACTGAAGAAAGAGCACTTTGTACTATTTTGTAACTTTTCTATAAATCTCAAATTATTTTAAAACAAAAAGTTATAAAAAAATTAAGCGGCATAATAGATCTAAGATTGTAGCAGTTTGGGTCTGGTAATTTCCAAAAGATAATTTGAAGAAATCTTTTTCATTTCATTATTTGTGTTACTACTTTCACTTGCTCTTTGATTACTCTTATCTGCGTGATACTTTTCTAGTACATTGGAAAATAATTTTCATGTTAAAAACAAAGTAAATATAATAAACCTTTTGCTTATCTAAAATAGGAGAATATTAACCCTTCTTCTATCTATATGTTACTTCACTTCTTAGCTTGAATATCAGAGCCATTTATTGGATATGAAGATAGAACATGGGACATTATCCAAATTCAGCTTTCAAAAAGTGAGGTATTTCATTCTAGTATGCATTTTAATGCAGTAATATATTTATCTCTTAAACTTTAAAAATTGGCTGCTTTAATGTACAACATGATGACTAAAGTAATAAAATTATATTATACTCAGGATTTTGTTAAATAAGTAGATTTTAGCTGCTCTTTTCCCCTAAAAAGTAATTATGTGAGATGATAGATATGTTAATCCACTTAATTATAGTAACTGTTTTATCATCTAGACATATCTGATGACAAGTAAACCTCAAAAATATACAAAATTTTTATCTTTTAAAAAATTGGCCACTGGGGCTGGAGTTGTGGCTCAGTGGTAGAGCGCTTGCCTTGCACGAGTGAGGCACTGGGTTCGATCCTCAGGACCACATTAAGAAAAAAATAAATGAAACAAAATAAAAGTATAAAAAAATTGGCCACTGGATAAGGCTTACATTTTGTATTGTAACCACAAAAGGCTATCATGACCAACATGTTTTAAATAATAAAAATAATAACAATGATAATGACAAACATTTAGTGTGCCAGATGCATTGATATATAATCTACGTGTATTATCTAATTTATTAATAATAATCATAATTATGAATTACTAATAGATATTGAGTGCATTCTATGTACCAAATTTTGCCAAATATTTTGCATGATTTATTTAACTTTCATCACAAATCTGAGATAGGTAATCTATTCTGCCTTATACAGATGAAGAAACTGCAAATTAGGTTAAAGTGACATATCTGTGACATAATAGACTGGAAGCTCCAACCTAAGCAATTGAATTCAGAGCCTTTACTCTTAAAACCGTATAAAATACTTCAACCAGATATTTAACAATCCTGGTGAGTGGGGGAGGTAACATAAGAAATCCTCTAATTCTAGGGAAAAAGTTTTCAAATTTGGCTTCACTTTAGAATCTAGTGAAGCTTGTATGCCTCCCAGACTCCAGATCATAGCACATACTCGTTACATCAAAATTGCCTGATGGGACACTCAGGTATCAGTGATTTTCTTTACTGTGTCTCCAGATAATGTCAAACTCCCATCAAGTTTGAGAATCCATGCTCTAGAATTAATTGTTGCATGATTTCACAAAGTACCAGGGGGAGAAGACAGTCAGGCAAGCTAAGCACACAATATAGAAATCAGAAGTTTATGATTCATATATTATTGTAGAGAGGCTCTAATTATTAATGAAAGTTTTTTCCTATCTCAATATTTCAATAAGCGCATATTCCTTTTGTGAATAAATTGATTACATATTCTATTGCAGCAATATTTTTCCATAGTCTTTTAAGAATGAAAAATAATTATAGCTTAAAAAATTATTGAGAAAGAAGAATTATTGAAGTTGGTAATTATGCAGAGTTGTTTTTTCCCAGAGTCTTTCATATCTTGATCTCCCTACTTGGCAGTTAGTAAATGCAATTGCAATATTGTTCTCTTTTACATTTTTTCCTCTAAAGTATCTAAATATTATCACTTAAAAGGGAGGTGAGGGAGCCATGTGGGCCTTCCCAACAAGTTGGAGCCCAGAGAGATGGAGAGGGGTTCCGGGGAAGATGATATGGGGTCTCTCTGGACGGTGGTGGCCATTCGCGAAGTCAATCTCCCCAGGCCCCTGGGTGTAGGTAAAAATTTGCTCTGTCCCAGTGAGATGTAGAAACACTCGGAGCGAGAAGCAGAAAACACCGTTTATTCCAGAAAGTGTAGAAACTTAAATACACTCTTGGACCAATCAGATCCAAAGGTCACAAACAAAGGGGTGCATTCTGGCAGGAGCACAGACTATTAGCATAGAATGGGGAAAGATGGAAGGGAGGGGTTGAAGGTATGGAGATGCTCCTATGAAATATCACTAAATAAATTATGGATATATTTTCTCTTTTGCCTTATTTTTAACATACTTTTACTATTTGTTTCATGTCTATGACATAATAATTAATTTATTATTATTTTTAAATATAGATGTTTTATTTCTGTACAGTTTAGTGAAAAGTTGAAGCAATTACCCAAATCATTCAAGGAAAAGAAAAAGGAATTATAAACAAAATTCATACTGTTCAACCTGGGCATGTGCTGAAATTCTGGAAATAAACCCCCTCAAATTTCTCATTAATATATAGAGAGAGAGCATGCATTTATTCTGCTAATGCGTATGGCAAGTAGGTCCCTTATGGTTTTTACTCAAAAAGGTACACATTTATGGAGATAGGAAATACTGATATTAAATGCTCTTGTTTGATTGCAAAAATGTTGCAATAAAATAAATTGAAAAAAATTGAAAGCATAATGCTATTGAGTGAATCTCTGAAACCCAGGACTTCAACAGTGTCATTTCAGGACCCAGGGACAAAATAAGATAGCAAACCAATACAAGGGCTAATCTCCCCAGCTCTGCAGGGAATCCTGTGCCACTCATGCTTCCTGGGTATACTGGGATACTGTTGGTACAGATGATGGCATTCTCTAGAAAGTACTAACAGTGAATTTCCGTTTGGTGGTGTCCTGAAGAATGGCCATTGGTTAAGCAGCAAAAAAACAGCGGAGACTGGAAAAGCACCTAGCTCAATTGTGAACATATATATGACAATTCTTTGCTATTCACCAGAAACAATCAGGTGTACTTGCTTTGGAGGAGTCTTACATTCCAGTCTAGAGGCCTAAAGTTTCAAAAACTGGGCATTTAAATGTAATAAGGAAAGAAAGACAATGTGACCTCATTTTATTCTCATAGCCAAATGAAACCTGGGTATGAAAATTAGACAAAACAAATCTGATAAATGCACATGGAAATATTGTGTTTATTGAAACTTCTTTCACCTTTTACTTCTACTTCCTTATCTCTTACACAGCAAGAGCCTCACAACCTTTAATGGAAGTCTCAGAGACAAAAACTAATTAAAATCTGTTTATCAAAAATTTATTGACTAACTACAGTGTATAAAGCATTATTTTAAAAAGATATTACAGCATCATTAAGACATGGTCTAGACCACAATAAATTTATGTAAGCCATCTAAAAGTGAAGTCTTGAAAATGTTTCTTCTGATTTAATCAAAGATTATACTCTTATTAAATCTTTACTATATGTTAGACACTATATATTAGGATGGAATCTGATGTCCAGAGAATAAGAGGCAAGAGAAAACTCAAACTACAGTTAGTAATGACCACATACCATTTATACTACACCAGAAACATACATAAACACCCCTCTACAACTAAAATACCTAGCAGCTTAGGTCATACCAGAGATAAGGACATACAAAGGAAAGGAAGACCATTGAGGGATAAGGATTTATCCAACATGATTAAACTTTAAACTAGATAGTAACTTGGTTTTGGCTTACAAAATGCTAAATTATATTGAGTATGCTAGAAAGGAATAGATCTGTCCATTTGTTCTATGTAGATTTGGGACTTGAGAGTAATACTGAGTTTCATTATATGTAATGAGGTCACTTTTTTTTCATGCCCCAGTTTGTGACTTTCAGATTCATCACTAACCATATTACTTTGGAAATTATTTAAACAAATTAATCAGTTATCAGTTATTTCAACAAATTAATCAATTCTTTTTAGGTGGGTGTGTCTAAATTATTATATTATTCAAATGTGATGTATAAAAATAGAATGCTGCCTAATTGCCATATTAACCCCCAAATTTATCATTAGCCCTAAAATTGCCATATTAGAATGGGGTAGGCAGTTGCTGCCCAATGGATATAAAGTTTTACTTATACAAGATGAATAAATTCTAGAGATTTGCTATTCAATGTTGCACCTAAAGTTAACAACTGTATTGGGCACTTAAAAATTACTAAAAAGAGCCAGGCATGGTGGCACAAACCTGTAATCCCAGCAGCCCAGGAGGCTGAGGCAGGAGGATCACGAGTTCAAAGCCAGTCTCAGCAACTGTGAGGCACTCAGCAACTTTCTGAGACCTTGTCTCTAAATAAAATACAAAATAGGGATGGGGATGTGGCTCAGTGGTTGAGTACCTCTGAGTTCAATCCCTAGTACCCCCAAAAAAATCACTAAAAGAGAAGACCTTGATGTTATGTTTTCTTATCACAATTAAAAAATACAGAGAAAAAAAGAATAGAAGATTATTTCCCCTTTACTCTACATGTTCTGTTTTTTCTTTTGGTTCTCATTTTAGTTATACATGATATTAGATTCCATTTTGACATAATTATACAAGTGTGGAATATATCTGGATCTAATTCGGTGCCCATTACGTACCCCCTGTCTTGTTCCCTTCCCTCTACTCTACTGATCTTTCTGTCATTTACCCATAGGTATTTTTTTTAATTAGTGTCTTGTGGATGTACATGATCGTGAAATTCACTGTGGTATATTCACATATGCACAAAGGAAAGTTAGGTCAGACTCATTCCACTGTCTTTCCTTTATTTTCCTTCCTCAGCTAGTAACATTCTTTGCAGTCTCAAAGTTTTCTCAGAAATCTTTCCTTCTGCTTTGAACACTCTCCAACTGCATCCTCTCCAGAAACATGCCATACTTTTGTTCATTTAACTTCTATACTTCAAAGATTAGGGTGGATTCTCCTGTGTACACTTACCTATATAGCATTTATCACAGTTTATAATTGCAATTATATGCTTGAGTGAGTCTGTGTCACCAAGTATGTCTATATCCATGTTGCTTGCTATCATTTTCTTAATGACTAGCATACTGATTGCTCATAAGATGTCCTCAATAATTATTATTTGAATGAATGAATGAATTAGTGTATGAATTATGGCGTAGCAAAAACTGAGCCATCCAGGGCAGGCTTCACATGGGAAATTAACGTAGATTAACAATAATGAAAGCCACTAGAGAGAGTTTTGTTGTTGAGTGCATGACCTTTGGTTCACAATTCTGCTTGACCATCTACTTAGATGTCACCTTTCCATTTCTACGTTTCAAGTTTCTCATTGTAAGAATAGGGACAAGAAGATTTTTGTACCTCATAGGGTTTTGTATAAATTCAATAAAAGAAAGTATTGTATATAAAGTTCTTAATACAGTGCCTGCTTTTTAGTAATAGCTCATTAATGATAATTATTATTGCACTTATTCTTGTAAAGTTTATGTTAAATTTCATTAAGAGATGGTTTGAGAGATTGGCATGTGTCTTAGTGGAGGTATTTAACCAGAGGCTTGGAATGCTAGCAATGAGAACATTATGTCATAATGTTAAAACATAAATTCCAAAGTCAGGTCTAAATAAAGTATCCTCACCAGGAAGAAGCACTAAGTGATGGGCTAATGTCCAGATAGTATGCAAATAGTGAAAATGGAATTAGGGAGCATTAATCCTTGTATTTCACACAGTAATCTTTGAGAGACTGAGACTTTTGAAACAGAAACTTCAAGAATAGAAGATAACACAAGAACCCAATCTGTTGTGATTGGTAATAGACATATTTACAATAGACATGCTGTGGATGATTTTGAAGAGAGTCTTATTTTTAAGGCTGCTTATGAACTTGTCTCAGTCCTAGAAAAAAATAGTTATGCTTCTCTTGGGAATGAGTCATATATTCAATCATAGTTTTTGCTTGTTTAGGCTGGTTAGGAAGTTCATGGACTTATGTAGGGTCAACCAATAGCAAAGTATGGATTGTAATTAATCAATCAATGAACAACATAGCTTTGAAAAGAAACAAACTATTTCCATTGTTACATGTTTTTGAATAATTACAAGTTTTTCTATAGTATTTATCAAAGACATACATTTTCATTTATATTATGATTATTTTATTAGTATCAGCCTCTTCTCTGGAGACTAACCTCTGTAAAGACAGGAAAAGTGTTTATCTTCTTTAATTCTATACCCCCAGTTTCTGGTGCATTTCCTAGCAAATGGTAGATGCTCAAAAATACTTGTCAAAGAATGAATACAGGTTCACAGTAACTTGGAGAATTTATTTTGCATACTAACCTTATCTCATCCCAGTTTCATCTTATGTTTACCTTCTTTAAAGTTTTTGCACTAATTTTTTCACTTGTTTTTACGAATAAGTAGGATTTTTATTTTTATAAAAGCAGTATCTTTTTCTGCATAAAGCATTATAAAATTCAATAAACATAAAAATAACTCATAAATGTACTAAAAACAACTTTTAATGAAGAACATATTCTTCCAGAACATTAAATAAATATATATGTGTATATATATGCATGTGTGTATATATATACATATGATTCATGCAATATATATATATAGAGAAATATAGATATATGGATATCTATATATAAATATGAATGATTCATGCAGGTCCTCTCAGAGAGGAGAGTGAAAACTCACTTCTTTGTGTCCCAGATTTTATTAGGGGTAGAATGAAGATTGTTAGAATGCCTCACTCAAATATCATCTCTTGGCTAACAACGTAAGGACAACTGTGTCAGTTTCGCCTGGCTAACGTCTTAATTGGAACTGGTCTTACAAAATTTAGGGTGGGTAGACTCTGGTATTAATCATCCTGATTTCCAAGGTCTGGGAACCTCTGGGCTGTATTGTTTGTGTAGGGCCTTACTTAAGGTTTCTCAGCAATTAGGTCTTTTTTTTTTTTTGTACCAGGGATTTAACTCAGGGGTACTTGACCTCTGAGCCACATCCTCAGCCTTATTTTGTGTTTTATGTAGAGACAGGGTCTCACTGAGTTGCTTAGCACCTCGCCTTTGCTGAGGCTGGCTTTGAACTCGTGATTCTCCTGTCTTGACCTCCCAAAGTGCTGGGATTACAGGCTTGCGCCACTGCACCCGGCTTACCAATTAGGTCTTTTTAAGCAAATATATGCTTGACCTTTGATTCTTATCCCTTGGATTTATCTATCTTCTTTCCTTTGTATGAAGAATTGTTTATAGGGCTGAGATCAGGCAAGGATCCTGAAATAGCTATCTTGTCAGACCTTGCACTGCCATTGATGCAGGACTGTTCATTAACTTATTTGCTTTGTACTAAGTATTAAGTTCCTGATCCAGTTCTCATATATAACTTCTATCTAGCAATCTGAACTGAGGAGGGGCATAGGCGAAATTTTCTATTTGATGATAATATGATTGAACATTGAGAACATTTTAAAAACTACACTAAAACTGCTAGAAATGATAAATTCAGTAACGTTGTAGAATAAAAATAAATATAAAAATCAGCAGTATTTCAATGCACTATTGAGGAACTATCTGAAAAAAAGAATTAAGAAAACAAACTTCTTTACAGAAGCATAAGAATAAAAATAAAACACTTAGGAATAAATTTAAAAGAGAATTTAAAGATCCATATGATGAGAACTATAAACCTTATGTGGCAGAAATTGAAAATAATGCAAAGAAAAGGAAGGATAGCCTATGTTCAAGGATTGAAAGAATTAACTGTTAATATGCCATACTATCCAAAGAAGCACAGATTCAATTTAGTCCCTACCAAAATTCCAATGTCATTTTTCAGACACAGGAAAATACAATTCTCAAATATGTATAGAGCCACTAAAAACCTTGAATGCCCAAAGCAATCTTAAACAAGCAAACAAAACAATAAAAAAAGAAGCTGGAAGCATCACATGACCTGACTTTAAAGTCCATTACAAAGTTATAGTAATCAAAACAGCATAACATTGGCCTAACAGCAGACATAACAACCAGTAGAACAGGATAGAGTGCCTGGAAATAAAACCACATTTTTATTCATTTGAGGTTATTATGCTAAGTGAAATAAACCAAAGGAAGACAAATACTGCATAATCTTTCTTACAGGTGAAAATGGAAGAAATCAAACTCATAGAAACAGACAATAGAATGGTGATTTACCAGAGGCTGAAAGGTAGGGAATGAGGAGATGTTGGTCAAAAGGTACAAAGTTTCATTTAGACAGGAGCAATAAGTTTTAGAGACCCATTGCCCAGCATAGTGATTATAGTTACTAATAATGTACTATATCCTTCAAAACTGCTAGGAGTAGATTTTAATTGTGCCCCCAACAACAAAAAATGCTGTTTGTGAGGTGATGAACATGTTAACTACATTGTTTTAATCACTGTACACTGTATATATATACAAAAATGTTATATCTCACAAAATATTCATTTCTTACAAATTAAAAGTGAGCAAAACCACAGGGTAGTTATATTTTTATGTTTTTGTATACCCTCCCCCTGGGTGAAGCCTCTCCTCAGCTGTGGGGTTGTGAAAACAGAAGGAAAAAACTTTGAGGATAATTATTTCTTTGTCACCTATGCATAGCATTTATGATTGAACACATGGAAATCAGATGATTTCTGTTTAGAAACTTAATACCAATAGTAACACCAAAAGAGCTGGTTTTCCTTTTCATATAAATGTCATAATATACTAAAAATAAAACTGTTGCAGGAACTGGGTTTGAAAGTGGTGTGGCTGTAAATATCTTAACAGATTCCTGGGTTCCTCCTCCCCATATATAAGGTTTTCTACAATGTCTGTTTTCTACAGAATGTCAAGGAACCATTGCTTGAGATATGTTTTAGTCAACATTTTTGCTACTGTGACTAAAACACTCTAAAAGAACAATTGTGGAGGAGAGAAAGTTTATTTGGAGTTCATGGTTTCAGAGGTCTTAGTCCGCAGACATCAGGTGCCATTCTTTGGGACTCAAAGTGAGGCAGAACATTATAGTGGAAGAGTGTGGTGGAGGGAAGCAACTGACATGATGATTAGGAAGCAGAGAGAGTGATCTCTACTTGCCAGATACAAATATATACTCCAAAGGCACAGTCCCAATGACCCATTTCTACCAGCCACACCCTACCCACCTTCAGTTACCACTCAGTTAATCCTGTCAGGAGATTAATTCACCCAATCATTTCTCCTCTAAACTTTCTTCCACTATCTCACAAGCTTCTGGGTGACACATCACATCCAAACCATAACAAGATAGAAATAAATCAAATGTTATAGTATTTCAGATTGTTTTAATGACCTATCATGTATGTCACAACCACTCTTAAGACTTGATGGCCCAGGCAGTATTTAACAGTGTATTTAATTCCTAACTGTACTGGTGAACAGCATTTAACCTAAAGCTAACAGTGCAGAGAAGTCCAATGGAATCACCAGAGGAGCATGGATCCTGTAGCTTTCATCCATATGGGTGGAATTCCAGCTTCTCAATAAACCACTTGCCTAACCAAATGAACCCATAAGTGTTGTCAGCTTTCTATGGTGGAATCTGGGAAGCCTAACATTTTGCTTTCTGTTCAGGAAAATTAAAACACAGAAACATACATGCATGTACTATTGCAGAAAAATTGGACTTCACATAATCTCCAAGTCAAGCTATTTGTCAAAATCAGCTTTTGGAACATGAGTCTTTTAAAAATTAAATTTTTGTCTCTTCCATCGTGAACACTGTGGAGACAATTCAATAATTCTAACAACTTCTGCAAATATTCCAGGTTTGTTTCTGAGTGGGGCAACCCTGTTCTGCTGAATGGTGTGCCAGGTTTTCAACAAGAAATGATGAATGGAGAAAAGAAAAGAACCAGGACTTCAAAATAAAGTTGAAGAAGAAAGGGAGGATTAGGGCTGAAGAGAATGCTCTAGCCATAAACTTTCAATTCTAGATGTGAATTCAAGGGTTCAGAGTAAATGATAATGTATGAAGGGAGGTGTTTTTCACTAGTGCCAGTATACCAAGTTGAAATTCCTGAGCATGAAAACAAGGTTTTTTTGTAACTTGGCCTCTGACATTTCCTAACACTATACATTCCAAGCATTCTCAATTTCCCTGTTTGGGCATGCGCAGCTTATCTCATCTAACTTCTCCCTCACATTCCCTGTTTATCTAAATATGATCTATTTAATCTTTAAACTTAGTACAAGTGTCACCTCCTCTGGGACCCTTGTACTCCCTGACACCACTCCTGATTACCGACTGAGTTGTCTTGTTTCCCTAATTCAACAACAGACAGACAGGCTTTGACAGGGTGCTACTCCCCTCTCCTCAATAAATTGTCAACTCAGTGAAAACATGAATATAGACAAGTAGGTGAAACCTTTGTGATTGTGGGTGATCCACCTATTTGGAGCTGTTTACCTAGGAAGTAATTAATGAAAGGGAGGCAAAGGCTTGCTCTCACTGTGGCCTGTGCAGAGGGAATAAGTAACCGTTGGAGGTGTGGGCTGGCGGGAAATAAAAGGCTAAAAAGTAGTACTAAGAAATTAAGAAAACAAAGGACACAAGGAAAATATTGAAAGCGGGGGCTTGATGGGTTGAAAAGACCTGATAGGTCTGATCCTAACAAAGGGGAAAAGCTCACAAATGCTTTATTTATAGTGAAACACATCAACGGAATTTATTGTTAGTAAGGGTTTTTTAAGATAAACAAGAGGCTGTGGGACATTGGCCTGGTTGGGCCCTAATCACTTGTGCAGTAATTCTTCCTCCTCTAGGCACCTAGCACTTCTAAGGCTGTCTAGGTGCACTGGTATCTCTTTTACTCAAGGCTAGCAGGCATCTAAATTCAAAGTTATCAAACTCATAAATTCCATGCCAGGCATGGAATCAGCCCATTAACAGTATCCTCCTGCAAATGGGCATGTCTTTCTACACCTTCACATAGAAAGAGTCCTAGATGTGGCCGTCAGGTTGTCCAAGGCTATGGAGTTCAAAGCAATAATTTATTTGCTATTCTTGACAACCTGCTATCCAGGGAAAGAAGATTGACAAGAGTAAGCTAGGGTTCTAGGCACACAGGCAACATTTCAGAATCAGACTCCATGTAAGAGCCTGTTTTTAAAACTACTCTATAATAAAGGTTACAAGAGAAAGCTGCAGCTTCATGGAAATATGAGTGTCTATGACATTGACTGGGGTTACATAAAGGCACAATTTCAAGATACTGTGTGCTGTTGGAGTCCGGACAATGATTGTGAAAATGTTAAGTAGGGTATTTGAAAATAGGTGGAGCTACGCTTCTAGGCCAGGGTCTGGATGATTAAACTTTTGCTGGTTTAGATGAATATGGAAGTGAAGCAGACAATGGTCAGACCGGCAGGAAGCACATCTCAGGCCCAGTCCTGCAGAGAAGCCTTAACAGCTCAAAAAGAATGATCCATTCTTTGAGCTTTACTTTCTTCCTCTGCAAAATGAGAATTAAGAGATCATTTCATGGGAATGGTTTTTGATATTAAGTGTTATGGTTTAGATGTGAGGTGTCACCCAAAAGCTCATGTGTGAGACAATGCAAGAATGTTTGGAGGAGAAATGATTGGGTTAGGAAAGGCTTAACCCAATCTGTGAATTGATTCCCTGATGGGGATTAGCGGAGTGGTATCTGAAGGTATGTAGGATATAGCTGGAGGAAGTAGGTCACTGGGGGCATGACTTTGGGGTTTACATTTTGTCCCTGGAGAATGGAGTCTTTCTTTCTCTCTTTCTCCCCTCTCATCCATGTCCTGAGCCACTTCCCTCCCCCATACTCTTTGCCATGATGTTCTGCCTCAATTTGAGACCCGAGGAATGGAGCCTGCTGTTTATGGACTGAGACCTCTGAATCTGTGAGTCCCCAAGTAAACTCTTCCTCTTCTAAAATTGTTTTTGTCAGGTCTTATGGTCACAGCTGACTAAAACATTAAGTAATGCATGTCTAAGTAGTTAGCCTAATCCTCAGTAAATAATCAATGCTATTTTCCTATATTTCTTTTTCTCCCTTTTATAAAAAAAATAAAATCCATCTATTTTACATCCTGCATTTACCCAATATTTGACATTTTCAATGTTCAAAACACCAGCTCCTTCAGAGAATCTAGAAAATAAAGGCATACTTTTTAAGCATAAATATTAAGATTTCTCTCAGTGATAGTGACTATGAATAAAGGTTGCTTTAGTCTCTTATCATTTCAATACAGTGAAAGCTTAAAATGAATAATATTTTCAAAGAAAAAGTATACTTAGATTTATTTCCTATATCCCTGAGGGAATAACTGAGGCTACAGTGTAGAAGTCACAGAGCAACAGATTTTGATTTAATAGAAGAAAAATTCCTTTAAACAGATAGCTGGCCAATGATGAAATGAGAAGTTTCAATAGTTAGCAAATTTTACTACAAGAAGTTAAGTGCCCATGTGAACATTCCTTGGGGCTATTGCAGAAAGATACCCTGCATTTGTCCCTTCCTAATCTGATAAGCTACAAATTTATTAGTGTTATTGCATACATTATTAATACATTTTCTGTTGTATAAATAAATGATAGATACTATATTACATATTATTTTATATACATGATACATAAATAATATAGACAATAGATATATTTAAATAAAAATATTCATAATAAGTAGAAAAGATTGAATAATATATCCTATTATGCATATCTCTGCTTTATGATAACACATTGCTGAAACTTTTATAAGAAAATATGAGACTTTGATTGGAAAAGTTAACAAATACACATGTATCAACAACTGAAGGGTATTCACAAGAGACATTCTCATCATTTTTTTCTGTTATAGAATGTAGCATTTAGTTAATTTCTTCAGTAAGATTTGCAAATATCTAAACAAGGAAGACACATGTAGAAAGCAATGAGTCAACTTGATTGACACTCTTTGTTGGTCTTCCAACATCAAAAGAAAGTAATAGATGGAATAAAAATAATTTCATAGTTAGCATCTGGTAGCAAAGCAAACATGCTCACTTTTATTCGTTTCCCAGAAAATTTATACTCAGTAAGAAAAAGTATTATTAGTGAATCTGAAGGGAGGAGGAGGGTGCTTATGCTGCTTGTACATAAGCTTTGAAAGTATTGTGCATCACTTATGAAAAGATTTCTAGGAGTCTTTCTAAGCATATATTCCTTAAATAATCAAAAGAGCCTGATGGGACAGTCTGAAATAAATGTGATGTGTTTGGGGCATTCATTCCACTAAGCAGGAATTTATAATGTCTTTGTCTTTTAATTAATATTTTTAAAATTTAAAAATGGTAAACTTTCTTCTGTGAAGACCAAATGACAAAGTAAACCTCCAAAGCACAAGGCCCATTTCTGGCTTCATCAGCTGTAGAACATGAGTTAAACTCCCATTATAAATAGGGACTATAGAACTAATTCACTATTCAAACTATTGCAAAGTGCCTTTGGTGTTAATAGCCTTTGGTGTTTGGAAATAGCCTTTGAGTTACACACAACCACAGTGCTTTATTTTTCAGTGCAATCTAATTTGATATTATAACAGAGCATCCACACATTAAAAAAATTCTCTCAGGGCATGACTGTTTCAACATTTTTTAAAAATGCACCAGCTGTTATAAAAGATAAGTAAGTTAGGAAACGCTAAGCACTTTCTCTTCAGAAGCTGCAAATTTCTTTCAGGTAATATGAGAATAATGAAATGAACAGTTTTTAATGTCTCTTCTGTTACTCTTAATTTTATAAGATTATTTACTTATAATAAGTGGGTCTACCTTTACAATGTTTTGTCAACTATATACATCTATAAAATTACACCATGATTGAGGTATAGAAATTTTCCATTATTCCAGAAAGTTTCCTCATGCCTCAAGAAATTCAATCTCCACCATACCTAGACCAGAGCAACCGCCAATCTGCTTTATATGATACATTAATTAGTTTTGTCTCTTCTAGAATAGCACATAAATAGGATCATATAGCATGTACCATTTTGTGGCTGGCTTCTTTTATTCAGCATATTTTTAAGATTCATCAATATAGTAGTTATAGTTTGTTCCTTTCTTTTTTGTTAGTAATGTTCAATTATACATATATGCCAAAAATTTTTATCTATTCATTTGTTTGTTAATGGACATTCACTTTGATTTCAAGTCTAGCTAGCATGACTAACACTGCTACGAAAATGTAATATCAAGCCTTTTTTTTTTTTTTTGTGGTACCGAGGATTGAACCCAGGGGCACTTAACCACTGAGCCATATACCCAGCCCTTTTATATATTTTATTTAGAGACAGGGTCTTGCTGATTTGCTTAGGACCTCTCTAAATTGTTGAGGCTGGCTTTGAACTTGTGATCCTCCTGCCTCAGCCTCCCAAGCTTCTGGGATTACAGGCGTGCACCACCGTGCCCAGCTTTATCAAGCCTTTTCATTGGACACATATTATGTTTTCTCACCAGTAAATATTTAGTAATGTAGTAGATTAATAGATAATGTATTTGGAGTATTTTTAGCTTTGTAAGAAATGACAAATATTTTTCTAAAGTGATTTTGTAATTTTACCTTCTCATGATAAGTGTATGAGGATGCCAGTTTTTTGCATTTTCATTTATTATTTTGTTTTTAATTTTAATCCTTCCAGTGGATGTGTAGTATTGAATCGTATAATTTTAATGTACATGTCTCCAATTAGTAGTTATCATTTTAATCATTTCTGTGCCTTTTTATTGTAAACATTGTATTATAAACAAGCAAGTTATGGAATCAGTCTACTATAAATTGTAAGGTAAAAAACAGCCCTTTTGTAATTAAAAGCCCAAGGCAGTTCCTGCCCCAGGGGGTTCTGCTCTGGAATCTTCCACCTGGGAAACAAAGCCTAACTGCTCAGGTTAGCACATCAAAAGAAGACCGCCACTGCTTATCTGCCCTCAATTTTAAAGTGACCAATCCCTAGCTCTCCACGCGGTTTTGTAGTGGGCTCTATAAAATCCCTCCCGCGCGTCCCCTCTCTCTTTTTTTTTCCTCTTTCCTTTGCCCGGGCGCCCACTCCCCTGAATAAAGGATTTTCCTGGCTGCATGAGGTGTCCGTGTCTGGCTGGCTGATACCCTAACATAAATGATAGTAATATTGATACTTAACCTTTTAACCATTTTCTGTACTTGAGTTCACTAAATCCTTACCAGGTCAAAGAGGCAAACTACTAATGTCTTCTTTTCAAAAAGAAAGTGATATTCAGATTATGTAAGCAAATTATCCAAGATCAAAAAAATTTCTCCAAATATAATCAGCTCATGTTTCTCTGATCCCTACCAGGTATAAAAATACAGACTCCACTGATGATAGAAGAAACACTCCTAATATACCCAATCAGAACAACTGAAAATGAAGACAGATAATACTAAACATTGGCAAGAATTGGGCCACCACTCTTAGACACAATTGGTAAGGGTATAAATTGGTACAAATACTTCCAAAAACACTGTTTGCCAGTTTCTAATAAAACTTAAAACACTTGTGTACTCTATGTCCTCAAGAATAACATTTCTAGGTATATTTCCAGCAGAAATAAGTGCTCATGACCACTGAAAAAGCATGTGAAAGAAAATCCATAGTGCCATTATATCTAATACCTCACAGAAGCAAGAATATAGAAGATAAATATATTTTGGCCTGATCACACAATAGAGTGTTACATAGCAGTAAGAAAATCTGACCTATAGCTAAATTTAACAATATGGGTGAGTTTCAAACATTATGAGCAAGACAAGCCAAGTACAATAGTATACCATTTACTAAAGACATGCAAAGCAAATCTATGCTGTTGGGAGTCTGGATATTATTTCTCCTCTAGGAGAGGAGTGGATTGGACAGTGACTGGAAAAATTCACAAAGGAAAATTCTCCAATGCTGGCAAAGTTGTTCCTAGATTTGATCCTTACATAAGTGTGGTGATTTTGTAAAGTTTCATCAATGTGTATAATTATGATTTGTGTACATTATATGTTTGGTTATATATGTTATGGTTTATCATAAAGTTTTTGTTATAAAAAAAGTATAGCTCATCTGATGTTACTTAATGGCAGAGGGGGCAAAACATGCACATAGAATTAAAGGGAACAATAATTCTCTCACCATATATAAACTTTGCTTTTTCCCCCTGTGTTACCAGAAGAAGACTATAGAAGGATAGGCAGAATATTTATTGAGTTTCCACATACTTGCTGTATAATTCCTCACTTAAATACAATATTTCTATTTCTCTACAATATAGTATTAAATGCAAACTTATCCAGAAAGCAGTTTTATTGATTTCAAGCCAAACATTTTAAACCTCATTTACTACTCTGCTGACCACAATTTCTCATTTTAAATAGATTTGGGGACTTCATTAATTTTCCAATTTGAGTTGAAATATTTTTTGGAGATTACAGTGTGAATTATTCTCATAATGGGGTACATATTGGTGTTTCATAGAGTGGACACTTAATGATCTGTTTCTTCCAAAAAATTGAGATTGATAAACTACACACAACAGCATTTTCATAAAGAAACATTTCAACTTTCATTTTTCCCAAGTCAGAGAAAAATTTACAATATTGACCAACTATTGAGTCTGCTAAATTCATGTAATCGTTACAGAGAATATTTTAAAACATAATTTGGGAAAAAGAAATAGACTTTTCTACTAAAATATATATATTTGCCATATGCACTGAGATAAGGGAAGATAGAAGATAGGAGACCAAATCACTAACACTTAGCATGTATTTTGTATTCACATTAAAGCACTTCATTATTTCATAATCTTTATGGTACAGCTCTCTGTTAAATTGTTGTTTTCCTCATGCTGTAGGTAAAGAAATAAAAAGGACAGCAGTAGCAAAACCAAGACAGTGTGGTGTGGTAGAAACAAGATGGAGGTAGTAGTTGTTTGATCTTAAATCATCAATGTTCCTGATTCTCAGCTTCCTCAGGTATATAATGGAGATAACATTTCATAGGGCTATTATTACCATTTAATGAAAAATGTATCTAAAGTGCTTCATACAGTGCCTGGCAATCACCAAGTAGTCAATTTTTAATTATAAACAAGGGAATGTGGGTGTGTTGTAGGACAAAAAAGAAGCAATTGAAGTTTCAGGTCATAAAAGCTGAATAGGCTCTTACCCTGAAATCATCTTCAATCATAACCTCAATGGCATGCTTCTTTTACTTTAGTTATCATCAAGGCAGAATCTATTACTGTGCAACGATGCAGCAAAAATTAAAATCATTAAACACTCAAGAGCTGTTGTCCCAGAAGAATAATATAATTTGTTAATTGACCCAAATCATTAAAAAATGGTCAATAACATTCTTATTTCAAATGTACATAGTTTGTTAGGAAAATGCTTGATATCAGTAAATTAAATTAATATTTTTTGTTGCTTATGACACTAGCATTTTCTTTGTAACAAAATAAATTAGAAAAAAATTGAACCTGAGATCTCAGAAATTTTATTCTCTGAATTATATTTATTAAACTGGTTTTTAACATGGTAGCCATGGAAACATTTTTGAAAAAATATATTTAATTTAATATATCAGATTCACAGTTATTATATAAGCAAAGCAAATATTTTCATACTTTGTGTTTCTACTGTTTTTCAAGTTAATTTACTTATTACCAATAATTATTCCCCTTGTTTAGAAGCTAAAGACTCTAATAGGAACTATATTCATTCTCACTATGGTTTAGATATGACTTGACTGTGTTCATCAAGGATTGATGTGCTGAAAGCTTAGGCCCTAGTGTGGTTATGTGAGAGTTGGTAGTGCCTTTAACAACTAGGGCTTAGTCTGAGTTAATCATTAAGTAATTGTGGCTGCTACCCTCAGAAAGATTAAGGCTGCTTTAGGAGTGAGTTAGTTCTTATGAGAGTGTGTTATTATAAATAGAGCAAGAATGGCCCCTCACCCCCACCAAGACTCTGCTGCTTTTCTTACCAAGTGATATCTCCCTCTAGCTTATGCTCCCACCAAGATGCCATCAACTATGCTATGAAAAAGCCATTAGTGCCCTCTCCAAGGCCTCCGTAACTTGTTGTTTGAACTTCCTGCTTCTAAAACTATGAGCTAAATAAACCTTTTTACTTTATAAATTTTAGACTTAGGCATTTTTTATAGCAACATAAAATAAAAATCTGTTTTATTTTAACATATTTTAAAAACATATAGAATGGTTCAAAAAATAGTCCAAAGAACTTTTTTTTTTTATATTTTTTTTGTTCTATTTAGGCTTACATGTTAACAGAGTACAATTTGATTCATTGTACATAGAGGATAACATATCAATTCTCTAGTTGTAAGTTGTAGAGAATCACAACATATATGCAGTCATACATAAAGTTAGGGCTATGATGTCCATCATATTCCACCACTTTACTGTCCCCATGCCCGCTCCCCCTTACACCCCTGTGAACAGAGATCCATCATTGTTCCCATGTCCTTCCCAACATTTCGGATCAGCATCCACTTATCAATAAGTACATTCAGCACTTGGTTTTCTGAGATTGGCTTACTTCACTTAGCATGATATTCTCCAACGCCATCCATTTACCTGCAAATGCCATAATTTTATTCTCTTTTATTGCTGAGTAATATTCCACTGTGTATATTATCACAGATTCTTCATCCATTTATCTGGTGAAGGGCAGCTAGGTTGGTTCCACAGTTTAGCTATTATGAATTGAGCTGCTATAAACATTGAAGTGGCTGCAGCACTGTAGTATGCTGTTTTTAAGTCTTCTGGGTATAGACCAAGGAGTGGGATAGCAGGCTCAAATGGTGGTTCTATTCCAAGTTTTCTAAGGAATCTCCATACTGCTTTCCAGATTGGTTGTACCAATTTGCAGTTCCACCACCAATGTATGAGCGTGCCTTTTTCCCCACAACTTCGCCAACACTTATTGTTGTTTGTATTCTTGATAGTTGCCATTCTCACTGGCATGAGATGAAATCTTAGGGTAGTTTTGATTTGCATTTCTCTGATTGCTAGAGATGTTGAACATTTTTTCATATATCTGTTGATGGATTGTATATCTTCTTATGTGAAGTT
Source organism: Xerus rutilus (assembly GCA_028644305.1). Lineage (NCBI taxonomy): Eukaryota > Metazoa > Chordata > Mammalia > Rodentia > Sciuridae > Xerus > Xerus rutilus. The sequence continues at coordinate 10,135,332 of CM053417.1, forward strand.
TATGTTCAGCTCTTTGGCCCATTTATTGATTGGGTTGTTAGTTTTTTTGGTGTTAAGTTTTTTGAGCTCTTTGTATATCATGGAGATAAGAGCTCTATCGGATGTGTGTGTGGCAAATATTTGTTCCCAGAATGTCGGCTCTCTGTTCACTTCATTGATTATTTCTTTTTCTGAGAAGAAGCTTTTTAGTGTGAATCCATCCCATTTGTTGATTCTTGATTGTACTTCTTGTGCTATAGGAGTCTTGTTAAGGAAGTATGGTCCTAATCCGACATGATGAAGATTTGGGCCTATTTTTTCTTCTATTAGGCGTTGGGTCTCTGGTCTGATTCCCAGGTCCTTGATCCACTTTGTGTTGAATTTTGTGCATGGTGAGAGACAGGGGTTTAGTTTCATTTTGTTGCATATGGAATTTCAGTTTTCCCTGTACCATTTGTTGAACAGACTATATTTTCTCCAGTGTACATGTTTGGCTCCTTTATCTAGTATAAGGTAACTGTATGTAAGTGGGTTCGTCTCTGTGTCTTCTATTCTATACCATTGGTCTACATGTCTATTTTGGTGCCAGTACCATGCCGTTTTTGTTACTATAGCTTTGTAGTATAATCTGAGGTCAGGTATTGTGATGCCTCTTGCTTCACTCATCTTGCTAAGGATTGCTTTGGCTATTCTGGCTCTCTTGTTCTTCCAAATAAATTTCATGATTGCCTTTTCTATTTCTATAAGGAATGACATTGCGATTTTAATTGGGATTGCATTGAATCTATATAGTGCTTTGGGAAGTACGGCCATTTTGACAATATTGATCCTGCCTATCCAGGAGCATGGGAGATTTTTCCATCTTCTAAGGTCTTCTTCAATTCCTTTCTTCAGTGTCTTGTAGTTTGCATTATAGAGGTCTTTCACCTCTTTTGTTAAATTGATTGCCAAGTATTTTTTTTTTTTGAGGCTATTGTGAGTGGGATAGTTTACTTAATTTCTCTTTCAGAGGGTTTATCACTGATGTATAGAAATGCAATTGATTTGTGGATGTTAATTTTATATCCTGCTATTTTGCTGAATTCATTTATTAGTTCTAAAAGTTTTCTGGTAGAATTTTTTGGATCCTCTAAGTATAGAATCATGTCATCTGCAAATAACGATAGTTTGAGTTCTTCTTTTCTGATTCATATCCCTTTAATTTCTTTTGTCTGTCTAATTGCTCTGGCAAGTGTTTCAAGGACAATGTTGAATAGCAGTGGTGAGAGAGGGCATCTCTGTCTAATTCCCATTTTCAGAGGGAATGATTCCAATTTTTCTCCATTTAGGATGATGTTGGCCTTGGGTTTAGCATAGATAGCTTTTGCAAAGTTGGGGTATGTTCCTTCTATCCCAAGTTTTTCTAGTGTTTTGACCATAAAAGGCTGTTTTATTTTGTCAAATGCCTTCTCTGCATCGATAGATAAAATCATATGATTCTTATCTTTAAGTCTACTGATGTGATGTATTATGTTAATTGATTTCCATAGGTTGAACCATCCTTGCATCCCTGGAATGAACCCTACTTGATCATGGTGACTATTTTTTTGATATGTTTTTGTATGAGATTTGCCAGAATTTAATTGAGAATTTTTGCATCTATGTTCATCAGGGATATTGTTCTGAAGTTTTCTTTCTTTGATGTGTCTCTGTCTGGTTCTGGAATCAGGGTGATACTTGCCTCATAGAATGAGTTTTGAAGGGTTCTCTCATTTTCTATTTCATGAAATAGTTTGAGGAGAATTGTTATGAATTCTTCTTTGAAGGTCTTGTAGAACTCAGCTGAGAATCCATCTGGACCTGGGCTTTTCTTGGTTGGAAGGCTCTTGATGGCATCTACTATTTCCTTGCTTAAATTGATCTGTTTAAGTTGTGTATGTCCTCCTGGTTCAGTTTGGGTAGGTCATATGCCTCTAGAAGTTTGTCAGTGTCTTCAGGGTTTTCTATTTTACTGGAGTACAAATTTTCAAAATAGTTTCTAATTATCCTCTGTATTTCAGTAGTATCTGTCATGATATTTCCTTTTTGATCTCAAATTTTAGTAATTTGGGTTTTCTCCCTCCTCCTTTTCATTAGCGTGGCTAAGGGTTTGTCAATTTTGTTTATTTTCTCAAAGAACCAGCTTTTTGTTTTGTCAATTTTTTGAACTG
>CM053417.1:10137999-10166663 GCA_028644305.1 Xerus rutilus
TGAAAATCCATATGCAACAAAATGAAACTAAACCCCTGTCTCTCACCATGCACAAAATTCAACTCAAAGTGGATCAAGGACCTGGGAATCAGACCAGAGACCCAACACCTAATTGAAGGAAAAATAGGCCCAAATCTTCATCATGTCAGATTAGGACCATACTTCCTTAACAAGACTCCTATAGCACAAGAAGTACAATCAAGAATCAACAAATGGGATGGATTCAAACTAAAAAGCTTCTTCTCAGCAAAAGAAATAATCAATGAAGTGAACAGAGAGCCAACAATCTGGGAACAAATCTTTGCCACACACACATCCAATAGAGCACTAATCTCCATGATATACAAAGAGCTCAAAAAACTTAACACCAAAAAACTGACAACCCAATCAATAAATGGGCCAAAGAGCTGAACACAAACTTCACAGAAGAAGCTGAAAACAAACTTTCATCAACAGATATATGAAAAAATGTTCAACATCTCTAGCAATCAGAGAAATGCAAATCAAAACTACCCTAAGATTTCATCTCATGCCAGTCAGAATGGCAATTATCAAGAATACAAACAACAGTAAGTGTTGGCGAGGTTGTGGGGGAAAAGGCACGCATATACATTGCTGGTGGAACTGCAAATTGGTACAACCAATCTGGAAAGCAGTATGGAGATTTCTTAGAAAACTTGGAATGGAACCACCACTTGAGCCTTCTATCCTACTCCTCGGTCTATACCCAGAAGACTTAAAAACAGCATACTAGGGGCTGGGATTGTGGCACAGTGGTAGCGTGCTCGCCTAGCATGCATAGGGCACTGTGTTCGATCCTCCGCACCACATAAAAGTAAAAAATATATTCTGTCACCTACAACTAAAAAATAAATGTTTGAAGAGAAAAAAAAAAAAACAGCATACTACAGTGCTGCTGCCACTTCAATGTTTATAGCAGCTCAGTTCACAATAGCTAAACTGTGGAACCAACCAAGATGCCCTTTGGTAGATGACTGGATAAAGAAACTGTGGTATATATACACAATGGAATATTACTCAGCAATAAGAGGCAATAAAATTATGGCATTTGCAGGTAAATGGATGGCATTGAAGAATATCATGCTAAGTGAAGTAAGCCAATCTCAGAAAACCAAATGCCGAATATACTCGTTGATAAGTGGATGCTGATCTATAATGTGGGGAAGGACATGGGAACAATGGTGGATCTCTGTTCACAGGGGTGTAAGGGAGGAGGGGGCATGGGGACAGTAAAGGTGGTGGAATATGGTGGTCATCATAGCCCTAACTTTATGTATGACTGCATATATGTTGTGATTCTATACCACTTACAACTAGAGAATTGATATGTTATCCTCTATCTATGTACAATGAATCAAATTGCACTCTGTTAACATGTAAGCCTAAATAGAACAAATAAATAAAATATGAAAAAAATAAACCTCATAAAAGAGTGAAAATTCTAGCCACAAATGTGAAAATATATTTTCACCCAATATAAATGACAAAGGGTTAGTACCCAAAAATATGAGTATTTTTAAAGCAGGAAAAAAAAAGCCAACAGAAAATCTGTTAATAACCATGAAAGACATTTCATTGAAAAAGTCTATGACTATATGAAAATAACCCTTATTTATCATTAGGGGAAAAGAAATAATGGCTACATTTATGCAATTTTCACCACTTTAGATGGGCAAATGTTTAAAAATATAACATATTATAAATGTTATACATAAATATAACATTATATAAATGTTTAAAAATATAAAGTATTGAAGAGGATGTGCATAAGTGCATCTCCATTGCTAAGAGGAATCCATCCAGATACTATAACTTTCTGGGACAATATAGTCTCACTTTCATTTTACTTTCTGAAGATGAAAGGTCACATACTTCTGAACAGCAATCTATCATTTTCTTCCCTAGTGAGATGAGATAGATAGATAGATAGATGATAGATAGATAGATAGATAGATAGATAGATAGATAGATGATAGATATATGACAGATGCAGAAACAGGTTGATTTCAATTTATATACAGATTATGCCCATCTGATAAGTGACTATTGATTCAGCAAATCTGGGGTTGGACTTGATAATTTTCAATTTTAACAAATCCCCAAGATACATAATGTTTCAAATAGCATTGTTTGCAATAGGAAAAAAAATCTGTAAAATCAAACTTCTGTCAACAGGAAAATGGATTTATAAATTGTACATTCATACAATGAAATGTTGTTTGTGAAAATAATTGAAGCACAGTTATATGTAAGAATATGAATAGAATTTAAAATTAACATTTAGTAGATTTAATGTAAATAAAAGGAATACTTATTACATGTATAAAATGATATTTTCATACAATGAAAACTATCAATTATGTATATATGTATATGATAAAATTTTTAAAAAGACATTGAGTGAATGACAAAAATCATATAGGCTAGTTGTAAGGTAAAAAACAGCCCTTTTGTAATTAATTTTCACATCCCCTCTCTAGAAGCACAAGGCAGTTCCTATCCCAGGGGGTTCCTCTCCCAATCTTCCACCTGGGAAACAAATAGTTTTCACATCCCCTTTCTAAAGGCCTGAGGCAGTTCCTGCCCCAGGGGGTTCCGCTCCAGAATCTTCCACCTGGGAAACAAAGCCTAACTGCTCAGGTTAGCACATCAAAAGAAGACCCAGACTGCTTATCTGTCCCGCGGATTTTAAAGTGACCAATCCCTGGCTCGCCACTCCCTGGCTCGCCACACGGTTTTGTAGTGGGCTCTATAAAATCCCTCCCGCGCGTCCCCTCTCTCTCTTTTTCCTCTTTCCTTCGCCCGGGTGCCCACTCCCCTGAATAAAGGATTTTCCTGGCTGTATGAGGTGTCCGTGTCTGGCTGGCCGTTATCCTAACACTAGTGGTGGAAGGCCATGTGGTAGATTAGTCAAAGGTACACATTTTGTTTTTATGCTTCATAACAAATGTACTCTTCACTTATATTTTTCTCTATGTTTTAAGAGTACAGCATATATCATTGAATAGAAGAATGACATGCCAACTAAATTCAACAATAAACTCAAAATAAAGCAGGTGTGGCAAATATAGCTTAAAGGCAAAAATACATTAACTGAGACCAAGAGTGACATTTACACTTACAGGATTTAAAGCCCAATGAAGCAGTAACAATTGGAATCTTTATACATGGAAAATAAATTTGAGATGGGTGAAGTTAAATATGTTATAAATTTAGAGAGAATATGACAATCAACATTAAAGGAAAGGAGAAAAATAACTCTCATAGAAATTGTTAAAAATTAGTATTGATGATTTATATAACATGATGAAAACATGTAGTTTTATATATACTTCACAAAAGCAGTTGCCCATTTTTAAGTATTTTTATGAAAATTTATATTTATGTTGTACTAGACCATAAGGTGGTTCTCACTGAATTCTGTAATATAGAAATAATGTAGACAACTACTGATAAGCACAATATAATAAAGACACTAACAAGAGCAGAAAAAAATCCAGGTGCTCAGCCATTTGTAAGAACACCTGTAGTGAACAGTTCTTATTTTTTTTCTTCACAGTGAACTTTCCTCAAGCGAGCTGCTGAATAGAGACCTCCACATATCTGACATAAAAATAATCATATGACCAATCAGCTTCACTGGAATTTTTAATCTTGAGTACAGACACAAAGGGACAGAATGTGGTTGGAGCTAAGTTTCTGGGGGCATTACTCTAAACAGGTCCTTGTAAAAAAATGTGAATCCCTAAATTGCATTCCAGATCCACTGACTCAGAATTGCCAGGGGAGATTCTTAGGGTATATTGCAAGATAGTTCATGAATTCCTGGCACTGGTATCCCCAGAGCTGCTATAGATTTTGTCTTTCCTGAAGCTTCTCCCAACTATTTGAGCTGCTCCTGATTTCTAGTAAATTCCTTTGGTTCTTTTTAAATTTGCCAGAAGTAATGTGTACCGCTTAAATCATACCTCCAAGAAATGGACCCTCAAGAAAATAAATATAAAATAGTTTATTGAGCTAAGATAAAGCAAAAGTCAAAAACATATCCATTTAAATTCCAGAATGGTAAACTACCAAATCATGTCATGGAGTATGGAACAACCTATTGCAGTTTGTTTAAGGAATTCTGGGCACTGAGCCAATCAAAGGTAAAACTCTGGGAGGCCACGTAACTTCTGCTAGATCCTAATGTAAATGAGGTTGTCTAAGGCAATTTTTCTGACATTATAAGATAAAGCTCAAGCCTCAAATTTTTTTCTTAGGGCATTAATAACACTCGGAGCTGTTATCTGACCCCTTTGACAAACTTATGTTCTCTCTGTATTTTTTATTAAAGCTAAAACACCCAAAAATGAAGCTCAAAGACATATGCAGAGTTTGAATTATGACTATTACTGGCACTTAAGTGAAAGAGTTATCACAGTTGTATATAAATGGTAAGACCCCTTACTTCCTAAGACAGTTTTCTTTCTTGTAAGAAAAAAAATAACTAATGTCCCTAAATATCTTAAATATCTTATCCCTCACTACTGCTAGGTACAACTATGAATTGAGTTCTATAGGATGCTGATTTTGAGATGGAGTTTAGCATGCAAGTGTTTGTTAAAGAGTAACTTTAGATCAACACCTATGGAAATGTACAGAAGGAAGCAGTACTGGGCAGAAGTCAAACTGTGATATGGGCCCAAATTCAGTCATCCCCAGGAGGCATTCTGGAGTTAGAATAGCAATACAGATTGCCCCAAGTTGTGCCAAAATGATAAGATCATTAAACTTATGCATTCATGAGTCATTGAATATGGGCTGCCCTGTGGAAGGGGCATGACCTTACACAAGGCAGGTACCAAAGAAAACACGAAAAGGTTGACAGATGAAGGATGTTTGCTAATAGTCCCAGTAGCTGGGTCAATAAGTCCTCCCTCAAAAGATCTAGGAGGTGCAATCTATGTATCTACCCCTTGTGATTCTTTGATTTACTTCATATACATATGCATTCTAGGAGAAGCTCTGCTTAGATTCTGGTGCACATCTCTTCCTTGAGGAATCTTAGAGGAGGAAGTTTGGTGGATGAATCACAACTACCACTTTTCTAGCTGATCTCAGGGTCATAGTTGATACTCAACACTGTTAGCGTTTTTTCTCTGACAATAAAATACCTGACAACAACAACTTACAGCAGTGAAAATTTATATTGAACATCATAGTTTTAGACATTCAATCTATTGTTTTTTTATTTAATGTATTTATTCCACTTAGGTATACATGAAAGCAGAATGCCTTTTGATTCATTGTACACAGATGGAGCACAACTTCTCATTTCTCTGGTTGTACGTGATGTAGAATCACATCATATATGCAGTCATACATGAAGCTAGGGCTATGATGTCCCTCTCATTCCACCATCTTTCCTGCCCCCATGCCCCTCCCCCCCTTGCCCCCTTTGACCAAAGTTCCTCCATTCTTCACATGTCCTCTCCTTCATTATGGATCAGCATCCACTTAGAACATTTGGCATTTGGTTTTTTGGGATTGGCTTACTTTGCTTAGCATGATATTCTCCAACTCCATCCATTTACCTGAAAATGCCATAATTTTATTCTCTTTTATTGCTGAGTAATATTCCATTGTGTATATATACCACAGTTTCTTTATCCAGTCATCTATCAAAGGGCATCTAGGTTGGTTCCACAGTTTAGCTATTGTGAGTTGAGCTGCTATAAACATTGAAGTGGCTGCGTCACTGTAGTATGTTGTTTTTAAGTCCTTTTGGTATAGACCAAGGAGTGGGATAGCTGGGTCAAATTGTGGTACCATTCCAAGTTTTCTAAGGAATCTCCATACTGCTTTCCAGATTGGTTGCACCAATTTGCAGTTCCACCAGCAATGTATGAGCGTGCCTTTTCCCCCACATCCTCGCCAACACTTATTGTTTGTATTCTTGATAATTGCCATTCTGACTGGCATGAGATGAAATCTTATGGTAGTTTTGATTTGCATTTCTCTAATTGTTAAAGATGTTGAACATTTTTTCAGATGTCTGTTGATTGATTGTATATCTTCTTCTGAGAATTGTCTATTCAACTCCTTAGCCCATTTATTCATTGGGTTGTTTGGTTTTTTGAGTTCTTTATATATCCTGGAAATTAGTGCTCTGTCTGACATGCATGTGGCAAAAGTTTGTTCCCAGAAGGTAGAATCTCTGTTCACTTCATTGATTGTTTCTCTTGCTGAGAAGAAGCTTTTTAGTTTGAATCCATCCCATTTGTTGATTCTTGATTTTACTTCTTGTGCTATAGGAGACTTGTTAAGGAAGTAAGGTCCTAATCCAACTTTTTCCTTAATTAGGTTCAAGGTCTTTGGTATAATTCCTAGGTCTTTGATCTACTTTTAGTTGAATTCTGTGCATTGTGAGAGATAGGGGTTTAGTTTCATTTTGTTGTATATGGATTTCCAGTTTTCCCAGCACCATTTGTTGAAGACTTGATCTTTTCTCCAGTTTATGTTTTTGGCACCTTTGTCTAGTATGAGATAACTGTATTTATGTGGGTTTGTCTCTGTGTCTTCTATTCTATATCATTGGTCTACATGTCTATTTTGGTGCCAGTACCATGCTGTTTTTGATACTATAGCTTTGTAGTATGGCTCAAGGTCTGGTATTGTGATGTCCTCTGCTTTACTCTTCTTGCTAAGGATTGCTTTGGCTATTCTGAGTCTCTTATTCTTCCAAATGAATTTCATGATTGTCTCTTCTACTTCTATAAGGAATGACATTGGGATCTTAATTGGCATCACATTGTATCTATATAGCGCTTTGGGTACTATGGCCATTTTGACAATATCAATTCTGCCTATCCAAGAGCATGAGGGATTTTTTCATCTTCTAAGGTCTTGTTCAATTTCTTTCTTTAGAGTCCTGTAGTTTTCATTGTAGAGGTCTTTCACCTCTTTTGTTAAGTTGATTCCCAAGTTGTTTTTTGTTTGTTTGTTTGTTTGTTTTTTGAGGCTATTGTGAATGGGATAGTTTTCTTAATTTCTCTTTTAGAGGATTCATCACTGATGTATAGAAATACAATTTATTTATGGGTGTTGATTTTATATCCTACTACTTTGCTGAATTCATTTATTAATTCTAGAAGTTTTCTGGTGGAATTTTTTGGATCCTCTAAGTATAGAATTGTGTCATCAGCAAATAATGATAGTTTGAGTTCTTCTTTTCCTATTTGTATCCCTTTAATTTCTTTCATCTGTCATTATGTTCTGGCTAGTGTTTCAACGACTATGTTAAATAGCAGTGGTGAAAGAAGGTATCCCTCTCTTGTTCCAGTTTTCAGAGGGAATGCTTCCAATTTTTCTCCATTTAGGATGATGTTGGCCATGGGTTTAGCCTAGATAGCTTTTACAAAGTTGAGGTATGTTGCTACTATACCTAGTTTTTCTACTGTCTTGTCTATTGATGTGATGGATTAGGTTAATTTATTTCTGTATGTTGAACTAACCTTGCATTCCTGGAATGAACCCCACTTGATCATGGTGCACTATCTTTTTAATATGTTTTTGTATGCAATTTGCCAAAATTTTATTGAGAATTTTTGCATCTATGTTTTTCAGGGATATTGGTCTGAAATTTTCTTTGATGTGTCTCTCTCTGGTTTTGGTATCAGCATGATATTCGCCTCATAGAATGAGTTTGGAAGAGTTCTCTCATTTTTTATTTTGTGAAATAGTTTGAGGAGTATTGGTATTAATTCTTCTTAGTAGGTCTTGTAGAACTCGGGTGAGAATCCGTCTGGTCCCGGGCTTTTCTTGGTTAGTAGGCTTTTGATGGCGTCTTCTATTTCCTTGCTTGAAATTGATTTGTTTAAGTTGTGTGTATCTTTCTGGTTCAGTTTGGGTAGGTCATATGCTTCTAGAAATTTGTCGGTGTCTTCAGGATTTTCTATTTTACTGGACTATAAATTTTCAAAATAGTTTCTAATTATCCTCTGTATTTCAGTAGTGTCTGTTGTGATATTTCCTTTTTCGTCACAAATTTTAATAATTTGGGTTTTCTTTCTCCTTTTTTTCATTAGGGTAGCTAACGGTTTGTCAATCTTATTTTTTCAAAGAACTAGCTTTTTGTTTTGTCAACTTTTTCAATTGTTTTTTTTTTTGTTTCAATTTCATTGACTTCAGCCCTGATTTTAATTATTTCCTCTCTTCTACTTCTTTTGATGTTGGTTTGTTCCTCTTTTTCTAGGGCTTTGAGATGTAGTATCATTTCATTTATTTGTTGACTTTTTCTTCTTTTAATGAATGCACTTAATGCAATGAACTTTCCTCTTAGCACTGCCTTCATAGTGTCCCAGAGATTTTGATATGTTGTATTAGAGTTCTCATTTACCTCTAGGAATTTTTTTATCTCTTCTCTGATGTCTTCTGTTATCCATGCATCATTCAATAAAATTATTTAGTCTCCAGATGTTGGAGTAATTTCTATTTTTTAATCTGTCATTGATTTCTAATTTTATTCCATTATGGTCAGATAAGATGCAGGGTAGTATCTCTATTTTTTTGTATTTGCTAAGACTTGCTTTTTGGCATAACATATGATCTATTTTGGAGAAGGATCCATGTGCCGCTGAGAAAAAAGTTATTCACTCATTGATGGATAGAATACTCTATATATGTCTATTAAGTCTAAATTATTGATTATTTTATTGATTTCTATGGTTTCTTTGTTTAGTTTTTGTTCAGAAGATCTATCCAATGGTGAGACAGCTGTGTTAAAGTCACCAAGTATTATTGTGTTATAGTCTATTTGATTCTTGTAGTTGAGAAAGGTTTGTTTGATATACATAGATTCACCACTGTTTGGGGCATAGATATTTATGATAGTTATGTCTTGTTGATGTATGATTCCCTCAAGAAGTATGAAATGTCCTTCTTTATACCTTTTTGCTAATTTTGGTTTGAAGTTCACTTTATTTAATATGAGGATGGAAAGCCCTGCTTGTTTATGCGGACCATGTGAGTGATACATGTTTTCTCACCCTTTCATTTTCAGTCTGTGGATGTCTTTTCCTATGAGATGAATCTCTTGAAGGCATTATATTGTTGGGTCTTTTTTTTTTAAATCCAGTCTGTCAGTCTATGTCTTTTAATTGATGCATTTAGGCCATTCACATTCAGGGTTATTATTGAAATATGATTTGTTGTCCTGGTCATTTTGGTTTACTTTTGGTTTTTACCTTGACTTGGTTTCTCCTTTGATTGGCCTTTCCTTTAGTATAGTCCCTCTCTTTGTATATTTTCATTGATGGTTGTCATTTCCTCCTCATGGTATACTTTGTCAAGAATGCTGTGTAGTGCAGGCTTTCTTGCTGTAAATTCTTTTAACTTTTGTTTATCATGGAAGAGTTTTCATTCATCATCAAATCTGAAGCTTAATTTTGCTGGATATAAGATTCTTGGTTGGCATCCATTTTCTTTCAGAGCTTGGTATATGTTGTTCCATGATCTCTTGGCTTTTAGGGTCTGGGTTGAAAAATCTGCTGAGATCCAAATTGTTCTCCTCCTATATGTAATCTGATTCCTCTTTCTTGTGGCCTTTAAAATTCTATCCTTGGGGCTGGGGTTGTGGCTCAGTGGTAGAGTGCTTGCCTAGCATGTGTGAGGCACTGGGTTTGATTCTCAGCACCATGTATAAATCAATGAATAAAATAAAGATCCATGGATGTCTAAAAAATATTTTTTTAAAAAAATTCTGTCCTTATTCTCTATGCTGGGCATTTTCATTATAATGTGCCTTGGTGTGGATTTGTTGTAATTTTGTACATTTGGTGTCCTGTAAGCCTCTTGTATTTGATTTTCCAATTCATTCTTCATGTTTGGGAAATTTTCTGATATTATTTTATTGAAGAGGTTGTGCATTCCTTTGGTTTGAAATTCTATGATTCCTTCTATCCCAATACATCTTAGATTTGGTCTTTTGATGCTATCCCATAATTCTTATATCTTCTGTTCATGGTTTATTACCATCTTCACTGTGTGGTCAACTTTATTTTCAAGATTGTATATTTTTTCTTCATTATCTGAGGTTCTGTCTTTCAAGTGATCTAGTCTACTGGTGATGCTATCAAGTTTTTTATTTGGTTTATTATTTCTTTTATTTCAAAAATTTCTGATTTTTTTCACAACTTCTAGCTCTTTCTTAAACTTTTGCTACCTGTATTTGCTCCCTTATATATTTGTTGGTGTGATTGATGGTTGCCTGTATTTGTTTTCTTATCTCTTTTTTGGAATGATCAATGGTTGCCTTCATTTGCTCTCTTATCTCTTTGTTGGAGTGATGGATTTTTTGCCTATATTTGCTCATTTAATTCATTCTTTAATTTGTAGATCATTTTAATTATGTACATTCTGAATTCTTTCCCTGACATTTCAACTGTGCTGTGAATGGATTCTATTACTGTAGTATCTTGGTTTGTTTGGGGCACTTTCTTCTCTTGCTTTTTCATGTTGATTATGTGTCTTCCTATCTTGCAATGCCAATCTGAGGTATTGTAGTTTCTATCCAATAATCTTGTAGTGACACTACAGATTACCTGCATCTCACCTTGGAGTTCACTTTCAATCCCCAGCAGGTATCCCCAGATGAATACTACTGCCACTAAAGATGGTGGCGGTGGTAGTGGAGGTAACTCAAGATGGCAGTGGGCATGGTCCAAGATGGATGCAATCACTTTCAGAGATGGAGCTAAAAGGGTGGGTCTTATAATGACTTTGGGCTGATTGATTGGAGATGCAGTGCTTTGGCAGGCCGCTGTCTCCAGGCTCTGTCTGTCGTCCCAAGGTAGAGGCTACTACATGGTAAGAGCTATGGGGATGGCTGCAATGTCCAAGATGGATACAGGAAGGGAGCAACAACGTGGATCTCCACTCTGTGCAGGAGCAGTCCTGGGCCTAGATTCTCACACAAACCTGTGAGGGCAGTCCTAGGACTGATCTTGGCCTGGACTCCCTCAGGTGTCCCAGGTGATGTGTCTGGCCCTGGGCCTGGGCTGCCATGGATTGGAAGGGACCATGGCACGGAACTGGGGGCAGTCTCGGGCCTCACTTAGGCCCAGTCTCCTGCAGGGGTTCCTGGAGGCAGTCCTTTGCCTGGGTCTTGGTTCCCCTGTGGGCCAATGAATTGGCAGGTAGCAGTCTCAGGCCTGATCTTGGTTGGGCTCCCAAGGAGGTCCCTCCAGTGTATTGTTAATTAACTCTATTGCTTTGGACTCAAGGTAAGACAGAACATCATGGGGGAAGGGCCCAGGGAAAGAAAGCTGTTCAGTTCTTGGTGCAGTCAGAAAGCAGAATAGGGGCAGGGAGGGGCTGCAGGGAAGATGTACCCTTTCAGGGCATGACCCCATTGATTCATCTCTTCCTGACACACCCCACCTGCCTACAGTTACCACCTAGTCAGTTTATTCCAACTAGGATGGACTGATTAGGTCACAGTATTTATAATCCAATCACTTTACCTTTAAACATTCCTGTGCTAACTCAGGAAATGTTGGGGGACACCTCATATCTAAACCATAACATCCACTTTCCATTCTAGATTTCTGTCATCCAAAAATAGGGAGTGATCATATTAATGACCTGTTTGGTGGCTTGATGCAGACCATAATTTGTGTAGTCTTAGCCCTTTGTCATTATATCCTTCTTAGACAACAACAAAGGGCTAAGACAATACAAATCATGGTCTGCATCATGGATTGTTGCATTTATTTTCACAATGCGGAAGAGGAGCACCAAGAGGAAACCTACAGGCTGTCCTAGGGACCACACATATTCCTTCCCATCCCTACATCCCTACAGTATATCCTGTGTTCTCCTGATAATCAGAGTCAATTATCCCCCACTAAATGATGATGACTCTTAATACCTGATGGTACTTTTGTACAAGGACCTTGGAGTACCAAGGCAGTAGTTCCAGCCTATAATTCAGTGTTAATCTTGCTGATTCCCCCATTTAGAACTAAAGATATCTAAACCAGAACATTCTAGGATTGAGGGGAAAAGAGTCTTTGCAACTGAGCCACTGGGATTGATAATAACAACTACATATTTCCCAGACCAATCTTATCTTCTTATAGAGAACTTGTATCACATAAATGTCTTTTAAGGGGCTGGGGCTGGGGCTCAGTGGCAGAGCACTTGCCAGCACATGTGAGGCACTGGGTTCAATCCTCAGCACCATGTAAAAATAAATAAAATAAAGGCATGCTGTCCATCTACAGCTACAAAAAATAAAAATAAAGATAAATAAATAAATAAATGTCTTTTAGACAAAAACTATATCTTGGAGGATGATCAATATTCCCGTAAGTTTTCACCTCTGAATTGGCATTTAAGTTGGGTCTTTAAGAAGTTCTTAAAATGCTCTGTGAGGCCAGCTTTTTGGGAAAAGTGACCAATTTTGTTCCTTTGGATGAAATAAATCCTCTTATTTGGCACACTATTATATGGAATCCCATGAAACTGAATAAAATATCCATAATTCCTCAAATTATGAGAATTTATAAAGTGAAATTGTTCCAGAATTCCTGCAGCCTGAGTTGTGATTCTCCCTCTGGGTCTTTCAACTAACTCCATATGGCTTTCTTTTGTCACCACTAGATTTTCCAGAACCATATAGTCTGCAAGATCACATACCTCAAATGGTAGGTGTGCTTGCACCACAGCCTGCAACTGATTTCCAGCTCTTTCGTGTTCAGGGCCCAACTCAAAGCTACCTGTCTTACATATCACCTGACATATAGGTTGAGCAGTCCTATCAATGTAGAACATACTACTGAAATAATCCAAAAAGGACTGTCAAGTATTGTACTTTCCTGTTTTTTTGTTTGTTTATTTATTTTTGTTTCTTAGGTTTTAAGATTCTGGTTATTTTATTTTATTGGTTCTTTTTAGTTATGCACAACAATAATTATAAAAAAGTATGAAATATAATTTGCTCTAATTCAGTCCGCACTGCTTCCCTTTCCTTTCTCTTTCTCCTTCCCCCTAGTCCTTTCCTTCTAGTCAACTGATCTTTCTGCTATTTTCTTCCATAGGTATTGTACTTTCTTAGTGGAAGGTATAAGTTGTACTAATCTGCATTTTACTTTAGATGGTGCTTACTTTGGTGAGGCTGCCACAACAAAATGCAATAGGCTGTGTGCCTTAAACAAAAAATTTCCTTTCTCTCCCATTTCTAAAAGACAGAACTCCAAGATTAATGTATCAGCAGTGCTCTTCTCCCTAAGGCCTCTCTCTTTGTGTTGCAGATGGCCACATTCTCACTGTGTACTCACAGGTTCTTCTTTCTGTGTGAGTTCTACTTTCATAGTATCTGTGTGTTCAGATTTCTTCTCCTCAGGGGGGAAAAATAAACTTGACCAAATTATATTGTTATATTGTATGCATGTATGAATATGTAATAATGAATCCCACTACTATATATAATTATAGTGGAACAATTAGAAAATAAAGAAAAAATAAAGACCAAAAAAAGACAACTGTCAGATTGAATTAGGGCATTTTAAGCATCTCATTTGAACTTAATCACCTCTTTAAAAGACAGTCACATTTTGAAATACTAAAAGTTAAGGCTTCGATCTATAAATTTGGGAAGGATATAATTCATCTCGCAGTAAATGGTGTGTGTTCGAATGCCTCTGACCAATAGACACCACAACTTGTTCCTGATGTAGCTTGCTCCCCAAAATTCATGGTTATCTCCCACTCTCTAGACAGTATACAAAATCAAGATTTCCAATGTGTAAGTCACTTCCTATTCATTCATTTTAATAAGTATAACATCATAGATATGCTAGATAAATAATATATTTACATCAGTGTAAAGGTGCATTGATACACCTAGGTAAAACCTAAATATTGCTGGTGTTCTCTGTTTATCAAAAACAGGAAAGATATTTCTGCCCAATTAAAAATGCCACAGCAAGCACCATTAGTAGGTTTCATTTATTCCAATAAGAACACCACTCCCTAAACTGCAGCTACTGAATCTCTATTTGATTAAGTTTACCAACATCCAATAACATTCTCTAATACCTAGTGGGCTATTTATTGACCAAATAAGAGAATTAAATAGGTCCATTATAGGAATCAATAGGCTTAAATCTTTTGAGTCATTCATAGTAGTAAATTACCCTGCAGTTTTTCTGAGTATAAATTGCTTGACTTTACTTAGTTCAAAAGTAAAACAGAATTCTACCATTTGTTTAGGGAATTCATCCTAAATATACCTCAGAAACTAGAGAAAAAAATAGTAGGTATTTGTTGCCAAAGATAACCAGATTCAATTAAGAATTCAATTTATCATCTGATTTCACATGTCCCCAGTCTGACTAATAGATTAAAATTGTGTGGTATATCTTTAGAAGGTAGCGCCTTACCATTCTACAGGATGCCTACTTTGGTCTGTTGCATTGATAACATATTGCTTAGAAGGTCAAGAGGAGAGAAACTAATAGTTTGTCAGGATGCCTTGGAATAATATACAAACATGGAAAATAAATTTTAAGAAAGTAGGACAAAATTTCTAGGAATCCACTTATTTGAAGGCATGATAGAACACCTCTTTTATGATGTAGGAGAAAGATCTTATGTTCCAAAGAATGAGTTTTAAAATGTATGTGCCTCTTTATTGTTTGGGGGTAACACAATATTTTCATGCCGTCATATTTTCGTGAAGGCAGAGAAGAGTTCTCCATCTGCTTCTAGCTGTTCTTCCACTACCAAAGATTCCAATATAATCAAAGTATCACTAGTATATTGGCATGCTTTTTGGATCCTATTGTAAACTGAAATAAGACAAATTACATTGGATACATTAGAATTTTAGACTAAAGCCATACCACCTCTTAAAAACAAACAAACAAACAAAAAAACCTTTCTGATTCCCTGCTGGTTACTGGTAAATATTGAAAACCAGAACATGAATAACCATGAGATCCAAGTACCCATCATAATTTGGGTTCATCTGTGACAACTGAACATAAAGTACAGCATTGTCAAGGTATATTTTAATACCATGTAAAAACAGTAAACATTGAAGACAAAAAAAAATAATAATGAGTATATTTTTATGCTCCCAATAATTTTATTTATACTACAATTGTCTCTCTTCCATTTGGCATGCATAGGGAACTGTATATTACCAGTTTACCAAGTATGAAAAATAAACATTTGAACCTGGTTCACAGATGTTTTTGTGTAATATTCTTCAATACCCTAAAGTGAACTCAAGGATATTATATCCCACTCAGAAATGACCCTGAAGGACAACAGAGAATGAAATCCCAGGGGGCAGAAATTAAAGCAGTTGAACCAGAATAATATTCATGTTAAAAACGAATATTCTCAGGTTCTGCCATTATTTAAGTTTATCTACCTATCTTTCCTACAGCCTTCTCTGTCTTTAATCCACTCATTTGTTACTTCCAAGTGACTGATAATCAAACAAAAGCAATGTCTGATTTTATAAACAATGTATCACCATAATATAGACCATATTTCCTTGCAGCAAAAGTAAGCATCAAGAGAATATTAAGAATTTTTTGAGACATGACAAATATTATTTATTAGTAATCCATATGTACTTTCCTCATCTACTTTAGTGATCTCAGAGGAAAAGTAACAATTGTGGTTATTTTAGAGGCTAAATATGATCTCAACAACATGTAATCTATAACTTAAACAGACATACTAAGCAACATTATTGATTAAACAATATTCCAGCAGCAATAACTAATCCTAATTATACAATTTAGGGATTAATGAACCACCTGGTCACAAGTCATAGGTGGATTGCATTGCATCCCTTTTATTTTGTAAAGGACCAGGCTTTGTCCATATCTACACATAAATTTTAGTTAAGATTTCCTATTGCAACCATCCTTCATCTTCCAGCATATGTTAGTCTGGTAGGACTGCCAGAACAAAATGTCACAAATTATGTGTCTTAAAGAACAGAAATTTATTTACTCACATATATGGAAGATAGAAGTCTATGATCAAGGTATCAAAGTTTCATTTCTTTAGGGCCTCTTAGGCTTGCAGATAACCGCCTTCTCAGTATATCCTCAAATGGCCTTTCTTCCATATTCATGTGCTCCTTGTAACTCTTTACATCCTAAACTACTCTTTTTATTAGGACACCAGTCAGATTAGGTTTCACTCCTTTTAATTTAATCACCTTTTAAGAGGAACTGTCTTCAAATACAATCATATTTTGAGGTACTGGAGGTTAAGACTTCAACATATGAAGGAAAGTAAAGTTTACCTCATAACACATCATTTATGAAGTATCTAGTGCAATGTCTTCACACAATTCCCCATCTGTTATGGTTAGAATATGAGGGGTCTCCTGAAAAGCTCATTTGTTAGGCTAT
The DNA here is from genome assembly GCA_028644305.1 of Xerus rutilus. Taxonomy (NCBI): domain Eukaryota; kingdom Metazoa; phylum Chordata; class Mammalia; order Rodentia; family Sciuridae; genus Xerus; species Xerus rutilus. The sequence continues at coordinate 10,154,445 of CM053417.1, forward strand.
ACAAAAATGTTCGCAGGTGAAATAATTGAATTATAAAAGCTGTAAACTCATCAGTATCCATTTGACAGATTCATAATTCAAATGGATAACTGAGTGGTATCTGTAGACAGGTGGGGAGTGGCTGGGGGAACGTAGATCACTGGGGGCACACCCTTGGGGATTGGATTTTGTCCCTGGCTCTTTGCTTGCTCTTGCCTCACATTTGCCATAAGATGACAGCCTTTCCACCATGATGTTCTGCATCAGCTTGGGTTTTAAGCAATGGAGTGGGCTGATTGTGAACTGAGACCTCCAAAACTATGAACCATAATGAACTTTTCCTCCTATAAGTTGTTCTTGTCAGGTATTTTGGTCACAGCAACAGAAAGCTAACTAACATACCTTCAATCAAGCAAGTCAATTCAGTCAAATAAATAAGAAGAATTGGCTAGCCCATAGATTTCCATGGAAGTTAATAATTACCCAGTGATTAAGGGAAACAGATAATGAGGAAGGTAAAAAAAAAAATCATGAGGTGTATTCAGGACTTGAAACACAGAATTAACATTTGTTTTAAGCAATATGTTAAAATATATTATTTTCAAGCATATATGAAACATTAACAAAAATTTACTATGTTGTCTTAAAGGAATTCTCAATGATTATTAAATAATCCAAGTATACAGACCACAGTATCTGAGTACAGTATAACAAAAGGAAAAATTGATAATGCTTTTATATATAATAAACTCTGGAAAGAATAAAATACTTATAGATTAAATAAGAAACCAAGATGGAAATTATAAAATATTTAGAGCTGAAAAGCAAGAAAAACATTACATATCAAATTTTGTGGTGTAAAATCCAGAGCACTTAGTGGAAAAAGTATAGGTACAAATGCATACAGCATAAAATGAACAAATGAAAAAGTTTGAAAATTAATGAAGTAGATGTTCCACTCTAGAAGTTAGAAAAAACAAAAACAACAAAAGGAACTCACTGAAAGAAAAGGATGACAATGGAAATTAATAAATAGTAAATAATAGTGTCAATGAACACACTAGATCTTTGAAAACAAATAAAATTAGCAATTTACTTACAAGAGTGATTAGGAAAAATAACCTTAGGAATTAAAAAACACATAATTAAACTTAGTTTCAATGTTTAGTATCAATATTTTTGAGAAATTTTTAAAAATTTGGGAAAATTCCAAATGGACAGTGTAAGCTGCCAAAACTGACCCAAGAAGAATTATAAAATATGAATATATCTATAATTACTTTAAAATAATCTAATCTACAGTTAAAAATGTCTTGTCATAAGTTTTCAGGCCCAGAACACATCACAGATCACTATTTTTAAATGTTAAAATAGAATGGAAAATCTATTTTAAATGAAAATTGTTTCAGTTAAATGAGGAAAGTTAAATTTTATGAAAATGAAGAAAAATATTATTTTATTAATCTAAAAGGGTCTGAAATCTGACAAGTGTTAGTAGGAGAAAGAAACACTGCACACTTATTAGATGTAAATATCTGAAATAAAATATTAACAAAATGAATCTAGTCATATGTAAAATATATTTCATCACCAATAGTCATTTGTTAGGACTGAAAAGATGCTATAATATGAAACAAATCAATTAGTTCACTCCTAAGAGACTAAGAAAGAAAACGACATGATTATGCAAATACAAAGATAAAAGGGCATTCAGGAAATCAAACATAATTGTAACTAAACTGAGCAATCAGATATTACTGAAATTTATAAAATATACCAAAAATCTACAACAAGCAGACATACTAAAAGATTTTTGCTTTCATGTTAGAACAAGACAATTCTTACTCCTGCTTATTCTTTTCCATATCACACTAAAATTCCCAGAGCAAAATAAATAAAAATAAAGAAATTAGAAATAAATAGTTTTTATTTAAAAATTAGGTTCCACTTACAATATTAAGAAAGCTACAAATATCTAATGGTAAAAGGAAGTGTGTAAGCTCTGTAGATGAAGGAAATTATGAAAATTTTGCTGAAAGGATTTAAAAGATGACCCAAATAAGTGGAGAGAAGGAAATGGTGATATTTTAAAGATGACAACTCTAAAAGGTATTAATCTATAAATATTATTAATAATAATATTATGATGATATACAATCAGAAGCTTAGCAGTATTTTCATAATCTTTAATTTTTAAGATTATAATCTTACTAATCTTGGTGAAAAAATTAATGTGTGAATGTGCCTCCCCCCCAAAAAAAACAGTAGAAAAAGATATCTGGAAAAAAGTTATTCTGGAACTACTGGTATCCATACCCTCAATTCATCTCCCCAGAGACAATAGTTTCTTACATTTTTGTGCATTCTTCCATTGGTCTTCCATATCTATGTAAGTGTGTGTGTTTATGAATATATAAATAAACCCATTTTTGCAAAATTTTAGCATACTATTTACACTATACTTTTTTATTTTACTTTTTTCTGAGTACATTTTGAAGCTAAATCTTTTTAATGCTTGTGTACTGACCCAAATTTGCATATCACTACATTATTGCAGTTCATAGTAGTTTTCCATTGTTGTTGTAAAACATTATCACAAAAGTTGTGGTTTTCAAAAGCAGACATTTCATTTCTTACTGTGCTGGTGGTTTAGAAGTATTAAATCAGTTTCACTTGCATAAATGCAAGATTTTGGCAGGGCTGGTCCTTCCTGGAAGCTCTAAGGGGGAAATCAGGATGCTTTTATTGCCTTTGTCTTCTGCTTCTAGTAACTGTGTATATTCCTTGGTTTGTGTCCCCTTCTTCCCATCATTTCAATCTATTTCCACCTTCACATTGTCTTCTCTTCTATACTACTATCTACCTCCCCTTTCTCTCTCTGCTTTTCTCCATAGGACTCCTGTGATTACACACTGGGTCCATGTAACTAATCCAGGATAATCTCATCTCACAATGCTTTGCTTAATCTCATATTCAAAGATTTTTTGGCAACAAAGGTAAAATAACCACAAGGATTTGGGATTAGAAAGTGGACATCATGGGGTGGGTCATCATTCAGTCTTCCACCTACAATAAGATACAGGATATTTTCAACTGCCTTCCTGGTGATGAGTATTAGATTTTTTAAATCTTTTGTTAAAATAGACAGCATGGCAATGTATGCTTTATAAATAAGTATACTTATTAATTTATATATATAAATATATTCATATATATATATAATAGGCAAATTGTATCTTATAGAAAGTCAATCAATTTACAATCTCTCCAAAAACAAACTTGAGAGCCTCCACACATTGTGTCTTTTAGGAATCACTAGTCTAATTTTATACATTGACTCTTTAGGATTTTGTGGGTGGATTCTTATGAATAAATGATAACATTCTTTTTTCTTCCTTTAAAATGTATATACACTCCACACACATTTTCCCAATATCACTGGATAAGTTTTCTAATAAAATGCTAAATAGTCATTAGAATAGGGTGTAGTATTGCTTACCCTGTTTCTATTTCAGTATTTGCCAACCTAATTGGTGAAATGGTCTGATTTTATTTGAATCTCATTATTTAACATAGAGAATACATTGTTTTAGTATGTTAGCAGCTATTTTTATTTGTATCACCTATATGCTCATGCTCATTTTCACATCCCATTTGGTCTCTGGGCTTTTATTTGTTTTTTTAAAAACTATATATTCTTAAGTACTTATTTATTTATTTATTTATTTATTTATTTATTTATTGGTACTAGGGATTGAACTCAGAGGCACTCAACCACTGAGCCACATCCCCAGCCCTGTTTTGTGTTTTATGTAGAGACAGGGTCTCACTGAGTTGCTTAGTCCCTCACCTTTGCTGAGGCTGGCTTTGAACTTGTGATTCTCCTGTCTCAGCCTCCCAAAGTGCTGGGATTACAGTTGTGCGCCACTGTGCCCAGCTTATAATTTATTACATATAAATAAACATTAAAACATATTCTTTAAATTTTATTTTGATGATAATAATACAATATCCTCTTAAGAAAATTTTAAGCATACATTGAAGTATTAATAACAATAGACACAATGTTTTACGGCAGATCTCTAACACTTATTCACCTTGAATAATTGAAACTTTATGCTCATTGATTAGCAATTTCCCCAGTGTCCCTCCCATACATTCCTTGGTACCTACCATTAATTATACCCTCTGATTCTTTAAGCTTAACTATTTTAGATACCTTACATAAGTAGAATCATATTGTTTGCATGGGTTATTTCACTTAACACAATGTCTTCAAGGTTCATCCATCTTGTTATGTGTAATAGAATTCCACTTTAAGGCTAATACTCCACTGTATGCATATACCACATTTTCTGTATCCATTCATGCATTGACAGACATTTAAGTTGTTTCCACAAGTTTTCTATTGTTAGGAGTGCCACAATAAACATTGGGTCCTCACATCTCTTCAAGATAGTCATTTTTATTCTTTCGGATAAATACCCAAAAATGGGTCTACTGAATTATAAGGTAGATTTATTTTTAAATTTTTGAGGAACTACCATACTGTTTTCCATTATTGCATCCCTACCAATAGTGTTTTAGTTTCTCCATGACTTCACTGACCTGTCTTTTTTTTTTTTTTTTTTTGATAAAAGGTGTCCGACAGGAGTGAGGTGATATTTCATTGTATTCTTAACATGCATTTCCCTGTTAATTAGTGACACTGAACATCTTTTACTATACCTGTTGGCACTGTTACATCTTCTTTGAAGAAATAGAGAATGTAAAAACAATAGAAAATATCAATAAAACTAAGACTTTTAAAAATAAATAAAACAGATAAGACAGAAGACTAATTAGAAATTAAAGGAAAACTGATCCTACCAAAATATAAAACATTATAAGAAATTACTGTGAACAATTAAATGCAAAGAAACTAGATAATGTAGTAGAAATGGATAAATTCCTGGAAGCACAGAACCTACCAAGACTGAGCCAAGAAATAGAGAGTTTCAACAGACCAACAGCTAGTAAAGAGATTGTTTCAGTAATAAGAAGTTTCTCATCAAAATAAGTCCAGAACCAGATAGCGTCAATGGTGAATTATACCAAACATGTAAAGAATAATTAATTCCAATTCTTCTCAAAGTTTTAGAAGGATTTTATAAATCCTTCTAAAAATTAGAAGAGGGTACAGTTCCAAAGTCATTTCATGAGGCCATCATTACCCTGGTACCAAAGCCAGGCAAAAGACACTGTAGGAAAACTATAGTTCAGTATCCCTGATGACTATAGATATAAAAATACTCAAGAAAAAAAAGAGTAAACTGAATTGAAAAAAAAAATAATCATAGAACTAACTACAACAAAATCTTATCTGGGTTTTATATCCTGCCACATCACTTAATTTCTTTACTACTAACGTTTTTGGGGGGGAGTCTTCAGTGTTTTCTAATATTTCCTATATATATGATCATGCTATGTGCAAACAGGGTAAATTTTACTTTTTTTCTCTGATTTGGGTGTTTTCTTCTTTTTTCTTACTAAATATGCTGGCTGGAATTTTCTGTACTATATTAAATAGGAGGAAGAATGGTCATCCTTTCCTCCTTGATTTTAGATGAAAAGCTCTCAATTTTAACCATTGAACATGATATTCATTGCAGCATTGTCATAAACATCTTTTATTATATTGGAGTGTTTTTCATATATACTTAGTTTCTTCAGTGTTTTTATATTGAAAGGATGTTGGATTTTGTCAAATGCTTTTTCTGCATCAATTGAATGATAATGTGATTTTCCTTCTCATCCTATGTGGTTTATAATGCTAATTTATTTTTATATGTTGATGCATCCCTATATCCCAAGGATAAATCCCCTTAGGTCATGTTCTATGATAGTACACTAACAATGTACTATCCAAAAAGGAAATCCAGAAAGCAATCTCATTTATAAAAGCATATACTAGTTAGGAATAACTTAAATTAAGAGGTAAAATATTTGTACACTGATAACTACAAAATATTGCAGTAATTAAAGAAGCATAAACAAATGGAAAGATACACACTGTGTTCATAGATTAGAAAGTTTGCTGTTGTTTAACTGTAACTAGTATTCAAAATAATCTACACATCCAAATCCTTATGAAACTCCAAATTCATTCTTCACAGGGAAGAGGGAAAATTATAAAACTAACATAGATACACAAAAGACACTGAATAGCCAAAAATGTTTTGAGGAAGGACAAAGTTGAAGGCATCACAGTCACTGATTCAAAATATATTATTAACAATAGTAATTAAAACTATGGTACTGAAGTAATGGTAGACATATAGACCACAGAGCAGACTAGAGAGCCTAGAAATAAATCCACATGTATACAGAATCAACTGACTTTGGACAAGGATGCCAAGAATACAATATACAATGAGAAAAAAAGTCTCTTCAACAAATACTATTGGAAAAAATGGACAGACACATACAAAAGAATGAATTTATATCCATATTTTACACCATACATAAAAAATCAATTCAAGGGCTAGGATTGTAGCTCAGTGGTAGAGCGCTTGCCTTACATGTGTGAGGCGCTGGGTTCGATCCTCAGCACCACATACAAATAAATAAATAAGATAAAGATATTGTGTCCATCTACAACTAAAAAATATTTTAAAAATCAATTCAAAATGAATTAAATATTAAACATAAGACCTGAAACTACCAATCTCCTGGAAAAACACATGTGGAAAAATCTTCATGACTTGGGTCTTGTCAATGATTTCATGGTTATGACACCAAAGGCAACAAAACAAAACTAGGTAAGTGGAATTATATCCAACTGAAAATCTTCTGAGCAGCAAAGGAAACAACAGAGTGAAAAGGCCATCTACAAAATGGGAAAAATATTTACAAATGATATATTAGATAAGAGGTTGATTTCTAAAATACACAAGGAACTCCTATAACACAAGAGCACACCTACACCACAAACAAAATGCAAAAAACAGAATTAAACAACACAACACTTACTTAATAATTTAATAAAAACCTGGATTAAAGAATTCATTGTTTTTAAAAGAAGTTTGGTTTTTGACAAATGTGTTATAAATATTTTTGTTACTAATGTTTTTCTTGATTATAATATTTTTCAATGAAGGAAAATTATTTTGCTAAACAAGTAAATATAGTTTCATAGATTTTTTAATTAACATTATTTTCTATGGTTTTTCTTATTTTGACTTTGCATAGGACTACTGTAACATCAGGGACTGACCTGAGGCCTGTGACCTCTGGGACAATTGATGATGTCCTGGACTTGGGGTCTGTAGGTGCTGGCTTGGTGTTGGGTCAAGCCTGAAGCATGGGGCTACAGGGTCAGGCCTGATGATGGGAGTGACCTGGAGCCTGGGGCCACAAGGGCTGCTGCCTTGGCACTGGGTTTCACTGGGGTGGGCCTGGTGCTGAGGTCCAAGGCAAATTCCAGTATTCGCTTCATTCTCCTTTACTCATAGGATAGTTAACTCCATTTGTGCTGCTAGACTAGGGATACTCTAAAACTTTATTTCACACCCTCTTCAGTGCATATTTTCCTTATTTCTGTGCAATACCCAGGTGCTATAATCTCTCATCTGGTTTTCCTACCTCTTATAAAAGTATTTTTCATGCCTGCACAGTTGTTCAAACTGCTATTTCTGGGAAGTGATAAATATTAGAAAATCCTATTCTGCCATCTTGCTCCTCTTGCTTTTTGGCTTGATAGATATAAAATATTATTGAGGAAATCTTCATTTATCAAGTTTTTCCAAATTTTAAAATTATGTCCATCAATTTCTTCTTTTTTCCTTTAAAGCATAAAAGCAACTATAAAGATAAAATACAGTTTTCTTTTTTATCTATTGAAATGTAGAAATGATATTAATTTCTTAATACTGTTTATTTCCATATCCTGGTAAGAGTATGATTTATTCATTCTAAGTTATTGTCTCAGAAGACAGTATGTGCAATGGTTAGAGTTTGAACTTTGAAACAGACTGCTTCAGTTTGAGTTCTGGTTCTGTCACTTAATGACTGGTTGATTTACCTTACCTGTCTGCTTCAGTTTCCTAATCTATTAAATAAACATCATAAGGGTACCCACTTCTTAGAACTGTTGTGAAAATTAAATGTGTGAACACATCTAAAACTCTTAGAAAATTGCTTGGCAGATTGTAAGCATTTAATAAATGCTACCTGTTAGGCTGCTATTAATGTGTGGCTAGATCCTATTTACACATGGTGTAGGAATTGTGCTTGTTATTCATGAGTGTGGTCTCTTTTATAATGTTATTTGGGGAGATTATTTTTAAAATCATGCTATATTGAAAAAATACTTAATTTTCAAGCTTTACTGTTATATTTCTTCCATGGAATTATTTAAATAGTATTAGAACTGTGCATGGTAGAACATGCTTGTAGACCTAGATAATTCTCAGGCTGGGGAGAGAGGATTGCTTGAGCCTAAGAGTTAGAGATCAGCCTGGGCACATCGCAAGATCCTGTCTGAAATAAATGTATAGTATTGGAATTACTAATGGAACAATCTAAGCATGATATGCTTTCTGAGGTCATTTTAGTAACATATTATACTGTTTTTTTTTTTTTTTTTTGTCATTTTCCAGGCTTTTCCATTATTGCTTCTTTTCTGTTTGGGGTTTTGTTTTTTAGATGGGAACTTGCTATGTTGCCCTGGCTGGCCTTGAATTCATAATCCTCCAGTCTCAGCCTCTCTCAAGTCCATGGAACTATAGGTGTGTGCCACTGTCCTTGTCTCCATTCTTATTTTTTGTGTTTCATTCCTTTTTCCCTCCCATTTATATTCCCTTATATAACTTAATAATCTTACCTATCTTACTAATTTTCTCAGAAAATCAGCTATTGAAATTATTTATAGGTTTTAATTTTTTTATATTTTCCAGTTTTTCTTTGTATGTGATTATTGAAATTTGTCATTTTTCTGTTTAATTATTTTAGTATAAAATTATAAATCAACTCAGTGAGACCCTGTCTCTACATAAAACACAAAATAGGGCTGGGGATGTGGCTCAGTGGTCGATTGCCCCTGAGTTCACTCTCCAGTACCAAAAAAAAAAAATTATAAATCATTACATTGACTCTGGAAGTTGAATTATTACATGTAAATTCTAAATTTGATTACATAATTTATTATTATGTTATAGTACAGTATCATTAGTTAATGTTGCGGTCATCTGGAGACCCCAAGACTATTGCTACTCATTCCCTTAAGACTTTTAAATACTGACTCACTTTCATCCTTCTTTACACAACTCCTTCAGTCTTGTCATTTCAACATATACTTGTATCTATGTGGTCAATCATAATTATTGATTTTTGTATGTTGAACCAACCTGGCATCCTTGGAATAAAACCAACTTGGTCATGATATATAATCTTCTTAATGCATTTCTATGTTAATTTCTAATATTTATTAAGAATTTGTACATTTATGTTCATCAGGGATGTTGGCCTATAATTTTCTTTCCTTAACATGTCCTTATCTGGTTTTGTTAGAAAGGTAATACTGGCTCTGCATAATAAATTTGGGAGTGTCATTCCCATTTCTATTTCATAGAATAATTTGAAGAAGATTGGGATTAGTTCTTCTTTACAGGTCTGGTAGAATTTGGCAGAGAATCCATCTGATCCTGGACTTTTCTTTGTTGGAAATCTTTGTTAAAATTTGCTTCAGTCTCATTGTTTTTTTTGGGTTTTTTTTGGTACTGGGGATCGAAATCAGGGGTACTCGACCACTGAGCCACATCCCCAGCCCTATTTTGTGTTTTTTATTTTTATGTAGAGACAGAGTCTCACTGAGTTGCTTAAGGTCTTTCTGTTGCTAAGGCTGGCTTTGAACTCGCAATTCTCCTGTCTCAGTCTCCCAAAGTACTGGGATTACAGGTGTGCACCACAGTGCCTGGCTCAGTCTCATTGCTTGTTATGGATCTGTAAGATTTTTTATATCCTCTTAGTTCAATTTTGGTAGATTATCAACATCCAGAAATTTTTTAATATATTCTAGAGTTTCCAATTTATTGGAATATAAATATAAGTGTAGAAGTTCCACAAAAGACTAGGATTGGATGCCCCAGCTCTTCCACCCATTGTTATATATACAAAAAATTGAAATTAGCATACTGTGGTGATACTGACATTCTAATGTTTATAGTAGCACAACTCACACTAGCCAAGTAGTGGAACCAGCCTAGATGTCTGATAACAGATTAATGAACAAAGAAAATATGATATATATGCACAATGGAATTCTGCTCAGCTGTTAAGAATAATTAAATCGTGTTCTTTACTGATAAATGGATGGAACTTGGAAACATTGTGCTAAGTGAAATAAGACAGACTCAGAAAGACAAGAATAAAATATTTTCCCTAATATAAAGAAGCTATAGAGAATTAAGGAATCTAATAAGGGGATGTAATGAGAATAGAAGGGAGAACCATAAAGCAGAAGGTGATTGAGGAGGGAGGAGATGGAAAGTGAAGGAACTGTAGAACAAAACATTCCAGATTATGCTAAGTGCCTATAAGAATATGTCACAATGAATTCCACTTTCTGTATATGTATAATCCACAAACCAGCAAAATAAGTAGAAGGAAGATCAGTATAGTACAGGAAAGGAATTGGGGCAAAGGAAGAAGGGAGGGAAAGGGGGCATACTTAGGAATGAGATGGATGGAGCGAATTATGTTAAGTGAATATATGGATATGTCACAATGAACCCCACTATAATATATAATTATAATGCAGTAAGTTTTTAGAAAAATTAAACTTCAGAGTATATATACATATTCATATTCACACATATCATTCTTTCAATACCCTGGTCTTTCAGTCCTTCAACCTCTTGACCTCTTCATTTCCCATGGTTATTTCCATCTTCCTCTCTTGGCCAACCAGAAGTCTCATGGCTAGAACTTGCAATCACTGAATAACTGCAAGTCCTTGAGTCCTTAAATGTCAAGCATCTCACTCTCTGACCACCCATCCTATCATTATACTTCACTATTTATAGTTCCTCAACTCCAAAAATTCCTGGATCTCATTGAAATTTCCAATTCAATACCAATCATGTTTCATTGCCTCTCAACTTCATTTTTTTCATATTTAACTTCTTTATTTGTTCTATTTAGGCTTACATGATAACAGAGTGCAATTTGATTCATTGTACATAGAGGATGACATATCAATTCTCTAGTTGTAAATTGTATAGAATCACAACATATATGCAGTCATACATAAAGTTAGGATTATGATGACCATCATTTTCCACCACTTTTACTGTCCCCATGCCCCCTTCCCCCTTACACCCTTGTGAATAGAGTTCCCCCATTGTTCCCGTGTCCTTCCCCACATTATGGATCAGCATCCACTTATCAACGAGTACATTCAGCATTTGGTTTTCTGAGATTGGCTTACTTCACTTAGCATGATATTCTCCAACTCCATCCATTTACCTGCAAATGCCATAATTTTATTCTTATTGCTGAATAATATTCAATTGTGTATATATATATCACAGTTTCTTTATCCAGTCATCTACCGAAGGGCATCTTGGTTGGTTCCACAGTTTAGCTATTGTGAATTGAGCTGCTATAAACATTGAAGTGGCTGCAGCACTGTAGTTTGCTGTTTTTAAGTCTCCTGGGTATAGACCTAGGAGTGGGATAGCAGGCTCAAATGGTGGTTCCATTCCAAGTTTTCTAAGGAATCTCCATATCTCCATCTGCTTTCCAGATTAATTGTACCAATTTGCAGTTCCACCAGCAATGTATGAGCGTGCCTTTTCCCCAACAACCTCGCCAACACTTATTGTTGTTTGTATTCTTGATAATTGCCATTCTGACTGGCATGAGATGAAATCTTAGGGTAGTTTTGATTTGCATTTCTCTGATTGCTAGAGATGTTGAACATTTTTTCATATATCTGTTGATGGATTGTATATCTTCTTCTGTGAAGTTTGTGTTCAGCTCTTTGGTCCATTTATTGATTGAGTTGTTAGTTTTTTTGGTGTTAAGTTTTTTGAGCTCTTTATATATCCTGGAGATTAGTGCTCTATCCGATGTGTGTGTGGCAAAGACTTGTTCCCAGAATGTTGGCTCTCTTTTTACTTCATTGATTTGTTTCTTTTGCTGAGAAGAAGCTTTTTAGTTTGAATCCATCCCATTTGTTGATTCTTGATTTTACTTCTT
>CM053417.1:10167163-10256307 GCA_028644305.1 Xerus rutilus
ATAGCTTTGTAGTATAATCTGAGGTCTGGTATTGTGATGCCTCCTGCTTCACTCTTCTTGCTAAGGGTTGCTTTGGCTATTCTGGGTCTCTTATTCTTCCAAAAGAATTTCATGATTGCCTTTTCTATTTCTATAAGGAATGACGTTGGGATTTTAATTCTTCATTCCCTCTGTTGTGCTTTAGATGTAAGGTGTTCCCCCAAACCTCATATGTGAGACAATGCAGGAACATTCAGAAGTAAAGCGATTGAGTAATCAGTGAAGAAATCCATTGACATGGATTAACTAGGTGGTAACTGTAGGAAGGTAGAGTGTGGCCAGAGAAGGTAGGTAACTGTGGCCAGCCATGCCTTTGGAGTTTACATTTTGTCCTTGGCGAGCAGAGCACTCTCTTTCCTGGTGGCTATGTCCTGAGCTGCTTTCTTCCTCCATGGCCTTTTGTCATGATGTTCTGCCTCACCTCAGGCCCAGAGTTTTGAGCCAAATAAACTTTTCCTCCTCCAAAATTGTTCTTGTCAGGTTTTTTGGGTGCAACAATGAAAAAAAGAAAGAAAAGCTGACTAAATAGCTTCACTTTCTTTCTTACCTAACTTGAATACCATAGTCCATCATTAACATTTCTTTGCACATATCCTCAATTGTTTTCTCCCCTCTTGTTTCACTTTACTCTCCTGGAAATACAAAGTCTGATTAAAATGAACTCTCTCATACTCACTTGCACCAGTGCAATAGATTTTAACCAGATAAAATTACCATAACTGCACTCACTATTCTCATTTCAAATGCATGACCACTAACCTCAAGTGGGTCCTTTATTCTGTCTGCCAAACATAATATTTTCCTAGTCCATTGATTTACTATCTGACTAATTGTCCCACACTTTTTTCTCTCTTCTGTCACTCTCTCATTCCCCTTCTCAGCTGATAATCTTGCTTCCTATGTCATTTGCATAGCAAATTCAATCCAAAGGGAAATTCCACTGGCTTGTTTCAGCACATCTCCCTCCCTACCTATATCTATGCCTTCTATATGTTCTTTCTTTTCTCCTGTTTCTGTGTATGAACCATTTATTCTAGTGCAAGTGTGTTCCATCTCTTCTCACTTATCAAAAGACTTACTCTTGCAGTTAACTTTTCAATACAGCACCCAGACCCAATAAAACACAATCCCTATCTACAGATAGGGTATACTTCCCACTCCCTCACATACAGGTTTTTCTGGCCTTATTCACTCACAGCCATGAAAGGAGTCTTTCTGCCTGATCTGTGAGATGCTTTTGCTTTCTCCCTTAGGAAGTCTCTCCCTTCTCTGACTGCAACAATCTTTTCTAGTAAAGTCCCTCCTTAACTAAATCAGGAGTTTCTTTTACTTGACATTTATTACTACTTCCTACCACTCCCTGCCTTATTGTTCTCCAAAGAACTTACAATCACTTAATATATTATGCATTTCCTTATTATATTTATATGCCTGACTTCTCACTAGAATGTGAGCTATGTAAAGGAAGGGAATTATTTGATTCAGCCCCTTGTGTCTCCAACAACAAGAACTATGCCTGGCACAAAGTAAACATTTAATTAATATTTATTGAATGAAGAAATGAATGGATAACAAATATCTCCCTACCATTATACATATTTTATAATTACTTCAACTTTTTAAATAAAGCATATGGACAATGTTGAAGTTTTATAGATCCTCTTTCAAGAGTTACATTACCCTCCTCTCCATTCTATTCCCACTCTTCCTCAGAAGAAATCTACAACAGTGTGAATATTTCCATTCTGTTTTTTAAGCCTTATATAGTATGTGGAATAATGAACCTTATATGTTATCATATGTGCTTTTAAATATAAATAAATCATGCCTTCCTGTAGATATCATCTTGTGTCTATCATTTCTTTCAATACTAGTTTCCAGAGAACTGATATGTCAATCTATGTATCTGTGTATCTTGTAGCTATGTATACACATTTCTTTCTTTTGGCTGGTATATGGTATTTCATAGTGTGAATATAAATGTTGATATATTAAGATTGCTTCCAGTATTTTGCTTTTAAAAGATTCCTCTATATTTTTTTGCACATATAATTATGAGAAATTTCAAAGATGGTGTACCTAGAAAAGGACTTGATGAATTCTGAAGTATGATGGTTAGTTTTATATTTCAACTTTGGCTAGACTGTTCTACTCAGTGATTTATTCAAACACTAACTAATCAGTTGCTGTGATGGTAGTTTTTCATGTTGTTGATAGCTACTATTATCAAACTTTTAACAAATAAAATTTTCCTCAGTAATATGTGTGAGTGTCATTAGATTGGTTGAAAGGACTTAAGAGCAAAAACTGAGGTTTCCTAGAGTAAGAAATTCTGTCCCAAGGCTGCAATATCTACTGCTTCCCAATTTGCCAAAATACCCTATAGACTTCAGAATTGCCAGTCACTATGTCCAACAATGAGTGTGTGTATACATCCACTATGATATACAAACAAAACACAAAATAACATATATGCATATGTATATACATACATATATATTCATACTTGTACACAGGTGTATGCATATATGCATGTATGTCCCACTGGTTCTGTTTCTTTGGGGAATTCTTGACTGAATGTGGGTATGAATATTTTCAATTTTAACAAAAAATAATGATTAATTGGCTTTAAGTATTTTGGATCAATTCAGCCTACATAAAACAGTATATGAGATACATAGCTCTTTCACATTCTTTACATTTTCTGATATTTTTAACTGTAAATTTAATTTTTGGCAATGTTTTGATTATGAAATGATTCTTTAGTGATTTCCTTAGATCATCTCTGAATTTTCTTTTCAGCAAATTGACTGCATTATTTTTGCTCATTTTTCTACTGTATTGGTCTTTTAAATTTTTTCTTGCTTTTGAAGAATACTTATATATATTCTACATATGAATATTTTCTGGTACTTGTATTGCAAAGACATTTTCATAGTCTGTATGTGTATTTTAACCCCTTATCCATATGAAAAAAGTTTAATTTAATCCAGCTAATTGTATAAATATTTTATTTATTATTTGTATATTATTGCAGTACCTAAAAACTCCTTCACTTAACTTGAAATGATAAGAAGAATCCATCATAATATTTATAATGGCCTTCAAATTTGGTTTCTCACATGTATCTGTAAAACATGTAATTTCTTTAGTACATAGTGAGGATAAGAACATAATTAAATATTTTTAAATTACAAAAGACTTGTCCCAAATGTATTTATTGAATAGTTCATATTTTTCTACTCTTGGTAACACACACATATGCTGTGAGCTCTTATTTTCATGAACTGAGACTCTCAATTGTCTTCAATTTAAAAAATCTACCTTAGTATAAATATTAGATTAAAATAAACTTTCACAGTTCACAGAATAATTATTTATTCTTTGTTCTTCTTTTCAGAAGTGTTCTGCTTATTCTTTGACTCTCATTCTTGGGTATGACACATAGAATCTGTTTTTCAATATCCATCAGTTTATGTGATGAAATTCATTGATAGGATTTCTGATGTTCAATCATCTTTGTGTTGCTTGTGTGATGGTATTTTATCTCAAAAATGACGAATTTGGTATGCTAGAATTTCACTGAAGATTTTGCATCTATATTCATAAGAGATTTGAGACTCAAATTTTCTTTTCTTATACTGTCCATATCCTATTTTTGGGTTCCAGGTTATGCTTGCCTCTTGGAACGAGGTAGGTAATTTTCCTTCCTTTTATCTTAAATATTTTCTGCAGGATTTTGCTTATATATTCCCTAAATAATGTGTAAAACTGACTTGTGAAAGCTTCTAAACCCGGTAATTTTGTGGGGAGAAGTGTGGAGAGGTTTTTATTTTTGTAATTAATTTGCTATCATTAATTGTTACTGGTTCTTTAAAGATTTTAATTTAATCTTGAGTCAGTAAGGTACATATATCATCTTTTTCCAGAAAACTATCTATTTTACCTATGTATATGAATGAATTGACATAATTTAATTTTTTCATTGCTTTCGCCACTGCCATCTAAGCTACTACTATCCCTTGTTACAATGACCCTCCCAAACTACTTGCTATGCTTCTACTCTTGTGTTTCTGCACTCCATTCTCCTCATTGCAGCCAAAAAAATTCTTTCTCAAAATAAATGTCATTCCATTTCCCTCATTAAATTATCCAAGTCATTCATTGCACATAAACTAAAATCCAAATTTTACTTTGCCTACATTTCCTGTCTAAATCCCTTACCACTGTTTTGCTTGCTTACCAATCCAAAATCATACTGGCTTTCTTCATGTTCCTCAAAAAATCAGTTTGTAATTTCAGAAATCCTTATTCCTTTGGCCTTAATGTGTCCATTCAGAAGTTTTCTAGATGCCTTTTAAAAAAATTCATACTTCAGCTCAATATTGATTTCCTCTGGAAATTGTCCCTAACTACACTTTTTAAGTGACTTTCTCCAATTTTTTTCCCTCCCTGTACTCTCTCCTCACCCCCATTACACACACACACACAAGCTACTCCATATTTTTTTCATTGCATTTAAAAAAATGTTCATTATAATTTAATTAAGTGTTCAGTATTTAAAATCATAAGAACTAGGAGTGATAGAACTTGTTTCTCATGTTTTTCTTTATGTATTCAGCACTTATAATAGTGCCTGAAATGAGGTTAACACGACCTATACATCACAAGAGATGGGTTGTTTGGGTTTTAGTTAAGTAGGTCTTTTCTAGATAAGTAATAGGAAATGGTATTTGAAGCACATGCCTAGCAAATAATGTATTATATCATTTTCTCAATAGCATTGTTTTCTGAGACCAGGGTTGAAGATTGGTAATAAATCAGGAAAATATAGCATATCTTATTAAATATTATTAGCATTATGGAAGCTATTGATTGCACTACTTTAGAGTATCTATTAGATTATGAATCTGTTGTCATCAAACAAATTTAGAAAGCTTCAATGTTTTTAGATTCAAGTGAATAGTTACATATGTCAAAAGGTTCAATCAAATCTATAGAAACTATGTAAGTGCTGTGGTGCTCCAAGTCACTGCAATTCCTACAAATGGTTACTAACTAACTAAAATGAAACAATACTGTCTACCCATTACTAAACAGTTGATCTGTACATGGACCAACATGACTCTTTTGTGTAATTAGACACTATAATGATGGTTTATTTGCCATAGACTTAATATTCAAAAAATGTACACAAGAATACAAGTTAATTCTGTTTATCTCTAGAGAACCCATCACAAATGTAATTTTACTCCAACTTGGTTGAAATAGGAAATAAAAGTGAAGACTGAGGTAGCTGCTCAGACAATGAAATTGGATTCTGGATAATGACAGATTCATTAACTTTTGTGTTTGATAAGTGGCAAATAAAACTATTTGAATTGTACATGTAGTAAACAGCAATATTGAATTCAAGATAATAGAATTAACTTCTCACAACTGTGATGGCCAGCAGAGATAAATCTGACTAAAATGAAATGGTTATAATTTTCAGGTTCTACAGGGAGTTTAAGTCAAATACAGTACTTGGTGAATGCTCTTGCTCATTCATGGTAGCCTTAATACCTTATTCAAATCAAGTTACTACTTTGAGCTTCAATATCACCTTGCTAAGAGTGAAAAAAATAAAATAATACTTATTTCTCAGAGTTATTTTAAGATTTAGATGAAATAGCACACATAATGTTTTGCATGTGGTATCACTGGGGTTTAATTAGCTTTTGTTGAACAACATACTGTCTTTAAGCTTAATTGATTAAAACACCAATCTTTTATGAAATTGTGGTTCTGAAGTTCAGCAACTAGGTATGGGATTAGGTAGATGATTTGTCTGTTGGTCTTGAGTTCCCTCATTTTCCTTGGTTCTCTTATTTGTGGCTTTCCCATTAATCCAGGGCCATATTATGACCCTATGCTGTTCATATTGTGACAGCATTCAAAAAGAATCAGGATGGGAGTAGAAAACCTCTTGAGGTTTAAGCTCACAGGAAGCAAATCTCTTGTATTTTATTGATCCAGCACATATATAGAAGGTTACAAAATATCCACCTCTTGATGGGAGAAACTGAAAAGAATCTGCAACTATTTTATTTACAACAGTGACTTTAGTAAAGTCATGTTAGTGGACTGATGGACTACAGGAGATAGCTTCTACTAAGATACAAGGTAAAAATAGAAGTAAAGCAGTAGAATGCATTTATAGACACTTCCAAACATTTTATTCTAAAAGGAAGAGGATAAAATGCAGGAGCTAAAAGATAGTCAAAATAGTAGTTTTAATGTTTAGAGAGATATAAGAATACCCATATGTTAAGAGAAATTGATAAGCATGAAGGAAGTTGGCAATAGAGTGTAGAAAATAAGCAATGGAATAAAACTCTGGAAGGGATGGTTTCTAGCAGTGCAAAGGAGGAAGAAGAACCTTCTTTGAGATCAAAAAGAAGGAGTTAAGTATAGTTACTACTGGCATTGATTTGTTTGTAGAAAACATTTAAAGTATTAGCAGGGATTTTTACTAAATGAGTTTTCTTGGTAAAATAGGAGCTGCGCTGATATTAGAGATGAATTTGAAGGTCATGAATTTGTAGTGATGTAGATGGGCAGTGAAGTGTAACCTTCACTGGAATTATTCAGTAGCTACTTGTAAAAGTGGAAATTCTAATACTTTCATAGAATCAGAGATGAGATGTTTCAATATAATTGTAGATGAAGGGCAAGAGGACAAGAGAGTTTAATGGTTAAAAAATATTAATAGGCAAATCATGGAGTATACTTTCAAAGGATATGTTAAATGAAGACTGAGGGAACTGTATATATTGTGACAAGTCAATAATGATTAAAAATTGTAGTGGCTGGGGCTGGGGTTGTGGCTCAGTGGTAGAGCACTTGCCTAGCATGTGTGAGGCACTGGGTTTGATTCTCAGCACCACATACAAATAAATAAAATAAAGGTACATTGACAACTAAAAAATATTTTTAAAAAAAGAATTGTAGTGGCTGTACCTAAGAAAATGAGAAAGTTAAAAGTACAGAAAAGGATTTGAAGACAAAGGATAGTGTGATTATATATTGTACATAGGACAGCTCTGGTATAATTCTTAATAAACATGTCTTTGTATTCTCAAAAATATCCTTTGACCATAAAATTATATTGTCACTTATCACCTTAAATTTTAAGATATGAGTACATATCAGGGTATGGTAGTGATGATGTTTCTCTTAGACTTCTTCCTACTCTAACAATTATAATTGATTGAAGCCCTATCTCCAGCTTCAACCCCGAAATCCACGTAAAATTTGTGCTAGGCTATACCTACAGTGTACTATTCTTCATCAAGGACCAAAGAATGCTAAGGGGACATATTTCTGGGAGTCATGGTACTCCTTTGTTGGCAGATTTTGTTCAAGGACTCTGATGGCTTTCTTCAATCTTCCTTAGAGAGTGCTGTAGTCTATAATTCTTCTATCCATTCTCTTTTCTTACCTTCTCTCTTCTCTCCTCTCTCTCTCTCTCTTTCTCTTTCTCTCTCTCCTCTTCTCTTCTCTTTGGGTAAGATGTACATGGAGATTTGATAGCTCCCCCAGCTTCCCCAATTTCCTTCCTATTCCCTTTCACATAGATATTTACCCTAATAAAATGTTTGTGTGCTCAGTGATGTTTTAGTGGTGTCATCTTGGGGGAACTTAGGATAAAACAAGTGGACCCAGACTGGTCCAAATATTTGGCTGTGACAAGGGGATTTCAGACAGGTTCACCCACCCCACCCCAACTCCACCCTTCAAAGTGAAGAGGACACAATCATGATTGGTAGCATGGATGTTAGTAAAAAATGGTTTTTTAATTGCTAAATATTTTACCTGAGGTGACCTTGGAAAGTATTTTGATGGAGGGGAATGCTATAGCAGTTGCACAGATGCAGTCATTTGGAATTTACGAAGAAAAGAATGTCTACAAAGACATCAGAGTTGCCTGGTTAATACTAAGTTGTATTGACATACTGCATATGGATAATGAGAGACTTAGAGCTGTTAACAAGCAGTTAATAGCTAAGTGCAAGAACCAGAGGGCCTTAGTGGTAGCATAAAGGGACCCTCATCACCTGTAGCAGAAGGCCAGACACAATCAAACAGCAGTCTGTAAGAACAAATTGTTGAGAGTTTCAGAGCTCTGGAGACAACCAAACATGTCTTTTATGAGGTCAGGGCCCTGGTAGGGCAAGCCTACTATTCTGAAAACTTGGAAGGAGTATGTCTGGATGGCTATACTGAGAACATTGACTCTATACACATCCCACACTCCACACACACAGACACAGTAGGCATATGTAGGTATCCCACTCATCCCACATAACAGGTAACATTTCTACTGTGATTCACCAGATTGCAAATGCCTCTTTCCTACAAGGCAATTGAAGCTCCTTTAGGAGTTGCCCCCACTTGCTCTCCTGACTACAAGGTTTGTAACTGTGTCAACTTCCACTATAACCTCTCTGTTGACAAGCTGGAACTGATAATGAAGTTAATAAATTATATGTCTAAAAAATTGAAAGAACTATCTGGAATATACCAGCAGGAGCAAGGAAAGTACTTCAGGTGTTGTTTTGAGGGTGCTTGATTAAGAATGTAAGACTGGATAAGCAAGAATTCGTTTAACTTAATTATATTTTCTTGGGACATGAGATTGAATATCCAAGCCCAAATTCCAGGGAATAGGGCAAACTTGCTGCTAAAATGGATTTTAGGAGCCATGAAAAAAATGTGACAGGTAAGGCTCTTCAAAGAATGCATGCATAAGGTTCCCTAGAAGATAGGAGAAGAGAAAATAAAGAGGTTTAGTGAAGTGGACATTCTGGAAGAGAGATATTGAAGCTGAAATATTCACAACAGAAGTATTTTCCATGAGTGGAGGCAGAGTACACATTGTTCACCAATGCCATTAGGAATGTACTCGTAATGTGGGCACAAGCATCTCTAAGAAGTTCAATGGTGTCTCTTCTCTTCACAATGGAATTAATATTAAGAAGAACAGCGATAGAGCTGGATTCATTAAGCAACATGGTGCTAATAGAGCCATGGTATAATAGAAGGCCAAGTGACAGTGCTTGATTGCCAAATATCAAAAAACTGCATTTATCACAATGGTCAGTAACATTGGAAGATCAGCCAATAGGCTTGCTCTGTAAGGAACTGTAGAAATTTATCCAATATGGTGTAACTAGGGGCAAAATAAAGACTAGACGTCAAGAACACTGCTTAAGACTCAAGAGCATAAAAAATACAAGAATGGAGGCTGAGGAATGCCAATAAACATCCATAATTCCTTGTTCATTTCCCAATTCTGAACTAATGTTTACCTCTGGAGTTGAAGACCACATAATACTATGGCAAGTACATGCCATGACAATCCTTATAATCTTTGTCCAAAAGGGTCTATGTCTATGGTTATTTACAAAGGCCTGATAAATGGAAAAAAACCCCAGACATTTCAAGACCATACACACAAGATGTGGATTGTACTGATCAAAGAGACTTAAAGAATCATTATAGCTCCCCTGTGGGCAAACACCTATGGGGACCAGGTAATGAAGTCCTCTATAAATCTGGCTAACAGTGAGCCCAGTGATCATTTACTCAGATACTAAGTACATAATAAGAATGGATGTACTTTGTAGCTGAAGTAATTCTCACAATGACTCCTTGGCATATGAGGTAAGATAGATAGTAGGGAAAACCAAATGAGGACCAATGAAAATGCTCCCAAACCATCCACCTCAGATAAGATACTGAATGTTAAAATTCATTTTATTGGGGGTGGACTTTAAGACAATCATTAATGCCTAAAAGACATCAAGGTGGTAGTCCATACCATATCTACAATTAATTCAAAATTAGATCTTATACTGAAAAGACAAGGAGCTGACCCTCACAAGGATAGATATTTATCCATGCTAACTTTACCTTTTTGCTTACAAAGCTCCTGTGAGTTTATAGAATTCTTGATCCATAGGCCTAGTATCCCTCACAGTGCAACATACAACCAGAATAGTCACTTACAGTAAAGCAGGTGCAGAAGTGGATTAAATAATATGCATTTGCTGACTCTATAACTCTAGACCCAGGTGAAGCAGAACATCATGGTGGAAGAGCATGGCAGAGTAAAACAGCTCAGAATATGGCAGCCAGGAAGCAGAGAGAGAGAGAGAGAGAGAGAGAGAGAGAGAGAGAGAGAGAGAGAGAGAGGGAGGTAGAGAGAGATTTCAATTCATTAGGGACAAAATATAACCCCAAAGATATGCCCCCAGTGACTACTTCCTCCAGCCACATCTTACCTGCCTATATTTACCACCCAGTTAATCAATTCAAGTGGATTAATCCACCAATTTGGTTACATATCTCATATTCTAATCATTTGACCCCTGAAAATTTTTACATTGTCTCACACATGAGCTTTTCAGGGAGGCTTCATATCTAAACTTTATAGAGTGGATGGTGGCAGCCATGAGAAATCAATATACCGACCTATTAGTACAGGGAACATAATTGACAAAGTGCATGTTAGGTGCTGCATTTTGAAATCCATCCTTGCATTTGTGTCAAGGTCATACTTTCCATGGGCTGCTTTCAGAGTCTGACTAATAAGGAAGATGCAATGTAGATTTCCCTGGAAGTTATGGTTTTCTTTTGTCAGCTGTTTCAAGGATTCCCCCCAAGGCTTTGCCAAATCATTTTTAGGTTGCATACTACTCTAAGTCAGTTTCACCTGATCTCTCTTTGTCTCCTCCACTTGGAATCTGTTTTAGTCAGCTTTTTGGCAGCTGCAACTAAAACACCTGGCCAGAACAACTGTAGAGGTGGAAAAGTTATTTAGAGGCTCATGGTTTTAGAGGCCTCAGTTCCTAGACAGCCAGCTTTATTCCTCAGGGGTCCAGGTGATTTGTTCAAGGCTCTCTCAACCCAATCATTTATCTTCTGAACTCTCTTGCATTGCCTGACACATGAGCATTTGGGGGACACCTCACATCCAAACAATAACAGGGTCAAACTTGTTTGGCAATTTGACAATTTTCCCAGCTTCCCCATCTCCTACATATTTAGGTTCACACAGGCATTTCATATTATATTTCACAAAGGCTAAGAAATTCTTCCACATTTCCTAGAGAATCCCAGCTAAAACAATGGGTGACTAAAAACAAATGTACAGTATGAATTTGGGAGTAAGTGCCTGAAATGAAAAGGGGTCACTGGAGTTTGAAAGGGGAAGGAAATGAACCATCCTCTGGTTTCTGTGTGAGTCATTCAAGTTGGATAGTAACAGTGCTATACCCGAAAGAGCTGGGGACCATTTTAAAGTAATTCAGTATTAAAGTTTTCAAAGAATATGAAAAGACTTTCCTGAAAAAAGATCTGCAAATAACATAAAAGCTAAACTATAGTATAGCAAAGAAAAAGAACTCCAAAGAAAATGTTTCACACAATGAAAGAAAATTGTGGGCCTGAAATTAGAAATGGTAAGTGAAATTATTACCATCTATTATAGCTACAGTACCTTATTATGTGTGTGTGGGCGTGCTCATGAACACATGCATGTATGGAAAGAAAAAGAGGCTCTTGGTTCTATTTCTCTGGAGAACCTTGACTAATGCAGTGTTGACCCTTGGTTAAGAGATACTGATATTTTAGGATTGATACATTTTTCTCTTTATCACCCAGTTCTCTAACCTTTGTTGACTTTCATTTGGAATTTCAAATAAATGGAGTAAAACCATTTTTCTGAACTATGAAATATCCATGATGTCTCTATTTCTGTTAAAAATTAATTCAATTCTTCTAAATAATTTATATTTCTCCACAAAAAAATTCTTTATATCTATTTCATCTAACTCATTGGACAATAAACTCATTGTTTCAATCATGCCTTACATTTGTACAGCATTTTGGAAAACATTCATTTCATTAACTCATATATGCTTGCAAGTCAGAAATTGGAAGGAGTTGTTTTCCCATGTTAAGGAAGAAAGTGCTGACAGATTTAAGATATATTGAAACTTCTGAATCCAAGTCCTATAAGTCATTTTCATTAGAGTACAACTACCAAATTCTCTCTTTTAGCTAAGCAAGAAAATAGATAAAAGGAAAATAAAAAAAAATAGACAACCACTGCTAACATGTCACAATTATATGATTCCAAATGATATTAGAGATAATATATTTATTTATTTATTTATTTAGATACCAGGAATTGAACTCAGGGGCACTCAACCACTGAGCCACATCCCCAGCCCTATTTTGTGTTTTATGTAGAGACAGGGTCTCACTGGGTTGCTTAGCGCCTCACCATTGCTGAGGCTGGCTTTGAACTTGCGATTCTCCTGTCTCAGCCTCCCTAAGTGCTGGGATTACAGGCTTGAGCCACTGCACCTGGCTTAAGAGATGATATATTTAAAACCCAATTTTCCTGCTCTGGCAAAAGAGCTTATATCAAACAACTCCTCCTGAAGTTAAGAATTATAGACAATGGAAATATTGCTTGAACTACTAGAAGGACATATTATTATCTTGCACTTCTGGAGGCCAGCAGTCTGAAATGGGTCTCATAGGGCTAAAATTTACCTGTCAGAAGTGCTTTATTCCTTGTAGAAGCTCCAGGGAAGAATCCATTTCTTTGCTTTCTCCAGCATCTATAGGCCACCTACACTCCTTTGGCTCATGGCCCTCTTCCACATTCAAAGCCAGAGAGTGTTTCTCAAGGTGCCATATCTCTGGTTTTACTCCTCTTTGTTTTCCACTTACACAAACCTTTATGGGTACACTGGCCCACCTGGATAATAAAGGATAATCTTCCCATCTCCAGGTCAGCTGATTAACAGCCTTAATTCTCTCTACAAATATACTTAACTCCCCTCCCTTGCTGGAATCTGGATAAGAGTTGATGGACCATTCTGCTCACCACACAAGATCCTTGAGACTGAATAGAAGCAAGGAGAAATAAGAAAAAAATCAACTTTTGAATGGAGAGAATCGCAGGGAATAAGATTGACCTTTATGTAGTTTTTGGTTTCAAGGTGTATCCTAATCCAAAACTACAAGTCAAGCCAAAAGCTTTGATGATACTGACAGGCAGACACAGAACAGAGATTGGAACTTCCAAAGTAACTACCCATCAAGTAGGGAAATCGCAAGGGAGGGAGTCACAGGGCAGAGGTCCCTCAAATCTTCATGCTAACTGCACTTAAACGCATGTCTAATTCCTGAACTGCATGAGTGCCGGAGAATAGTTGTATATCTGAAAAGACCAACTATAAATTTTAGGTGTATTCCACTGCATAGAATAGAGGGAGAATTTAAAGTTTAGTCTTTCCTAAGAGAAACATTAGTATTCTTCACAGAAAGATAACAGAACATTTTCTACAATCTATCAACAAATATATCCAATTTCTAATTAAAAATTATTTATAGATGAGGAACCAGAACAATGAAGAGTAAAGAAATACTAAATACATAGAGCAACAAACAGTAAAGAGAAAGGCAGTTAATAGAAGCCAATACCAAGATAACTGAGATGATATAATTAGGATATGTCCACCTTAATGAAACTATTATGAATACTTCCAAAGAATTACAATTCAGCCATAATAAATTAGCAGGAAGGAAAAATCAATGACAAAGTTGTAAAATTGGGGGGAAAGGTACTGGAAAAAAAGCCATGTGAAATAAAAAAGTCTTAACATAAAATTGAACACAACAAAACAGAGGGTTAATGAGTAAAAGATAAATTAAAAGACCACGTACAACTTGCAGAAGAGAAAAAAATTATGCTACATGGGAATAAGTAGCCACTGTGACCTGTGAGGAAATGTCATATTAAAAATGCATGTAATTGGTGTGCCAGAAGGAACAGGAGACAACAAGGCAGAAAAATTATTTGAATAAGCAATGTTCAAAATTTATCCAAATTTGTTTAAAAATATCAACATGAAAATTTTAAAAATTAAGCAAACACTAAATAGGATAAATTCAAATAATTCAAAAGAGCAAACAAATTGACCTGACATTGGACCTCTTAAAATCATTACAAAAAGCAAGGCAACAATGTAGATATACTTTCCAAAGTCTCAATGAGAGAAAGTATTCACCAAGGATTTTATATTCATTCAAGCTGTTCTTCAATTATCAGAGCTTTAGAAAATCAGCTTTATACATGCAAGAACATGAAGACATTCTGTAACTCTTAGCCCTTCTTGGGAGTGATCACTGAAAAAACTTCAGGGAAAAGGACTGATGATATATGACTAAAATAAAAGTGGACTAGTGAGTAGAATACAAATTTACAAATTTTATATATGATGACCAAGTAGAAATAATGCAACTACATTTCTAAAAAGAAGTAAGAGGAAAGATAAAACAGAAAAATGTCACTGATATTTTATATGCAATAGGTGGGCTTTCACATAATACCAGCATGTCCTTTCAATCAGATAGTAAAATGTTGCATAAGGAAACAGGCCTAAGGGCATTAAAAACGTATGAGCACAGGGGCTGGGATTGTAGCTCAGCGGTAGAGCGCTTGCCTCGCACAACTTTTATTTTTCTGGTTGTACACAATGTAGAGTCGCACCATATATGCAGTCATACATGTACCCAGGGTAATGATGTCCATCTCATTCCACCATCTTTCCTGCCCCCATAACACCTCACCTCCCTTTCCTCCCCTTTGCCCAATCAAAGTTCCTTCATTCTTCCCATGCCCCCCCCACCACATTATGGATCAGCATCCACTTATCAGACAGAACATTTGGCCTTTGGTTTTTTGGGATTGGCTTACTTTGCTTAGCATGATATTCTCCAATTCCATTGATTTACCTGCAAATGCCATAATTTTATTCTCTTTTATTGCTGAGTAATATTCCATTGTGTATATATACCAGTTTCTTCATCCATTCATCTATTGAAGTGCATCTAGTTTGGTTCCACAGTTTACCTATTGTGAATGGAGCTGCTATAAACACTGATGGGGCTGCATCACTATAGCATGCTGATTTTAAGTCCTTTGAGTAAAGACCAAGGAGTGGGATAGCTGAGTCAAATGGTGGTTCCATTCTAAGTTTTCTAAGGAATCGCCATACTGCTTTCCAGAGTGGTTGCACCAATTTGCAGTTCCACCAGCAATGTTATTTGTATTCTTGATAATTACCATTCTGACTGGAGTGAGATGGAATATCAGTTGAATACATTCTAGTCTCATTTCCAGCACCATTTGCTTAAAAGGATGTCTTTTTTCCAATATATATTTTTGGCACCTTAGTCAAGGATCAGATGACTGTAGATGTTTAGGGTTGTTTCTTTTATTCTATACCATTGGCCTATGTGCATGTTTTCTGCCAGTATGATAGTTTTTCTTAATGCAGCTCTGTAGTATAATTTAAATTCAGGTTTCTGATACCTTCAGCATTGCTTTCTTGGCTTAGAATTCCTTTGGCTATTCTGGGTCTTTTATTCTTTCAAATAATTTTTAGGACTGTTTTATTCTAGTTCTTTGAACAATGCCATTGGTATTTTGATGGGGATTGCATTGAATCTGCACGTTGTTTTTTGTAGTATGGCCATTTTAACAATATTCCAGCACCATTTTTTTAAAAAGACTATCATTTATTCACCATATTGCATTTGTTCCTTTGTCAAATAGCTAATGATTATATTTGTGAGTATCTATTTTTAAGCTATTTTGTTCCTTTGACCTATTTGTCTATTTGTTTGTTAATAGCAGGGTATTTTGATCACTATAGCTTCATAGTAAGACTTAAAGTCAGGTAGCATCTGTCTTCCAACTTTCTTCTTAACTTCAAATACTGTGTTGTCTACTCTGGGCCTTTACTCTCCATATCAAATTTATAAGCAGTTTGTTGACATCTATAAAACAAAACTTCTTTCTGGGATTTGGATTGAGATTACATTAAGTCTATAGATTGAATTACAAATAGCTGACATCTTCACAATATTGAGACTTTCTACCCATGAATATGGGATAAGGAATGCAAGGATGGCTTAACATATATAAATCAAAATTCATCATATCAGTCAAATTAAGGACAGAAATTATTACTCTTTAGTTCTTTTATAGTGCCACGAAGTTTTATAGTTTTCATCAGTGTATGCCTAAGTATTTCATTTTGAAGGGGAATTACTAATATAAATGATATTGTTTTTTCATTTCAAGTTTCACAGGTTTATTGCCAATATATGGTAAAGCAAATGACTCTTATTTATTAAACTTGCATACTGAAACCTAGATGTAATTGTTTACTAATTCAAAGAATTTTCTTGTCAATCATTTTGGATTTTCTACATGAACAAGCATGTCATCAGTAAACAAAGACATCTTTATTTCTTCTTTTTCAGTTAGTGTACCTTTTCTTTTTTTTTTTTTTTTCCTTTCCTATTTCAATACCTAGGACTCCCAACAGTGTTGGAAAGGAGTGGTGAAAGTGAATATTCTTGCTTTATTCTTGATCTTTTTTGAAAGCTTCTGGTTTGTCACCATCAAATATAATTTTAGATGTATATTTTTTGTAGATATCCTTCATCAAGTTGATGAAGTTCTCTCTATTTTCAGTTTACTGAGAGTTTTTATCATGAATGGGTGTTGGATTATAATTATTATTTTGAACAAATGTATAAATTATTTTTAAAAATGTTTTGGAGAAAAATAACTGATGCTTAGATAACACAACTATTTTCTTAAATGCAGCACACTGCTAAACAGCATATTCACTATGAATTGGGCCATAATTTCACATTCAAAAATATGTATCCATTTTATTTACTGAAAAACCAAAATGAAAGTTAGAATTAATAAAAATATAATTTACTGAGAACTTGTTATGTTCCAAGCACCATTAAACTGACTTACATATATTGCCCCTTTTTTTCTCACAAAATCTTTTGCACTCTTCCTCATTTTAGAGTTGAATAATATAAAGCAAAAACAATTTAAATATCTTTTCAAGGTGTTATGGTTTTTATGTGAAGTGTCTCCTAAAAGCTTATGTGTGAAATAATGTGAGAAGATTTAGAGGAGAAATTATTGGGTTATGAGAGCCTTAATCCAATCAGTGAATTCATCTCAATGGGATTAACTGAGGGGAAACTGAAGGCAGGTTGGGTGTGGCTACAAGAAGTAGGCATTGGGAGCATGACTTTGAGGTATATATTTGGTGAGCTGAGCTTAATCTGTCTGCTTTTTGATCATCATGTGAGCTGCATCCCTCTGCCACTCTCTTCCACTGCAATATCCTACTTCACCTTGAGCCCTGAGGAATGGAGCTTAATGTCTATTGACTGAGACCTCTGAAACCATGAGCCCCCAAGTAAACTTTTCCTGCTCTATAGTTGTTCTGGTCAGGTCCTTTAGTCACAGCAGTGAAAAAGCTGACTAAAATACAAGACAATATGACTAACACATTTTGGTAATTGGACAGGTGAAATGTGACAACACATATTGTGACTCTGTACCCATTTTATTTTATGCTAAGTTGTTTCTAAGTGTAGGGAAGAAATGTAACATACAACAATAATGATAATAAAAATAAATAATTCACAAACCAGTTACACTGTCACAGTAATCATATCAATTATTTTATTGTGTGTAGTTTCATTAAACTCTCACAAGGACTCTAGGTTATTTTTATCACCATTTTACAGATGCAGATGTATCATTCAGAAAAATTAAACAACTTGTAACTGGCAAGTTTATGAAGTCTGCCTTTAAATTAAGACTTCTTAAAGTCTGAATGAATGTCCTCACAATATTATGTATAAAAATTTTGCACTAATAAAAATGTTTTAAATGCTGCGATCTTTTCCTCCTCCAATTTAAATGCTTTTAAAGACCTTTTTACCCAAATTTTACAAATTTTAGTCAATGACCATTAAATCTGTTGTTTAAAGTGTGAATGATATGGACATTCATTAAAATTTAAGAAGTCTCAATTAGGGCAGCCTTGATAAAATTGCCAGTTACAAGTTGCTATTTTCATAGAAACAGTAATGAGTTTTAAGCCAAGCGACAAAAATACAACCTCATTTGTCATAACTTGGCTATATCCTTTTTATTGTGCATTGTTGAACAATGGGTATCATCTAGAACCCTCTACCACTTTTGTAAAAATACAATGATTTGAAGGATATAGAGGTCTGCATAATTCATGCTTATTTGTGAATAAAAAACATATGCTGTGATATTAGTTTTCATGAATTTTCTTTATATGCCAAAAATAAAAATAAAACATAACTCATTAAATAACATGTAATAATAAAAATTACCTCACTTAAACATCAAAAAGATTTATATATTGTTATTCTCATTATGAATGATATAATTAGCCTCAGAAAGGTTACTTAACCTGACCTGAAGCCATATAGGCTAGTTACTTGTGTAGCTACAGTTTAAATCCAGACCCTGCATTTATGAAAGCTCATGCTCCAAATAATAGTTTTGTTAGCCACAGTGAATATTATCTTCATTGAATAATACCAATGTATCTTCCTAACAATAATTTCTAATTACATTTCATTATTTGCATATTCAAAAACCTTATTTTATAAGAGAACCCAATAAATTGGTAAATAACTCTCCTGATTGGAAAGTTATTTCTTACATTGATGGAAAAACTTACCCCATATCACTTATTTCTATTGCTTTTCACGATATGTAACATGAGACCCAAGGAGCTTTGCAAAGCACAGAGGGGAAAAAAAAATACCCGCAAGACAATAATAGTGGAAGGGGTATTTAGAGAAAGTCTCTGGTTTCTGTCTAACTTAAGTCCCTTTACTTTCATTATTACTGTAAGTCTCACAAATGTATCAAAGATAGAATCCAGAAAATAAGTCCATGGAAAAAGTAAGCACCTTATTTCTAATGGTGGTTTTTAAAGTGCTTAAAAAAAGTACTCTGTTGAAATATGTTCTTGAAATGTAAAGTGAGCATTTAAAAAAAAAAAGACATCAGAAAAGGACAATGAAGGGCCATGGGACAAAATTTACTTATGATGCTATTGCAATTTCTAGTAAAACTAGTTATATCAGACTCACTGATCTTTCGTAACTACTAACTCAATGGGCACAGGCATCTTTTCTCAATGTTAATCTTCAAAGAGGTGATTTCCCACAAAATAACATTTTTTCTGTGATTAATCCTTTTGATGGAATTAAAAATCAGTGTGAAATGAAATTTTGAGTTTTTTTAACAGCCCGATATATGAAGTATTATGAATTAATATATAATGACAAAGTTTATATCTAATGGACAATATAACCAAACTTAAAATAATGCCAAGGATTATCTACTTCAACATTTTCATGTTAGAATGCAGACATGGAGAGCCAGAGAGGTCAAAGAATATAACTAAGATTTTTTTAGTATAAATATCAGAGTTATGACAATAGTTATATCTTTTACTTCCAAATTCAGCATATAAAATAATAGAAAACATTTATATGACATGTATGCATATATATACATGTACATATACATATATATGTTCTTATTCTTCATTCTCATATATTACTCACTAAAGTAGATACTACTAATTAACATTCTAGACAGATGAAGACACTGAACCAAAGGGGATGGTCTTCTTGTACAAAGTCATTCAGATAGAAAGTGGTAGAACTGAGATTTGAATTTGGGAAAACTGAATATAGAATCTGTACATCTAATGACTTCATTATATTGCCTGTATGTTCCAGTTCAAACCTTAAATGGGACTAAAAGTCTCATCAAATTATTCTCGAAGGATTACTTATGGAGTTACTTCACAATATCATTAATTTGTAAGTATATATCGATACATATAGGGCTCTTATATAAAACAGCTCCAACATTCTCAGTTTCCCTTCATATGAAAACAAAGGGAAGAAATTTGAATTACTTCACTCAAGTTTAAAGGAAGAAGGAAAAAAATCTTCAAAACTAGAAGACAGTTACCTTTACTGATCTAATAGACAATACTACATACCTCTATAATACTGAGTTTTGTCTGAGTGAGGGCAGGGTCACAAAAATGAGAAAGCCTCTGACATGCTCAAAGGACATGTACCTGAAGGTATCTCAAAAAGAAATTAAGAAGACAATCCCATTAATGATAGCATCAAAAAGAATAAATGTAAAAGAATCAATCAACAAAATCAAAGGGAAATGTATAGAATTGGAGGATATATTTGCAAACCATTTCTCTGATAAGGGGTCAGTATTCAAAATATATAAGGAACTCATGCAACTCAACAGCTAAGAAAAGTTAAAAATTGGCAATGTATCCTACTAGATATTTTTTTCAAAGAAGACAAATAATGAAGGCATACATGAAAATACACTCAACATCATAGCCGAGTGTGGTGGCGCATGCCTGTAATCCCAGCACTTTGGGAGGCTGCGAGAGGAGAATTGTGAGTTCAAAGCCAGCCTCAGCATCAGTGAGGTGCTAAGCAATTCAGTGAGACCCTGTCTCTACATGAAACACAAAATAGGGCTGGGGATGTGGCTCAGTGGTCGAGTACCCCTGAGTTCAATCCCTGGTACAAAAACAAAAGAAAAAGAAAAGAAAATACACTCAACATCACTAATCATTTGGAAATTGCAACTCAAAATAGGATGAGATAACACCTCACACTTGCTAGGCTGTTATCAAGAAGACAAGAGATAACAACTGTTGGTAAAGATATAGAAAACAAAGGGAAATCCTGCATACTGTTGCTGAGAATGTAAATTGGTAAGGCATTCTGGAAAATAGTATAGAGGTTCCTTAAAATATTCAAAATAGAACAACCATGTGATAAAGCAATACCACTTCTGGGTATAAGTTTTAGTTAGCTTTTCATCATTGTGACCTAAATACCTGACAAAACAATTTAGAGTAAGTGTTTATTTTGGCTCACAGTTTCAGAGGTTCAGTTCATGGTTGGCTGATTCCATACATCTGGGCCTGAGTTGATGAATGACATCATGGTGGAAGGGCATGGTAGAAGAAAGAAGCTTAGAACATGGCAACCAGGAATGAGGGAGAGGGAGGGGAGGAGGGAGGAAAATAGAGAGGGAGGGAAGGAGAGAGAGAAAGAGAAAGAGAAAGAAAGAGAAACTCCTTTGGCCAGGAACAAAATATAAACCCCAAAGACATGCCCCCCAGTGACCTACTTCCTTTAGTCACATCTTACCTGCCTATAGTTACCACCCAGTTAATCCAGTTAATCCCAATGGATTAACCCACAGATTATATTATCCCTCTCATACTCTAATCATTTCATCTCTGAACATTCTTGCATTGTTTACACATGAGCTTTTGGTGGATAACTCATATCAAAACCATAATAGTATAATGTCCAGTGGAAATGAAATCTGCATCTCAAAGAACTATCTGCATTTCCATATTCATTGCAGTATAATTTACAATAGACAAGTTATGAAAACAACTTAAGTGTCCATTAGGAAATGAATGGATAAAGAAAAAAGTTTTAAAAGTTTAATATAAATATATATACATATACACATACTTCACATACAAAATGAAACACTGTTTAACCATTATAAGAAGAAAATCTTGCCATTTCTAATAACATAGATGAATCTGGAGGATATTATGCTAAGTAAAATAAGCCAGGCAAAGAAAGATAATTTGTCTAAAAAATTTGAATTCATAGAAGCAAAGAGTAAAATGGGGTTACCAATGGTGTGATAGAAATGGGGGGTTATAGATTAAAAGGTTAAAATTTTTAGTTGTAGGATGATTAAGTTCAGAGTTTTCTAACATGAAGCATAGTGACTACAATTAATACTATACATTATTTAAAATATGCTTTAAAGATTTTCAGTATATTCAACACACACACACACACACACACAAATGGTAAGTATATTGGTGATGCATGTGTTGATTAATTTGAATGTAGTCCTCAGTATGCAATGTAATCAAATCATGTCATATAACTTGAATATATCCAATTTTTTATTTGTTATGTATATTAAAATTAAGAAGATCTAAGGCCCTAGATAGACGTAAGCTATTGTCAATAAGTGAGTACAACTCCTTTACATGGTCTTAACTGGACAAAATGTGACTTTTGTGCAGGCTGACTTGACCTCTAAGGTCTGATTCTGTCATTAGGTAACATGTAAATTCAAATCAAAGTGCATTGTTAAAAAACTTAGCCTTACAGTTGAATATTACCAAAACCATAGTTCAAAAATGTTCTAGTTGTTTCTTTGAATACATTCTCAAATATATATATATTCATGTTTGTTGATAATGTGGAATTTTAATAAGGTGACTGAAATAAGTAAGTTTTTTCTATATAAAAACCATGTCATCCAAAATAGTCATGATAGACTTTAGATTTGCATAATGTCCTATATGAGAATTTTTTCCATTATACCATACTTATAAAACACTACATTTTATATCTGTATTCTGTAGATATAATATATTCATAAGAGTTACATAGAAAAAAGATAGTATTAAAAGAGACAGATAATCCAGGCAATGTGAATTGCATATGTATAAGTCTTCACCAGGTTAAGGAGTGAAGATAACCTTTCATTCAACACTTCCTCAAATGTAATGCAACAAAACTTTTTAAAAAGAAATTTGGAAATGTCTGAATTCAAAATGATAATCCTCCATTGTTTGAAAGAAAATTACATACACACACACATAAATGTACATACACACACACACCCCTGATCATAAACTTACCTTCTATCCTTCCTTCCCATCATTACTCCCAAAATCTTTCTTGTTTCTACTTGTTGAAATCTACCTATCCTCCAAGGCTGAGATAAAATGTTAATTTTCAAGGAGTCCTCCATGGCCTATAACCACCTCTATCCTATTTCCATTTGAAATTATTCTTGCTTTCTCCTCTTTGCTCCTATAACCACCTTCCTTAAGTTTATTATTATAGCACTTACGTACATTCAATTAAAATATTAAAGAAAAGATCTCAATGACAATCTGTCTTGAACAATGAGAAATGAGACCTGATCACTTTCAGTGAAGGCCCACAGAAAGGCAGAGGAAGCCCCATGGCATTTTTAGCCATTGACTCTACTATACCTCTCTCTCAAGCCATTGAATCAACTATGCCCCACCCCCTCTCTAAATATATGCTTTCATTTCTAGGTACAAGCCCTCTTGGGAGGCACTTGACTTTTTTTTTATGACTTGCTAAGGTTAAGGTGCCAAGAGTAATTCTATGCATAGGGGAAGTCTGGTCTGTTAATTTGAATTAAAGGAATAAAAGTAATAAAAGAGAGAAAGCTTATTTCCAGGGGAGAGAGTTTGTGTACCTGCTGACTGTTAACTGGAGTGGAACAAAGATTGAATAATTGCTAACTAAGGCCCAGAAAGGCTGCTTTCCAGTGGTAAATATGGAAACCCTTCATTTCTTGAGTATAGGTTGGGCGAGTGGAATGGAGATTTTATTTTCATCCAGCCTCCTCTAAAGGACAAGGCAGTAAACCTTAGATTATAATACCATTATTTAGGCTGTTTCAATTGCAATGATTAGAACTAAGAAAGCTAGTGTACATTACCTTTATTAAAACTGGAATAGAATGTAGGGAACAAGTGAAAATATTGCATTTGCCTCACAGAATAAATATAATGTTTTGTACATTTCACTATCATTTAGAAAAATTAAAATTATTTCCAAAGCCTATTTATTATATTTTAATGAGTAGGCCACTTTTAAAGGCTATAGTTTATTGTCTCCTGTGATATGAACTCAGTTTTATAATAAGTCTATAAAAGTACTAGCATATCTACACTGGTTCATTGGCATTATCAATGTCAACTAAAATTAGTTTTAATCACTTAAACAGAACACTGGGTACTCACATCTTTTCTAGGTATTTTGGAAATCAATCAATAATCAACCCAGGTAAATATATTTGTTTTAATTTTAAAGCACTTTGGTGTTACAACTAATCACACATACAAGGTATGCAAATTGATAATTATTGACATATGTATATATGTACACATGAAGTCATCACCACAGTCAAAATAATGAAAGTCAGTATCACCCCCAAAAGTTTCCTCTTGAACCTTTGTAAACCCCCTTCCATGCTCTCCATTACCAGGCAACCACTGATCTAATTTTGCCACAATTTGTTTACATTTTCTAGAGATTTATATGAGTGGAATCAATGGAATATTTTTGCTCTGGAATATTTCATGAGTATATTTATACTGAAATTCACTGAGGTTGTTGTAAATATCAATCTCTTAGTAGTAGTAGTAGTACTATTACTAGATTAGTAGTATTCCGTTGTATGTGTACACCATGACTTTTTTTTATCCATTCACCTGTAGAAGGATATTTAGATTGCTTCGACTTCAGGTTTAATACAAACAAAGCTGATATAACTTGGATTGCAAAAGCTTATGTGGACATATGAATTCATTTCTCTTGGACAAACACTTGGTTGTTGGATAACTGTTTTTTGTGGTATGCATACATTTAACTTTTAAAGAAACTTTCAAACTTTTCCAAAGTGGTTGTATCACTATACATTCCCACTATCAATTTATGAGTTTGTACTTTCTACCTTCTCACCCAAACAAAGCATGGTCAGTCTAGGTATTCTAAAAGAAATGTAACATATCTTATTAAGGTTTTGATTACAGTAATGTCTAGTGATATTGTACATCTTTATATGTGCTTTTTTCCCATCCCTATGACATTTTTTTTTTTTTTTTTTGGTACTGGGGATTGAACTCAGGGGTGCTCGACCACTGAGCCACATTCCCAGCCCTATTTTGTGTTTTATGTAGAGACAGGGTCTCACTGAGTTGCTTAGCGCCTCGCCGTTGCTGAGGCTGGCTTTGAACTCGCGATTCTCCTGTCTCAGCCTCCCTAAGTGCTGGGATTACAAGCTTGAGCCACCGCGCCCGGCTCCTATGACATTTTTGAGAGGACTATTTGTTCAAATCTTTTCACCACTTTCAATTTAATTTGCTTATCTTTAATTGTGGAGTAAAGGCTTTTATTGGATATATTTATAGCATTTTTTTCAGCCAGTCTGTAGCTTCTGTTTTTTTCCTTAAAAATTCATTTAAAAGAGAAGAAACATAGTTTTGGTGCATTATCCCTCACTTTTCTTCTTTTATGGTTCATCTTTTTAATGTTGTACCTACTGTACCTCAGAAATATTGGCCTGATTCAAGGTTTAAAACATGTTCTCTTACATTTTTCCTGTAGAAAGTTTGTAGTTATAGTCTTTACATTTAGGTTTATTTTCTGTGTTGAGTTAGTATTTATAAGTGGTGTGAGATGATTGACGTTCATTATTTAAGCATATAGAAATCCAATTGTTCCTACATGACTTCTTGAAAAGACTGTCCAATACATATTGAATTGTCTGTGTCCTTCCGTTGAAAAGCAGTTACCCGTGTGTGAGACTATTTCTGAACTCTTGTTTACTTATTGATCGATTTTCTGTCTTAATCTAATTTGATGCTGTCCACATTATAGTAACTTTTAGTAAGTCTTGAAAGTAGATACTGTTAGTCCTCCAAATATGTTTTTGTTGGAGGGGGGAGTGGTTTTGTTTACTCAAGATTCTTTCACTTGTCATATGAATTTTAAAAATGATTTGTTAATTTCCACCGGAAAAAATTCTGCTGGAGTATTGATCAGGACTTCATTTAATCTATAGATCTAGTTTGGAGAGAAGTAACATGCTAACAATATTAGATTTTCTGACCCATGAACATAGTATGTCTCTACATTTAATGTTATGTTTTGTAGTTCTTAGTATACCAGGTATATTTTTGCACACAATTTTTATACTCATTACTAAGTTTTTCATGTATTTGTTATTATAAATTAATATACAACATTCTTTCATATAATTTATAATACTCATTACTAAGTTTCTTGTATTCCTTGGTACTAAAGAATAACAGAATTGATTTTTGCATTTTTATCCTTGTATTCTACAAGCTTAATAAACACATGTAATACTTCTATATACTTTTGTTGATCCCTTTTGCCTTTGCATTGAAAATAAAGCCAATTACAAGTAAATATAATTTTACTCATTTTTCCCAATCTGTTTACTCTTCATTTACTATTCTTGCTTTATTGTAGTGACTTGTACCAGTGGTACAAAGGTGAATTAAAATGGCTAGATCAGACATCCTTTTGTTGTTTAGGGGAAAATTTGCTTGTCACTATCATGTGTTTTGCTAGCTTTAGATTATTCAAAGATGCCCTTTATCAGTTTGAGGAGGTTGC
The DNA here is from genome assembly GCA_028644305.1 of Xerus rutilus. Classification (NCBI taxonomy): domain Eukaryota; kingdom Metazoa; phylum Chordata; class Mammalia; order Rodentia; family Sciuridae; genus Xerus; species Xerus rutilus. The sequence goes on from CM053417.1 coordinate 10,193,492, forward strand.
TATTTCTAGTGTGTAGAAACTTTTTCTTAAATCAGGAATGGATTTGGGATTTTGCCAAATGTCTTCTCTGCATAAAATGAGATGATCAAATGGTTTTCTGTTTTGGTTCTTTGATGTGGTGAATTTCCTTGATTGATTTTCTAGTATCAAAAAATACCTGTATACCTGGGCTGAAACTGAACTATTTATGATATAATGTCATTTTTGTATATATTTGACAAGATGTACTAAATATTTGTTTAAAACATTTGCATCCATATTCATGTAGAATATTGTTCTGTAGTTGTTTTAGTCTCTTGTTTTGCTTTGTGTTGTTTTTGTGTAGCTTTAATGTCAGGGTAATACTGGCCTCATATAATGAGTCTGGAAATATTTTTTCTGTTATAGCCTGAATTGTGACCCCTAAAATTTCATATATTGGTTTCCTAACTCTCAGTACCTCAGAATTAACTGCATATGGAGATAGGTCCTTCAAAGAGGGGTTAAACCAAGGGTTTTAGTTTGAGCCCTAATTATACATGACTTTTATCCTGATAACAAGAGATTAGGGCAGACATAAAGAATGAGAAAGGACTACGTGAGGATATGGTGAAAAGATGACATTTCATTATGTCAGCCAATAAATACAAATAAATACACGTTCCTTTTCAATTTGTAGAATAGTTTCTGAAGAATTGCTGTAAGTAAGTTCTTTAAATGGTTGAAAGTATTCACTAGTGAAGCCATACAATTTTGACATTCTTTTAATGGAAAGACTTAAAAAAAAAACAAAAAAAAATGCTTCCCTCAAATATAGGGCTATGAAAGTTATTTATTTCTTAAGTGAGCTTTGGTAGTTGTGCCTTTCAAAGAATTTGTGCATTTTTTACAATTTACTGAAATTATTGGCATGAAGTTGAGCATATTATCACTTTATTTTACTTTTCAAAATTTGTAGAGTCGGTTATGAAGTTACCTCATTTCTGAAATTGTTACTTTGTGTTTTTGTTATTTTTTCTGGATCAGTCTGAATAGACACATCAATTTCATTGACATTCTCAAGGAACACACTTTTGATTTCATTGATTTTCTTTATATTTAATAGACTTTACTTTCTTAGAGTAATTTTAGGTTCTCAAAACTTCAATTCGTAAGTAGAGTATTCAAATATCCCATTGTGCACAGGTGCACCTGCACTTACTCCACTATCAACATGGCACAGCAGAGGGGTGCTTTTGTAACAGCCCATGAACCTATGTAAACCATCATCTCTCAAAGTCCTTAGTTGACATTGTGTTTTACTCTTAATGTTTTATATTCTTTGCATTTCAACAAATGTATAATAACAAATAGTCACCATCATGGTGTCACACAAAATTTTACTACCCTAAAAATCTTCTGTTCTCTGTGCATTCATTATCCCACCATATCTCAAACCCTTGGCAAGCACTGATCTTTTCATTGTTTCCATCATTTTGGCTTTTTCAAAATATCATATTATTAGAATCATATAGTATATAGACTTTCCATTTTGTCTATTTTCACTTACTGGTATGCATTTAAGGATGTTATATATCTTTTTAAAAAATTTTTTTTAGTTGTAGATGGACACAATGTCTTTATTTTATTGCTTTGTATGTGGTGCTGAGGATCGAACCCAGGGCCTCACGCATGCGGGGCAAGCGCTCTACTGCTGAGCCACAGCCCCAGCCCCGAGGATGTTATATATCTTTTCATGTCTTAAAAGCTCACTATTTTTAGCATTCAATGGTATTCCATAACCTGGACATACCAAAATTTATTTAGCTATCCTTTCACCTATTATAGGACATCTTGGCTGCTATCATGTTTTGGCAATTATGAAAAACCTACTATAAATCTTTTCAGACAGGTTATTTGGAAAAGTATCAAAATCTGATTTCTGGATCATATGGTAAGAGTATGCTGAATTTTTAAGGTATTGCAATGGAATAGACTTAATAAAATCATGTTATTTATACACCCACACACACACACACACACACACACACACACACACTCCAAAGGGAATTTAACATACATCTATCTTTATATTTGTTATGTATTTCTGTGGGCATCCTATACTCAAATGGGGTTATTTTTGTTTTGTTTGTGTTGATTTTTGTCTAAACTGATACTCTTTACCTTTTAAGGGAAGGTGTCTATATTATTTTCACTTAACATGACTATCAATGAATTACATTTCCCATCTCTAATACTCTATTCCAAGAACTTTAAATGCCTTTGTCTCTCCAGTTACTCAAGATATCTGTTATAGTATTTTCTGGAACTTGGGTTCCCCTACTTGAGACATATAGCCTGGAAATTCTCTCAAAACAAAAATTTGGGTTACTGACAAAGCAAAGGCTGGAGATCTTATCTGGAGTACATTATTTTCTCCCATTTCTCAGGGATCACACTTATTTATTTCCTGATGTCCTAGTATCTTAAAAAACACTGTTTCATACATTTTTTCCATTTTGTTTTGGTACTGTTAGATAGGAAAATAAACCTGATGTCTCCTATACCATTGTGACTGAAAGTCAGAATTCAAGGTAATTCCAATAATGTTATTTTATATTCTAATTATATTATTTTATATTATAAAATACATATTTTATATTTTATATTCCAATTATATTATTATATTCAAAGCATTGTATATACAGATAGAATTTAAATATGTGTACTATACCTCATTTTAGCCAAAGAAATTATAAACAATTTCACAAAAAGACCACAACCAGAAAATATTTTGATGATATGCTTACTTAATGGATTATTGTAAGAATTAAACAAGAGGTAATATTTTTAAATGAAGATTTCTTGGACTTTACTAATGAAATGGTTATATAGTACCGGTCAATATAGCTACTTAATTTTCTTGCATATTATATCCATGTTTCTGCTCATTAGAGATTTGTCTTAAACTTAGATCTCTAATAATTTCTTTTCCCACATAAGGAATCAGAATGAATTGCCCCTACAATGTCTGAGTTGACCAACTCCATGAAGCTCTTCTATGGCCAATGACATAAGAGCCCCTATATTAGATAATCTCTAAGGTCTGTTACAAATTTAAGGGTCTTTAATGCTATTTTACATTAGAAACTTTGTGTATTGTGTATAAATTGAGGAATATATGCAAAGATTTTTAGAGAAATAAACTTATAGCATCAGCTTACACTGGTGATGATGGTAACAATCACCATGTTAGATTTGTACCATCTTTTTATTTCTCAAGTTCATATACCTAAAAATTATTTTATCAGTAAAATATTTAATATAATCTTAAATGTGCCCAGAATTCCATTTCTTAGATCTATTTAAAAATTGCTTATCCTTCCAACAGTGACACAATGCATATCATTACTCATAAATATGGTTTAACATCAATGCCAGATGATTTCATAAAATAAAGTGAGTACAAGACCAATTCGTCAGGTTAATGAATAAATTACATAATTATACTATTCATCAATATAATCACTGTCATGACTAAGCTGGTTGAGAATAGCAGTCTTACAAGTCACATTATCAAACTTAGTATGTAAAATCAGAGTGAAAATTTCCCCTTCAGACATTTGAAAATATCACACATTTAGCTCGCAATGTAGTTTTGCTCAGCTGTGGTATGTAGCCTATATAATAGGGAGCTGATCAGAAGCTAAGTTTGACTACCATTGCCCAGCATTTCCAGAACACATTTTACCATGAATCACTACTCTGGGAAAAGATCAAAATTCAAAATTTGAAGTGCAATTTCCAGTGAATACATATATCACAAAGAGAAGAAGGAAATGAAGCGGCAACCCTTATAGATGGGTAACACATACTAAGAACACTGGATCTATACTTCACTTTTTTAAGGCAAAATTACTTTTACCATATTCATGCTTTAGGGGGTGCTTTAATTCAAATATTTGGTGTCAACTTTCTCTAACAGTAAAAGTATATAAAAATATCATTTTCTATTTTTTATAGATTTGTTTTTGCAAAATTCTGGGATTTCTTGTACAGATGGTCCTTGATTTATGATTGGATTATGTTGAGATTAAGCCCACTGTTATTTGAAAATATTGTAAATGGAAAATGCACTTAATGTGTCTAACCTACTTTACACAGAGCTTGGCAAAACAGAACACTGTAAGGTATTGGTTGTTTACCCTTGTGATCTTGTAGCTGACTGGAAGATAAGGCTGACTACCAAATGCCCAGCATTTCCAGAGAGTATTATAACCATGAATCACTACCCTGGGAAAATATCAAAAATTCAAAATTTGAAGTACAGTTTCTTGTTAATATATATGGCTTTCGTTGTAAAGTTGAAAGCTTATAAGTTGAACCATCATAAACTGGGGACCATCTCTATAAACTTTTTTATGCCCTGACATTTTATTAATCTAATGTTTCTTAAATAATATTTGATACAAGATCACATTTGGTGGTGTTACATATCACCACTATAAATTTCCCAAAGGTTTTTACTATAACTTAACATTTCCAATATTATACAATTGAGATCTTTTAGAACTTACAGAAAATAGCATTCTGGGATCATTTTAACATTAACTTCCTACAAACTATTTGGATATATTTTTCCCTTTTTTGTCATTTAATAAATTTTATGGTCGTGGTACTCTTACTTCCTTTATAAATACAATTTAAGTTTTATGTAATTACTACATAAATTGAGCTCTTTCAAATAGTCTATTTTTATCAGATATTATTTGCAATGAAGTTATACGCTTACAAAGATTCTTAATAGTCAAATTATTGAGATATCATCTTTTTCAATATAAGATAGGAGTGTTCATAAACTTAATACTTCCCAAGCACTCCAATTATTTTTGTCAGTTCATTTTCTTGACTGAATTGGTAAATTTAGAGAAACTCTTGAATTTTTATACTCCTAGCCCAAGCAAACATTATAAATCAAGCACTGATTCAGAATTTGTGAGTAATGCTCAATGATATTTACTTCATTAAGTATATTAGACAAGATATGCTAGGTTATGATATCATAATTGCCACAAAATGTCAGTAGCTTAGAACAACAAAAAGCTTACTGTTGCTTATGCTCCATGCCAATCTTCAATTTGCAGGGAGCTCTGATAATCATGATTACTCAGAGACCCACACTGACAGAGCAGTCATCAGCTCAGGTGTTTTGGTAACTTATTCTTTTGAAATAGTCTCACAGAGGGCCTTGCTTTGCAAATTAAGTCCTCCAGCTGGAAATAAATAATAAATGGGGCAGTAGGAAATTTTGAAAAATGATGATTATGTCTATGACCTGAATGATGGTGATGGTTTTACAGATATATACTTATTCCCAAACTCAATGAGGGTATACATTATATAGGTATAGCTTTTTATATGTCAATCATAGTTCAATTATGTGATTTTTAAACAAATCTTTTAGCTGAGAGTTGTCACATATTAGGTACAATGACAATGAATTACAATTCATTGAGCAGATCTCATAAGGCTCCATTTATGAGGCATAAATTTAATCCTATCATGTGTCAGGGGATAGAGACCTAGACATACTTGGTGAAGAGCATTAATGGTTTCTTAGTATTATACATTTTTCACACTACATGATCAGCAAAGGAAATTTGTTTGATTAAATGAATAAGCCTGAATTTTAAAGACAGAAATACATGGAACTGATTAACTTGTCTCACATTCAAGATGGAAAAATCATAATCAAGTTAGATGCTTCATGCTCCAGTGGGATAGGCTATGTTTAAGGCAGATATTTCCTGCCCATGTTAGTCTCAAGTTTAAGGCAGATATTTCCTGCCCATGTTAGTCTCAAAAAAAAAAGTTAGAACATGTAGACAGTATATATGATAGTATATAAGATAGCTACAGGAATATTGTGAGGAATGGTGACATTATATTTTGCATTAAAATACCTCCCCTTTACAATATTATATTCCATGCTTTTATAATTATGTCAAAATGAATTATATTGTAATGTATAACTAAAAAGAACCAATAAAAATAAAATATATAAAAGACAAAAAAAGAAAACATATTGCCAGGTATGGTGGCACATGCATGTAATCCCAGGGGCTCTGGAGACTGAGGCAAGAGGACTGCAAGTTCAAAGCCAGCCTTAGCAACTTAGTGAGACTTGTCTCAAAATAAAATATAAAAAGGGCTGGGAATATGGCTCAGTGGTTAAGCACCCCTGGGTTCATTCCCTGGTACCAAATAAATAAATAACATCTCAATTACCAAAGGAAAAAGGTCAACATGGATTTTTATATTGTCATTACAGAGACTTACATGCAAGATGCTAATTTTAAAAAGCACAGAAAATAAAAACCAGAATCAATAAGTGGGATGGCATCAAATTATAAAGCTTCTACACAGCAAAGGAAATGATTAAGAGTGTGAAGAGAGAGCCTACAAAATGGGAAAAGATTTTTGCCACCTGCTCCTCTGATAGGGGATTAATATTCAGAATACATAAAGAACTCAAAAAACTTAACATCAAAAAAATTAGTAAATGAGCAAAAGGAATAAGCAGATATTTCTTAAAAGAAGAAATATAAACAGATATTTCTCAAAGAAGAAATTTTGCACATATTTCAACAAATATATGAAAAAATGTACAACATCTCTAGAAATCAGGGAAATGCAAATCAAAACTGCATTGTGATCTCAATTCACTCCAGCAAAAATGACATTTGTTGTTCAAGTACCTGCTTTCAATTGTTTTAAGTATATACCTAGAAGTAGAACTGTTGAACCACATGGCAAATCCTATGCTTGATTTTTTGACAATCCTTTGATTATTTATATTTTTATCACCCCAGAAATTTGCATGTAGTAAGATTCCATGTTGAATAAGTATTCCTTTATATTCCATCTCTCCTTTATTCTTCCTGTCTTACTTCTGTTTTTCTTTCTTCCTTTCAACAGCCAGTGAACACCTACACTATCCATGACATATTAAGCATAGAAAATACAGTGATAAATCACAACTATATTCTGTTCTCCCATATCAATTATTAATAGTAATTTCAATAGTATAATTTCATTTTTAACACATATATCATTCTAAATATTCTTTTAGGGAGGGAACACAATCACATTTCTTAATTTCTCTAAAGTTTTTCAAATCTTAGACAGAAATTCAGTGGATTATAAGAGACACTTATTTTTAATGCAATAGAATAAAATAAGATAGGAAATTTCAGAAAAGCATCTCACATATTAGGGATAAGTAGTGTTTCATGATACCTTTGTTTTCAAACTAGAAAGTCCTTTCAGGGAGAGGATTCAGGAATAAAATGGCAAAGAATAAAGAGGTATTAGGTTTCAGACAGGAAATTTTCCTTCTTATCCATTTACTTTGGTTGACCTTATGCTCTGCTAAAAATTATCAAAAGAAATGTTCCCATATTTCATTTAATTTTTAAAGATTCCAATATTGTAGTCAAGAATAAAAAGAGGGGCTGGGATTGTGGCTCAGCGGTAGAGCGCTTGCCTCGCATGCGTGAGGCCCTGGGTTCGATCCTCAGCACCACATACAAAGCAATAAAATAAAGACATTGTGTCCATCTACAACTAAGAAGAAAAAAAATTAAAAAAAAAAAAAAGAATAAAAAGAAATGAGGTGGTTTTGATTTTTTTAAATTAAAAAATTCATAAACACAAAAAAAGATATTTTATACTCATAATGATGGCAAAATACAATTGGGGGAAATTTTTATTAGCATCTCTTTTGAAGTATTATTGTTATATTTAAAAAGTTATAAACCTAGAATGCATTGTTATAATTATTACTTACATAATATTGTCAATTAAAAGAATAAGTGAGTAAGCTTTTGTTCTTTTAATCTCATTTATCATTTACTTCTTTGTTAAGATTGAATCATATTGTTTTTTTTCATTTTTTTATTACTACATTATAGTTATACATAATATTAGGCTTCACTTTGTCATGGTCATACAAGCATGGATATAATTTGCTCCAATATAATCTCCAGTACTTTTCCTTTCTCTTCCTTCCTCCCTCTCCTTCTATCTCTTCCTCTTCTCCAATCATCTCTCTTCTATTTTCAAGGGATTCCCCACCCCCTTTTTTTCTCATTTGGTTTAGCTTCCACATATGAGAGAAATTATTTGACCCTTGACTGTCTGATTCTGCCTTATTTCACTTATCATGATAGTCTCCAGTTCCATCCATTTACTAGCAAATGCCATAGTTTCATTTTCCTATGGCTGAGTAAAACTCCATTGTGTATATATACCATATTTTCCTTATCCATTCATCTGTTGACAGTCACCTGGACTGGTTCCATAACTGAGCTCTTGTGAATGGTGCTGCTATATTGATGTGGCTATATCACTATAGTATGCTGATTTTAGTTCTTTTGAATAAATATCAAGGAATGGAATAGTTGGGTCACATGGTGGTTCCATTCCTAGTTTTTTGAGGCATTTCCATACTGTTTTCCAGAGTGGTTATACTAATTTGTAGTCACAGCAAAAGAGTAAGAGTGTAACTTTTGTCCTACATCCTCACCAACATTTATTATTTTTTGTATTCTTGACAATTGTCATTTTGACTGGAGTGAGATGAGATCTCAATGCAGTTTTGATTTTCATTTATCTGATTTTCAGAGATGTTGTACATTTTTTCATATATCTGTTGGCCATTTATATTTCTTCTTTTGAGAAATATCTATTTATTCCTTTTGCCCATTTACTAATTTCTTTGATGTTAAGTTTTTTGAGTTCTTTATATATTCTGTATATGAATCCCCTATCAGAGGAGCAGGTGGCAAAAATCTTTTCCCATTTTATAGGCTCTCTCTGAGTTATTTGCATACTCATTTTCATAGCCACATTATTCACAATAGCCAAAAGCTGGAAATAATTCATCGGTCTATCAAAGGGTGAATAGATTAACAAAAAGTGATAAATACATACTATGAAATTCTACTCATCCTTAAGAACCAATGAAATACTGAGCCATGCTACAACATAAATAAACATTGGAAACATTATGCTAAGTATGCTAAACAGAAAAGGATAAATACTGCATGATTTTAGGAGGTACCTAGAGGACTCAAATCCATAGAGGCAGAAAGTAGAACAGAGGTTGTTGCCAGGGGGTGGGGGGAGTGGAAGATTAGAGATATTTTTTTAATGGGTCTAGAGTTTCAGTTTCAAATGATCAAAAAGTTCTGGAGGTGGATGGTGGTAATGGTTTAATAATCATGTAAATGTGCTTAATGCCATTGAATTGTACACTTAAAAAGTTAAAAATGGTAAATTTTATATTGTACATATTTTAATATAATAAAAATATAAAAATGACTATCTTTTATAATACCTAATATTTGTTATAGTTCTTTAGATAGTCCAATGTTATTTAATATTTTATCTCAATATTGGGCAAAGATGCTTGGGGTTTGGCCAGTGGTATTTTACTCCGTTTGTTTGTTTTATCAGTGCAGCTGGAAATGAGAGAAATTCAATGTGTCCTGACTGCATGTGGGTGTTAGAATACTCATTTCTATTTCCAAGTAAAACCCACAGCAAGAAAACAAGAACCAAGTGTTGACACACCCATCTGATCATACTGTCTTCTCTATACATATCCAACATATACTAAGCCTCTTGTACTCTTTCCCTTTCCTCAAATACCAGACTTTCACAGGAGTATAAAGTCAGCTTTTCTAAACTTGTTCAAATGCAATAAATACGTTTGAGAGATCCTTTGAGTTAATTCTGAAACACATAATTCAGTGCTCACCCATCACTTCCATAGGAAGATAGTGCAGTAGTAACATGGGTGATCAGCAGAATAGCTGCTGAAACCTGTCAAAATCACATCGTCTTGCTTTTACTCACTGACAGATTTGACAACTACAATTTCTTGGAGCTTCTTTCATTATTTTAGATCAGAGATGGGCTGGAATGAAATCCCCAACCTGCCTGGCTGCCTGTGGCACATTCCAAAAATATCTAACCCACCTCTGGGTTCACAGGAAGCTGCACAGAAGAGTAAAGTTCCTTTGGACTTTCTTATAGATGTCTTCGTATAGATGCTGCCTTACAAACTGCACCCGTCACCTGATATGACCCCTTAGTGGCACTCAAAATGCCAGTGAGCCCCATTTTAAAGGCCTTTAATGACATAGTGCTGCCCATTCTTACTAGAATAAATAGGAAAGCCACATCTTGCAACTGACCTCCTTATTTTTTTTTCATTACATAAGACCTCTGAATAAAGCAACTGAGATGACAGACCCTTTGCATTTAGCCACAAGCCATCTTCCACTCTGGGACATGACAACATCCATCATTTCACACTCCCAGATTCATCTCCACTCTCATAATGCTCTTTACAGATGATCTCAACTTAGGATGGAATTACATCCTGATAAACCCATTGTAAGTTGAAAATATCACAAGTTGGAAAGGTATTTAATATACCTAACCTACCAAACAGCTTAGCTTAGCAACACAGAGCACTGTAGAGTACAGTGATTACATGGCTGACTGGGAGCTGTAACTCACTGCCACTGCCCAGCACTGGGAGAGAGTACCAGACTTCATGATGCTACTTAGAAAAAGATCCAAATTCCAAATTCAAAGTATAATTTCTATTGAATGCATATCACTTTAACACCATTGTAAACTTCAAAAATCCTAAACTGAATGATTATTAAGTCAAGGTCTGTGTGTACTTCTGACTACGTTTACCAACATCTAACCAGTGTTACAGTTCTCTCTGTACTTTTACATAGTTATACTAGAATTTAAGATTATTTTTGTATTCCTAGTGTTCTTGCACATAGTAGGTGCTGAGAGGATCAGAATAAATAAAGCAAATCATAGGAGTCTAAGTATGTAAAGGACATTAATTCTAGCACAAATTAGTTATCAGTAATTGATATATCTATCTTAAAATTAATACATATAAATTAAAGGAAATTTTAGGCATCCCAAGGTATTTTTGGACATGGAGAAAATGTGAAAACTAGTCATTACTAAGAAAATATAGGGAAGTATTTCAGGACATTGACCTGAGCAATGATTTTTTTGATATGATCCCAGATGCTCAGGCAGCAAAATTAAAACTTGACAAATGGAACTGCATAAAACTAAAAACCTCTGCACATCAAAGGAAACAATAGGTAAAACAGACAGTCTACAGAATGGGAGAAAATATTTGTTAATTATACTTCTAACAGAGAGTTAATATCTAGAATATGTAAGGAAGTCAAACAACTCAATAGTAAATAAACAAATAACCCATTTAAAGAATAGACTGGGATCTGAATAGACATTTTTCAAAAGGAAACCTACAAACAAGCATCCAATATATGAAAAAAGTTCAGTAACTTTTAATCAGTAGGGAAACATAAATCAAACCCCCAATGAGATGCTGCCTCACCCAGTGAGAAGGGTTATTATCAAAAAGACAAAACTAAAAAATGCTGGCAAGAATGTAGAGAATGAAGAAATCTTGTACACTGTTTGTGGGAATGTAAGTTACTACAGCTGTTAGGAAGAAAAGTACAGAGGTTTCTCTAGAAACTAAAAATATAACTACTATATGATCCAGAAATCTTATTGGTAGGTGTATACCCAAAGGAAACAAAATCAACGTGTCCAAAAGATAACTGCACTCCTGTTATTTCTATGTTTATTCCAACACTAGTCACAATAGCTACAATATAGAATCAACCTAAATGTCCATCTACAGACAAATGGATAAAGAAGACATGGTACATATACACAATGGAGTATTATTCATCTTCAAAAAGCATGAAGCTCTGTCAATTTTTATAATATGAACGGAATTGAAGGGCATAATGTTAAGTGAAATGAACCAGGCACAGAAAGAGAAACACCATGCAATTCTCTCCTAAGTGGAATCCAAAAAAACTGGTTACCAGAAATTGGGTGCAAAGAGGGAAAGGAGAGAGGGAGAAATCAATCAGTGGTACCATGTTATTGTTTCATGGAAAGAATATGTTTTGGTGTTCTATGGCATAGCAGGGCGAATATAATTAACAGTGATGTATATCTCAAAATGATTAGGAGAGTAATTTGAATGTATACACCATAAAGAAATGATAAAATGATAAGTATGCTAATTACCCTAAAATGATCACTACTTAATGTATACATGAATCAAAACATTACATTGTATCTCATAAGCATGTACAAAGACTTTGTTGGTAAAAAATTTTAAAGAAAATGAAAAGTTGAAAAAAATCAATTGCAGTTACCTTCATTCCTTACAGTGGCTTTTACTCTAGCCCAAGACTCTGAACTGAGAACTGATTGAAGCTTCACAAGCCATTATAGTTTTCATAGCTTTAGGGATGACCACAGGGTCAAATGAGGAGGAAGCAGTAGGATGATCTAAACATTGAGAAAGATAAAAAAATAGAAAATTTTGTGAAAACCTCATAGTCCAGCTAATTCTAGCAAATGATGATTAAGATGCCTAAGCCTATGCCAGCTTCACATGACTTTGAGGCACAGGAGGTATCTAAAACCTGCTCACCAGCTGAAAAAATATATAATACGTGTTTTTTACTACAAAAATAAGTATCAAGTGTTTTTTTGTATCATCTCTGAATTTCATTTAAATGGAATCAATAGACTGGGACTTAAGTGCAGTGTATAAAGGAAATAAATCTCATTCTATTCTTCATTCTTGAGTATATCTGCTTTGAAATATGTGAAAGCATATATGATAGTATTGAATACCTAGAGGTATCATAATATCAGTTTCCCTTTCTTATTCATCCTTTTATAAATCAAGTACTAGTGTAATATCAGCTGGTCTCAAGACAAAGAAACAAAATATTTTATTTCAAATGTATTTTCTTCACACGTCCTACACACACATACACACACAATCAAAATCTGTTGTTTGCTGTGATCTATATACATCATATACCTCTTCAGCTCCCCAACCATGCTAATTCTGTATCTTTCATTCAGTATTCTTACACTTCCCAATTTTTCAACCTTATCTTCTTTCAAGTTTCACATCACATACTAATTTCTCTGTGCCACCTTTCTAAATGTTTCTAGTAGCTTAGAGTGCACCCTGATCCACACTCTCAAAATATTTTTCATGTGTTTATCATAAAAGTTGCAACATTTTGCCCTTCAAAATATTTATATTTTAGGCAGGCACAGTGTGTCAGGCCTGTAATTCCAGTGGCTGAGGAGGCTGAGATAAGAGAATCTCAAGTTCAAAGCCAGCCTCAGCAACTTAGTGTGGCCCTGAGCAACTTAGTGAGACCCTGTTACAAAATTAAAATTTTAAAAAATGGCTGGGGATGTGGCTCAGAGGTTAAGCATCCCTGGGTTCAATCCCCAGTAGCCCTCCCCACCAAAAATACACACACACACACACACACACACACACACACACATACTTATTGAACCAAGCTCTACTTCAAGTTGTAGTGAAGTAGGGACACACTGGAAGCATATTTGCATTGCAATAACAATTAACATTGCATGCTACAAACAGTAGTTGTTTAATACACATAGTTTGGATGGTATTCAATAACCATACTTTGAGTAATACTAAGTTCCGATTTCCCAATCTTACCAACTGTGATAAACCATAATATATCATATTTATCTCCTTCCCTTATCTTTACTATCCAAGGAGAACTAGTCATTTCAGGAAATTCAGAGACCCTGTTATATGGATACTAACATCTACGACTAACATCTGTGATCTAACCAAGCCATGAATGAAGACAACCATTTCTGAGAGGCCTCTTCTATCAGAGTTAGGCCTCATATTTCTTCTGTGTAAAATTCAGCAGATTACACTTTTATGAAAAGCTTCAAAAAGATATGATTGCCATTAAAAAGGGTATAAAATGGCCAGGTGCAGTGGCACACACTTGTAATCCCAGTGACTTGGCAGGCTGAGTCAGGAGAATTGCAAGTTTAAAGCCAGCCTCAGCAACCTAGCAAGGCTCTCAGCAACTTAGCAAGGCCCTGAGCAATTTAGCAAGACCTTCTCTCAAAATTAAAAAATAAAAATAAAAAGGGCTGGGGATGTGTGGCTCAGTGGTTGAGCACCTCTGGTTCAATCCTCAGTACAAAAAAAAAGGCATAAAATACATAGCAAAGGAAACAAATAGATATTAAAAATGAAGGAAGCTGGGTGAGGTGGCACATGTCAATAATACCAGAAACTTAGGAGGATGAAACAGGAGGATAGCAGGTTCAAGGTAAGCCTCAGCAACTTAGCAAGGCCCTAAGCAACTTAGCTACAGTCGGTCTTTAAATAAAATATGAAAAAATGTACTATTGATGATTAAAAGGCATCAGTTTTAAAAAATAGGTGATGCATCATATTTTGATCCTTCAAAGCTTACAACCAAAACAGCAATCCTAGTACTTTGCCTGATTCTCATTCTCCAAAGCTAACCACTTTTACTTGTTAACAATTTAGATTCTTCTGGTACTTAACCTCCATGTTTAAAACAATGTCTTTATATGTTATTTATAATATTTATATAAAGATATTCCTTTGACCACTTACTTTGCACTAGAAAAATTTTTAAATTTTACCACTCCAATAATCTATCACCAACCCAACATTTTTAAATTTTCATCATTTGATTATAGCTATGCCCAATTTTTGTTTAAATATACATTCAGCTTTCAAGTAATTCTTAGTAATATATAAATATTTTGCATCTATGTCATTTTGATTGTATTTCTTCTCCCATACAATATTTATATTTTTTCTTTAGCAAGTTAATTTTTTTTAAATATTTTATTTTTCAGTTGTAGGTGGACAGAATATCTTTATTTTATTTTTGTATGGTGCTGAGGATCGAACCCAGTGCCTCACACATGCTAGGCGAGCACACTACCACTGCGCCATAACCCCAGCCCAGCAAGTTAATTTTTATTTTTATTTCTTTTGATGCATGGCTTAGTCATCAAGTATCTATCAGGAATGTCTCCTATACTCACACCACAGTATATATGTCTTCTCCATAAAAGCACAAAAGATAATCAGCTGCATTTATTTTCTTGAATTCATTCCTCTAGTGACCTTTTGTCCTCCAGTTCCAATGTACTGGTTATTCTCCAAGACTGCAATACTACTTTTATAATCATTCTGAAAAATTATTTTACCTTTCCTATGTTGAGTCCTATTCCTATTTCTTGAGTCTTACACCTTCCTCTTGTTTTTTGCCTTTATTATTCTTCCAGTAATTTGTGGAAGAACAATGAATGAGAGATAAATTTTTGAGAATTTCAGTCTTAAAATGCCTATATTTAATTCTTATCCTTAACTAAAACTTTGGATGTTGATATAGAATTATTGTTTGAAAATATTTTTCTTAGACTATTGGGGCATTGCTCCTGTCTTCTAGTTTCCTGTATTGCTAGTGAGAAACATAAAGATAATAATGATGTCAATTACATACAATTTTTCCATCTATGAAAGCTTATAATATTTTCCTTTTGTTTTCAGTATTCTAAAATTTTACAATGAAGGAAGAGTATAAATTGTTTTCATTCATTTCTAGGCCCTAAGTGTACCTTTTCAATGCAGAAACTTAATATTCCTTTGTAATGAAAATTTTTTTGTATCATTTATCTAATCATTTCCCAATTTTTGAGATCATGCACTCTGGAATTCACAGTATTTAGAATTCCATCTGACTGCATTGTCTCTTCCAAATTTTATATCTTCTCACTCCTATTTTTCTGTATTCTCTCATTCTGAAAACTTTTGTCACCATGACCAAAAAACCTGACAAGAACAAGTAGAGGAATCAAAGTTTATTTTGGCTCATGGTTTCAGAGGTTCCATCCATGGTCAGCCAAATCTATAGCTCTGGGCCCAAGTGAAGCAGAACATCATGTCAGAAGGATGAGAGGTAGAAAAACTACTCAGCACATAACAGCTAAAAGGCAGAGAGGCAGGTGGGGCTCAGGAAGAACCAGGGACAAAATACATAATCCTCAAAGCATGCCTCCAGCGACCCACTTCCTCCCCCCATGCCTCCCCGGCCTATAGTTACCACCCAGTAGTAATCCATTCAAATTATTATCCCATTGAATGGATTAATCTAATTAGGTCACAGCTCTTATAATCTCATCATTTCACCTCTTGCATTAACACAGGAATCTTGTCGGGGAACACCTCATATTCAAACCATAGCACAGATTTCATAATGGCCATATTAATTTACATTTCTACCTAAAGTATGTAAGAGTTCTTTTTCACTTTATCCTCATCAGCATTTGTTATTTTTTAATTATTTTATAATAGCCAGTCTGGAGTGAGGTGATATCTCGCTGTGGTTTTGGTTTACATTTCCCTAATGATTAGATGTTGAGTACCTTTTCATATGCCTGTTACTCAATTTTACTGAATAGTTCTACATCTAACAAGGAACTTTAATTCATAGTTATAAACTTTTCCATAAGGAAAAATCCAGGTATTTATGGCTTCATTGATCTCTTACATCAAATTATTAACTAAAGAAAATCATACCAGTTCTATTAAAACTATTTCACAAGCTCAGAGTGAGGGACTACATCATACCTCATAATAATATGGTCATAACTAATAGAAAAACAAGGTAAATGTATTACAGATCTACTGCTCATCAATATAGATGTAAAAATTCTAAACAAAGTTTTAGCAAATCAAATTCAACAGTGTAAAGCTAACATTCCATTTGGAATTTATCCCTGAATGAAAAATTACTGTAACATTCTAAAAACCTACCAATGTAATTTGCCACATTAACAAACTATAAAGTAAACCACACTGATCATCTCAATCAAGGCAGAGAAAAGCATTTGATAAAATATAACATCCATTTTGATTAAAAAAACCCAGCAACCTAGGAATAGAAACATATGAATATATCACAGTGAATTCCACTTTTATGTGTAACTATAATGCACCAATTCAAAAAAAAATAATAGAAGGAAGACCAAGAAAGTAGAGGAAGGGAATTGGTGAGGGAGAAGGGAAAGGAAAAAGGTAGTACTGAGGATTGAAATGGAGTAAATTATGTTATATGCATTTACAGATATGTCAAAATGAACCCCATAATTATGTAAAATCATAATGTTCTAATAAAAACAAACTTAAAAAAAGAAATATTCTCAAGTGATGAAAGACCTCTATGAAACACTTGCTATTAAACACTTTTTTTTTTGAAGTGCTGAGGTTCAAACCCAGGGCCTTAGGCATTCTAGGCAAGCACTGTACCACTGAGCTACACCTTCAGCTAACCACATTCTAAATAGTAATAGAATACTTTCCCATAACATCATGAACAAGGTAAGGATGGATATCTGCTCTCAACACTTCTACTCATCATTATTACATTGGAAGGTACAGATAATGAAATTAAAAAGGAAAAAGAAATGAAGTACATTTAGATTGGAAAGAAAGGAGAAAAACTATCCATATTTGCAGATTACATGATATATACTTAGAAAATCAGAATATAAGAAAAAGCTACTTACACATGAGCTTAGCTAAATTGCAGAATTCAGGATCAATATACAAAAATAAACTGCAATTTTATATACAAGTAATAAATAATAAAAAATTAAAATTCTAAAACTTTCCATTTGCAATAGCAAAAATATGAAATATGTAAGGGAAACATAGCAAAAGATGAAATATATTTGTACATAAAATGTTGCAAACCATGGGTAAGATGAATTAAAAGGTCTTAAATCAATAGATATATCTTTTTAATGTTCAGAATAATTTTGGTAAGATGTCTACTTTCCCCAATTGATCTATCAAATAAAATTCCAATAAAATCCCAGTAGTGCTTTTGTAGAAAATAACAAATTGATTTTAAAGTGTCCATGAAAATATAAAGGATTTAAAATAGCCATAGTACTCACATAAAGGAAGAAACTCAGAAAACTAACACCGTCTCACATAAAGATTAATTACAAATTTATAGTAATTTAGTGTGTTATGACAACAAAGATCAACAAACATATCAATGGAACAAGAGCATGGAAATACACATGGACAACTAATTTTCAACAAAGGTGCAAAGAGAATTCAATGGAAAAAGGTAACCATTTTATCAAATGGTTCTTGGATTATTAATATGCAAAAGTAAAAACAAAATCTCTACCTGAAGCTCACAATTTACAAAAAATTAATTCACCCTCATGGATGCAGCCAGTATTGACTAAGCTGTCTGCTTGGTGTGTGTACTTGACCTCTGCATTTCCCCTGAGCTCTGCAACCTTGATGCTTTCTTCCTGGGTGTTGAGGCGACCCTACCCAGGATAATGGTGAAATACTGCCTGATCCAGAGCAT
The DNA here is from genome assembly GCA_028644305.1 of Xerus rutilus. NCBI lineage: Eukaryota > Metazoa > Chordata > Mammalia > Rodentia > Sciuridae > Xerus > Xerus rutilus. Next base: position 10,211,848 of record CM053417.1, read on the forward strand.
ACTCCCAAGTTTCTGGTACCATGTGCTCACTAATTTCGGGCAGCAGTACCAGAATTTCTACAGCAAACATGCCTTGAGGGATGACATAGCACACCTGGAGGTGATCCCTGACCAGAAACTCCTGTTCTGGAGACTCCTGACCAAGATTAACAAGATATTTTTCTGGTCAGAGCCACTGTTCTTTGTCAATGTTGCTACCATGGTGCACATCTTGCAGGACTATATTGGGACCCATAGAGTCAGACCATGACCACTGTTGCCTGAACCATCAACCCCATTCAGCTGATAGTGGTGGATGGAATGATGTGTCTATTGTATGAACTCTAACAGCAGCTGGGAAGGAATCTACTAGGAACCTTTGGTCTCCTCTAGCTTACTTAGTGTTTCCGGAACTGTCCAGGAACTTGTTCTCAGCAGGTCCAAAGGCAACATGACCAATACTATAAAGAGTTTTTATGCATCTTGGCCACACTTAAACCTGAGGCTTCTCCTAAAACACTTGTTAAGACAGAATGGAAACCAGGAAGAAGACAAAGAAGATGGCACCAGCAGCTCCAGAGAAGGCCAAGGACCTAGCCAATAAGTCAGCATCAAGCAGCCACGATAGCATTTTATGTAGCCAGTCTGGGCCAGCACCACTGCCACAGCACACCAACATGTGTCCACTCATTTCACCCTCTTGCTTTTTTGCATCAACGGTACAAAAGGCATATTATTCATGTCTGAGCAGGGCCTGCTTATTCCCCCACTGAACAGCTGATGATAGAAGTGCAGTGAGGTGTGGTGACTTGCCCAAAGTCACAGGCAATATGCAGGTGAAATGGTAATTAAGGATATGCTTTAAGTTCCATGAAGGCAGAGCTCTTGGTTTTTTTATTCTCTGATGTGTCCTAAGTATCTAGAACAATTATCTAGCACATAATAGGTACTCAATATTTGTTGAATCATTGGATTACTGTGAAGAATTAAGGCATTGTACACGTGAAATGGTGCATAGCAGTATTTCTGGAAACGAACATGGGATTAATTGATGTTAATAATTATTGTAATCACTATTAAGACTATTAAACATAAAGGAAAAAAAGGAGGTTGAAAGTGGAACTACTTATGTTAAAGGGTTGAATAATGACAGCATAAAGAAAAGTGTACAAGATATACCCTTACCAGTTAGTGATTGACAATGACTCAAGATAGAGGTTCTAATCAAAACATCATTTCCTAATTTGAGAGGAATTGGTATGAGCTTGTTATGGTTGTATGTGATGTTTTCCAAAAGTTCATGTGTAAGATAATGCAAGAAAGTTTGACGTGAAATGGTTGGATTATGAGAGTTTTAGCCTAATCCATGCATTAATCCCTAATAGGGACTAACTGGGTGGTAATTATAGAGTCAGGGTGTGGCTGGAGGAGGTGAGTTACTGGGGGCATACCTTTGGAATTTATATCTTGTCCTTGTTGAGCACAGCTCACTTGCCCCCCGCCCCCGTCCTCTCCTGCTCTCTCTCTGCTTCTTGGCAATCATGTCCAGAGTTACTTTCCTTCTCCACACCCTTTTGCCATGATGTACTGCCTCACCTCAGGTCCTAAGCAATGGAGCCAGCCATCTATGAATTGAGACCTCTGACAGAATAGAAAGCCCAGAAGTAATCCCACATATTTACAGCCAACTAATTTTTGACAAAGGAGCTAGGTAGAGTCAGTAGGAAAAGGACAGTCTCTTCAATGAAGAATGCTACTGAAACTGGATATGAACAGGCAGAAGAATGAAACAAGACACCATCTTTCACTAGTCACAAACATCAACTCAGCATGGGTTAAAAATTTAAAATGAAGCCTCAAAAGCATAAAACTGTAAGATAAAATCTCAGTGTAGTTTTTATTTGCATTTTCCTAATTGCTAACAATGCTGAACATTTTTTCAAATATTTGCTGACCATTTGTATTTCTTCTTTTGAGAAGTATCTGTTTAATTCCTTTACCCATTTATTAATTGTGTTATTTGGTCTTTTGGTGTTACATATTTTTAGTTTTTTATTTATTCTAGATATTAATCTTCTATCAGAAGAGTAGTTAGCAAAGATTTTCTCCCATTCTGTGGTTCTCTGTTCACATTTCGAATTGTTTCCTTTGCTGTGTAAAAGTGTTTTAATTTGACGGCATCTCATTTATTAACTTTTAACATTATTTCCTAAGCTTTAGAGGTCCTGCTGAGAAAGTTGTTGCCTATGCCTATTTACTAGAGTATTGATCCCACATTTTCTTCTAGAAGTTGCATAGTTTTTGGTCTAATTGCTAGGTCTTTCATCCATTTTAAGCTGATTTCTGTGCAGGATGAGAGATAAAGGTCTTGTCTCAGTCTTCCACTATATTTTTCTGGTCTCATTCCTAGCACCATTTGCTAACAATGCTGTCTTTTCTCTGATGTATATTTTTAGCACCTTTGTCAAGGATCAGATGACTATACATGTTTAGGTTTGTCTCTGTGTATTCTATGCTCTACCATTGGTCTATGTGTCTGTTTTTATGCCAGTACCATGCAGTTTTGTTTTTTTTTTTTTTTTTTTACTATAGCTCTGTAGTATAATAGACAGGTATTGTGAGACCTCCAGCACTGCTTTCTTGGCTTAGAATTCCTTTGGTTATTTTGGTCTTTTATGCTTCCAAATGAATTTTAGGAATGGTTTTTCTAGTTATTTGAAGAATGTCATTGATATTTTGATGGAGATTGCATTGAATCTGTAAATTGCTTTTGGTATCATGGTCATTTCAACAATATTAAATCCACCTATCCATAAACATGGGAGGATATCTTTCTGTCTTTCCATCTTCTTGTGCCTTTTTCCATTTTTTTCTTCAAAGTTCTATTGTTTTCATTGTAGAGGTCCTTGACCTCCTTGGTTAGATTTGTTCCTAGGTATTTTTCTGAGGCTATTGTGAATGGAATTGTTTTCCTAATTTATTTCTCAGCTGATTCACTGTTGGTAGGTAGGAAAGCTATGGATATTTGTATGTTGATGTAACCTGCTACTTTGCTAATTGTTTTACTAGCTCTAGCCATCTTTTGTGGAGTTTTTTGGATATTTTAGGCATAGGAGCATGTCATCTTAAAACAGTGATAATTTGACTTCTTCCTTTCCTATTTTTATCCCTTTTAATTCCTTCTCTTGACTAGTTACTCTGGCTAGAATTTCTAGCAGTATATTGAATGACTGGTAAAAGTGGACATCATTGTCTTGTTCCAGATTTTAAAGAAAATCCTTTCAGGTTTTCCCTATTTATTATGAGGTTGGCAATCATATATAACCTTTTTAATGTTGAGGTAGTTTCCTTCTATCCCTAGTTTCTTCAGTATTTTGTCATGAATTGATGCTGGATTATTGTCAAAGCCTTCTCTGCATCTATTGAGATAACTAAGTGATTTTTGTCCTTAATTATATTTATTTGATGAATTAATGTATTGATTTGCATATTTTAAACCATCCTTGCGTCTCTGGAATGAAACCAACTTGGCCATGATGTTCAATCTTCTTACTATGTTGTTCAACACAAGTTGCTAATATTTAACTAAGTATTTTTGCATCCAATTTCATCAGGAATATTCATGTATAGTTTTTGTTCCTTGATATGTCCTTATCTGGTTTTGGTATGAGTTTGATACTGGCTTCATAGAATAAATTTGGAAGTATTCCATCCCTTTCTATTTCATAGAATAATTTGAAACATATTGTCATTAGTTCTTCTTTAAAGGTCTGGTAGAATTCAGTTGAGAATCCATCTGGTCCTGAGCTTTTCTTTGTTGGAAGGCTTTTTATTTACTGCTTCTATCTCATTGCAAGTTATTGGTCTGTTTAGGTTTTCTATGTCCTCTTGATTTAATTTTGGCAAACATTGAGAATACAAATAATAAATGCTAGAGAGGATATGGAGAAAAAGGAACATTTTCATACTGTTGGTGGGACTATAAATTAGCACAACTACTGTGGAAATCAGCATGGAGTTTTCTCAAAAGAGTAGGCATGGAACCACTATATGACCCAGTGATACCACTACCTGGTATTTATTCTAAAGAATTAGAATCATCATACTATAGTGATACATGCATACCCATGTTTATAGCAGCACAATTCACAATAGCCAAACTATGGAACCATCCTAGTTCTCCATCAACAGATGAATGCATAAAGAATATGTGGTATATATACACAATGGAGTTTTATTTAGTGAAAACAAAGAATGAAATTATGTGATTTTTCAGAAATGGATGGAACTAGAGACCATTATGTTAAGTGAAATAAGTCAAACTTAGAAGGTCAAGAGTCATACGTTTTCTCTTATATGAGGAAGCTAGAGAGGAAAAAGGAAAAGAAAAGTGGCAGGGCAGGGATCTTATGAAAATGAAAAGGAGCTCAGTAGAGGAAAGGGACCCCGGGGTAAGAGAAGGGAAGGGAGGGGCAAGTGTTGGGTAGTGATATTGGCCAACTACACTGTTATATTTTGTGCATGTATGAATATGTAACAACAATTTCATCATTAAGTATAATTGCATGTGCCAATAAAAATGTGGAAAGGAATATAAAGTGATAAAGAGTATGAAACTATTAGAAAAAATCCTAAGGAAATTCTACAGGATGTTGGCCTGTGCAAAGACTTATTGGATGTACTCCAAAAGCACAGACAGTAAGAGCAAAACTGACAAATGGAATTACATTGGGATCAAAATGTTCAGTGCAGAAAAAGAAATAATTGATAGCATGAGGGGAAAATCTAAAGTATAGGAGAAAATCTTTGCAAACTATACATCTGACAAGGGATTAATGTCCAGAACTTATAAGGAACTCAAACAGGTTAATAGCAAAAGCAAAACAAAACCCCCACAAATAATCCAGTTAAATATTTGACTAAATTTCTAAAGGGACATTTTTCAAAAGAAGAAATAAATATGGGCAACGAAATGACAAAAAGTAACAGATGCTAGAAAGAATATGGAGAAAGAGAAACTTGTATACACTATTATTGAAAATGTGAATTAGCACACCAGTTATGGAAAACAGTATGGATATTCCTCATAAAACTAAAATGAGAATTATCATACAGTCTAGAAATCCCACTATTGGATATATATCCAATGGAAATGAAATTAGCACACTGAAGAGACTTCTGCACCCCCATATCTATTGCAATACTATTCACAAAAGCTAGGCTATTGAATGAAATTAAATTTCCATTAGTGGATGAATGGATAAAGACAATGTAGTATGTATAAACAATGGAATATTAACTCAGCCAAAAAGATGAATGAAATTCTTTCATTTGTGTTAATTTGGAGAACCCAGAGGACATTATGTCCTATGAAATAAACCAGGCACAGAAAGTCAAGTAGAACATGGTTATAGAATCTAAAAAAGTTGATCTCATAAAAGTTGAAAGTAGAAGAGTAGTTACCTGAGACTGCAGGGAGGGTTTAGGGGGGATGAGGAAAATGTTGGTCAAGGGACATGATGTTACAGTTAGATAAGAATAATAATTTCTGGTGTTCTATAGTAAAGCAGGGTGAATATAGTTAACAATAATGCATTGAATATCTCAAAACTATTTAGGAGAGGATTTATAATGTACAAACCATAAGGAAATTATAAAAGTTTAAAATGATGGATATGCTAATTACCTTGATTTGGTCATTTTCCAATGTACAAATGAATCAAAACATCACATTGTACCTCATAAATATGTACAAATATTATATCAATCAAAATGTAAAATTAATTAATAAAATCTAATAAAAATATTCAGCCAGAGCCAGGTGCGGTGGTGCACACCTATAATCACAGAGGCTTGAGAGGCTGAGACAAAAGGATTGCGAGTTCAAAGCCAGCCTCAGCAAAAGCGGGGCACTAAGCAACTCAGTGAGACCCTGTCTCTAAATGTTTTAGTCAGCTTTTTTGCTGCTGTGACTGAAGGATCTGACCAGGCCAACTATAGAGGAGGAAAAGTTTGAGGACTCACAGTTTCAGATCTTAGTCCATAGAAGGCTGGCTCCATTTCTCAGGGCTCTAGATGAGGCTGAACATCATGGCAGAGTGTGTGGCAGAGGGAAGCAGCTCACATCATGGTGATCAAGAATCTGAGAAAGAGAGATTCCAGTCTCAAGATACAAATATATACACCAAAGGCACGCCCTAATTCCCACCTCCTCCAACCATACCCTACCACTTCAGTTACCACTTAGCTAATCCCTAGGAGGGGATTAAATCACTGATTGGGTTAAGACTCTTATAGCCCAATTGTTTCTCCTCTGAACCTTCTTGAATTGTCTCACACTTGAGCTTTTGGGGGACACCTCACATCCAAACTATAACCCTAAATGAAATACAAAATGGAGTTCAGTGGTTGAGTGCCCTTGAGTTCAATCCCTGGTAGCCCTCCCCTCCCCGCCAAAAAAGTATTCAGTCACAAGAATGGGAATTTAGATCTGAAATTTTTGCTAGCCATATATCAATTTGTAACATGAGTTCATTAGAGGAAGTAGACCAGGAGGGGCTTGGGAAGCAAAAGACTGAAAGAGAAAGTTGAAAGATCAGAGAAAAGTCACTAACCATCCCTGGCATAATGAATTAAGCAGAGCTTACAGAGAAATCTGGATCGCATGTAAGGAGTAGTGTAGAAGTCTATTAAAGTTGTTTACTCTTTAAGTCTGCCACTTCTCTACACTCTCAGGGAAGCTCCCAGTGGTGGGCATGCTTTGCTTCTGATCACAAGAATTGGTAAGCAGGAAAGAGCTACGAGTGGAGTAGAGAGGAGAGAAGATAAACTGGGACCTATCAGCATCTTTGTTTTTTTCCTCTTTCTGCATCTAAATGATGACAACTTTCAGAGCACAATAACTTCCCTTTTGGCTAACAGTAACCTTCACCGTGACAGGGAAGTAGGTTCTGAAAAATACTGTTCTTAGTGTAACAAAGTTGACTATGCAGCACAATATCAAAGTTGATATTTTCATCTGCTTTTCTAGTAAATAGGAATTATATATGTATATATATTTATTATATAAATTTAATAATGTAATTATTATTTATTATATAAAATATATATAACATAAACATGCATGTGTGTGTGTGTATCCAATTGATTCTGTTTCTCTGGAATCAAAATACAGTGATATAATGTCCTTGAATGTATCTATCATCTGTCTTTCCCACAGCACTCTAAAATTCAGGAATATATGAAACTTTATTTTATTGTACATTCTTTTCACTCCCAGCACCCAGCTCCACTCCCAGTATGCACTATATGTTCCTTAAATATTTAAGGGAAAAAGAAAAGTGTAAATAAGGAAAAATATTTTAAAATATGTAATTATATAATACCTCTAGTTTTGTGTTGATAGATTTAAATATAGGGAAAGTTTGTCATATTAAAAAAGATGGAGTCTGTGGTTTATAAATGGGCCTGGAATATCTGAGACCCTTTGCAATTTTAGTTGTGTGAAAGAAACTATTCTCAGAGAAATGATAGAGTAAGGAAATCTGAAAATCCACTTCTCCATAGAAGCAATAAAAACATGGGGAAGTTGTCAAAATTAATTTTTTCAGAACTTCTAAATTAGCCAAAGTCTTACAAAAACCTGAAGAACTTTTATTCAAGAAATGTTGAATTTTCATAAAATTAGAGAGCTTTATGAAATTTACTTTGGCATATTTTTATCTCTTGCTCCTCAGTTTTTGATAGTCTGGAATTGTGGAGTTAGATAGCAATGATAGTTGAATAATTCTGGTAATATGCTGAAAAATGAATTGTATAATTTAAATGAGTCAGTTATATGATGTGTGAATTATATACCAATAATGTTGCTGTAAAAATGAAGAAGTAGGTCAATGCTTCCTAGGGTTTCAGGAAAAGGGAAATGGGGGATAACTGTTAATGTGTTAGGAGATTTCTTTTTAGGGTAATGACAATGTTCTGGACATAGTGTTGATATTTATACAACTCTGTACATATACTAAAGACCAGTAGATTATATACTTTAAAATGATGAATTTATTTTATGTGAATTACATCTCAACAAAGCCATCGAAAACAAAGTGAGACTCCTTATACTTGCTATACAAAAAGATGCACAAGGATGTATCTTTGAAATGTTATGCTATCTGCATTATTTTGGTGACCCAAAGTTATTATCAAACTACTTAGATTATTCTGTTACCATAAGAATTGAATGAAGTGATATCAATATGGCATTTTACATAGTACCTGGCCCTTAATGAGTACTCAGTAATTGAAAGTTCTATTCTCTATCTTCTGTGATTTCAAAGCTAAATCAAGTAACTTGAATGGGATGAGAGTTTTGGGGTGCTCGTCTGCTTCCATTTTACTCCCTAATGGTCCCGCCTTTACCTGCAAAAACATCATGTTGTTTCAGTTCTCATGTCTACTCATCTTGTTGATCCACCATGCGTGACACTGAGTTTCTTCTGGATAACAAGTCAAGGATCTTCAACAAAACTAATTCATGAGGAAACTAAGATGAAGCTTATACTTTTATGGTTTGGATCTGAAATGTCCCTCAATGACTCATATTTTCAGAGGCAGGAGTTTTAGTAAATAATTGGATGACAAGGGCTCTAACTTCATCAATGGATTAATCCTTTTGGTGGATTTATCATTTGAATGCACTACTGGGAAATGATGGGAACTGTAGGCAGAGGGGGCATGCATGGTTGGAGGAAATAGGTCACTGAAGGCTTGCCCTCAGAGACTATATATTGTCCCTCACCTCCACCCCAACCCCACTTCCTGGCTGCCATGAGCTGAGGAATTTTCCTTCACCACATCCTCCTGCCATGAGGTTTCCCTCACCTTAGACCCAAAGCAATGGAGCCAGCTAACCATGGACCAAACAAATCCTCTGAAACTGAGTGAAAACAGATCTTCCTTCCTTTAATTTGTTTATATCAGGTATTTTGGTCACAGTGACGAAAAGCTGACTAACACTGACTGTTCATTTTCTAGACCAATTAAACCCAAGCAAACAGAAACAACTCTTGTTAGGCAGAAAGCTTGTTTGTGCTAAGAGATATGTACAGCTGTATTATGTGTCACCTCTAATTCATCTTCAAATGCTATGCTACATTTCCTTTACTTACAGTAGATTGCAAAGGGAACTTGATAAAGGGTCCAAACTTTAGCTTTCAAAAATTGTGAATGTGAAAGCTGTTCAAATGGGGAAGTTTAAACTCTTTATAGTAAGGGAATCTGGGGGCTCTATTTTTACAGAGGCTATGCCAAGCCAAGAATTGAGTGCCATCCAAAAAACTGCTCAACACCACACATATTGACATTGACTCCCCCAGCATCATAATTTATGGACATCAATTAGATAATGGGCTGCTTTGCCTGTTTTTATGAAAATGCCAATTTGAAACCTTGGCATTGATGGCAAACATCTTTTATGCTGTGTAAGGAAGGCCACCAGCCAAACGATCTGCATGGAATTCTTACATCAATCTGGAATGCCAGGCAGTAAATAATTCCCTTTGAAAATTGTAATCACCTGATAGGGACCTCACCAGGGAAGGGTGCAGCTATTTATTCACACTTTTGCAGCAAGGTGGAAAACCCAAGTTTCAATCGTTATGATCACAGATATGAAGTCCAGAGGGTGAGGAATGCAAGACAACCCCAGTGGTCACCCTACATGACGACCTTTGAATTATCTTCTTCACCATAAGACCTCATTAGTCTATCAAGTTCATTATGTATGGATTTTCTGTTCCAATAGATTATGCTTTAGGTATCTTCTCAATAAGATCTCACCACCACCACCCAAAGAGTTATATTGAGATCATCCCTCCAGTTCTCTAACTGTCCCAGATTGCCTGGGTCCTACCAGTGGACAAAACAGGTTCAGAGACTCTACCTACTAGCTAATAAACTCCTTAGCCTAAAAGATGAATCCTACTCCAACCTTCATCCCACCAAAATAAACTCCCTGTAGCTTTTCTGAATTACTTGCAGTTCACAGAAAGAATAACATTTTCTCCTGAGGTGTTTCCTGCTTGGGATGTTCTTTCTCTCTTCATTTTTGCCTGGAAAACTACTTATTCTTCCAAATCGGTTATACTTCCACATCACCTCTATGTGTATTTTGAAACTACCTTACTCCTACTCCTAGCTACATGCATGCACACAGTGTTTCCGTCCTGTGTTTCCGAAAGGAATATTGAGTGTTCCATAATCCTCTAAGTGCTTTGTTATCTATTAACTCACTTAATCTCCATGATCACCTCTTCTTTACAGATGAATAAAATGAAGCACAGAGAGTTCAATTAACCAACATACGGTCACTCACAATTAGCATCTTATGAAGTCAGGACTGGAACCCTAGCAGGGAAATCTGTGAACTTAATCACTACACTTTATCAAAAAGCTCTATCAGGCATGTATACACATTTGAAATATGTATCCTAGACAGGAACAGCTCGTGTGGGCAAACAATGGTCAGCCTTTTTACTAAGGTAACAAAATGAAAGTAATAATTGTCCCTAGAGTCCCCCAAGTGACTGTGTTATAGCCAAATGTGCCCTATCGGTTGCAAGCCATTAACCTGGATTATTCTATCCCACAGACATAGCTGCAGAGCATCTTGCTTTTGTAGTGACCCGTTATGAAACAGCAAATGTCAACTACCATAAAATTCATAGGGCATAAGTGTAATCAGAACCACTGTCTACTATGTACATTCTTTCATTGAATTGTGAGGTCAAACTCTACTTAATGATTTTAATTTACAAGGAACACACACAATATACACAAACACACCAAAAACAGGGCTTCAGTACAAAGCAGTATTATAACATTCTTTTCTACAGATCAATTCTTACTGTAGCATCTCTGTGACAAAGGAGATTATGTATCAAAACTCAGCTTTAACCCTTTGCATTCTCTGCTGAATACTACCTGGCAAGAAAATAAATTATTTTAATTGGTTCTGTGAAGATAAAGTTTCCAGAAAATGTTTTGTTCTTATTTGCAAATACCTAATGGGGTATTTGTAGTGACCTGTTATGAAACAGCAAATACCTTTCAAATACCTAATGGGGTCTGAGCATGGGGAAGTAGAGAACTATGCCTTGTCATATATTTCCACAATTTTGGGATAATTGGTATCACTCAGGTGATCAAGTCATCATCAATCACAGGATAATTTTACATTGTGTCTGTATTTCCAGTGAGGGCAGAGCATCACTTCTGTGATATTCCTGCCAGAGGCATAATTTGAATCTAATGGTGAGAAAACATCAGACACACCTCAATTGAGGGGCATTCTACAAAACAATGGGGTAGATTTTCTATAAAATCTCATGGTTAAGATATCAAGGCAGGACAAGAATTCTTTGGCAATTTAAAGACACATAATACATTTTAGCATATGACCCATCTTGCTGTTGAGAAGGTTTTTGTTGTTGTTTGTTTTTTACACCAGGAAAAAACTTATCCACTGAGCCAGTCCTCAGCCTTTTTTATTTTTTATTTTGAGACAGGGTCTCACTAAGATGCTAAGGGCCTTGCTAAATTGTTGAGGCTGATCTCAAACTTGTGATTCATCTGCCTCAGTCTCTTGAGCCACTGGGATTATAGGTATGTGCCACCAGGCCCAGACGGAGATAGGTGTTTTTATTTCTTATATGAAAGTCATCTTGAAACTGCATTCACCTGAGTAAACACATAGGCACATATGGGTTCAGTCATTTGCCAATCGCTATGGAAATGCCTAAAGACGGAGGATTCTTTTCTGTTTGTTTGTTTGGGGGATTGAACCTAGGGACAATTTACCACTGAGCCACATCCCAAGCCCTTCCCCCTTTTTTTAAATTTTGAGACAGGGTCTCACTAAGTTATTGAGGCTGGCTTTTAACTTGTGATTCTCCTGCCTCAGTCTCCCAAGTCACTGGAATTACAGGCATGTACCACCATGCCCAGCTCAGAAGTATTCTTAATAAGTAGACAATAATAGTTGTGGGTTTAGGGATTTGAACCTGAGTATATGGTGTTGCTATAAGATTTGACTTTGAGAGAAAGGATAGTTATTAACTTTTTTACCATTTGCTTTACAGGAACATGTAAGCATATCCTCAAATGAAGCAGAACATAAAAATAATAACCTGGAAAAGAATGATATACGAAGGAAAAAATTAAGGTCATGAATCTAGACAATAGTTTTGTCCTAGAGTACAAGGTTCTAAATGATGTAAACTCTGACTCTGCAGAGGGTACAAAATTCTCACCTTTTTATCGATACATTTTTGTCTCTATTGCAGGCTTCAACTTTGACTATAAATCAGTATATACATGTTTCCTTAACCAATATGTTATAGCCTAATGTGGTAACATACTTTAGTTTATAAGGTGGTATCTGCTGCAAAAAATGACCCCTCAGCAAATAAAAGATTGGAGGATGATCATGCTGCCCATGTAATTTTGAGAGAACTGACAATTAATGTTAAATTGATTTCTGTCAAACTCTCAAGAGTTACAAGAGGTTGTTTACTTATATACATATATTTCTAGTGCATTAATATTTTAATAAAGATTATTTTGAAATCCAAGGCAAGGTATAATCATTTTCAACAACTCTACTGTCTTTCACTGTCTAGTTAGGCATGATGAACCAATAAGAAGAGGTTTCTTTCACAGTTGAATAAGTTTGGAATATTGACTTTGCCTAAATTTGAAAAACACATTACTATATATATATATAAAACATGTAATTTATCTGCATATTTATTGAATTATTCATCAAAAACCTCTATTGAAATTGTGGATGCTTTGATAGTAACTTTTTATCACCATGGAAAATTTATTCATATGGAAATAACATCAAAATAAATTTATTTCAATGAAAGTAGCATTTAATACAATGCTGAAACACTTACAGAGATGAATTTACAAAGGATAACATGTACTAAAAATGGATTTTTCCAAAATCCTAATATACAGATTCAGAAAATGCTAAGGAATTCTCTTACATGAGGCAAAAATTATTGGGTTTTATAACTCAGGCTATGAATTTCTATTTTTTATTAGTGTATTAGTCAGCTTTTTGTCCTTGTAACCAAAATATCTGACAAGAACAACTCAGAGGAGGAAAAGTTTATTTTGGCTCACAGTTTCAGAGTTTTAGTTCATGGATAGCTGACTCCATGGCCTTGGGCCCAAGATGAGGCAGAGCACAATGGCAGAAGGGTAGAGGCAGAATGCTGCTCCTCATAGTAGCTGGAAATCAGGGAGAAAGCGAGGGGAAGGGGTTGCAGGGAAGATGAATCCTTCCAGGGAACACCCCAGTGACCCATCTCCTCTAGCCACACTGCACCAGTGTATAATTCCCATCCAGTCAGTCCATTCTAACCAGGATGCACTGATTAGATCACAGTTATTATAATCTAATCACTTCTCTGAATATTCATGAATTAACACAGGAGGTTTTGGGGGAGGGGCATCTCAATCCAAAGCATACAAAATTAGGTAGTACATGTTTTAACTTCAGGGAGTAACATCAGCAAGAATGAAGAATAGGAAGTTCCAGGCTCTGGAACCACTCATGAAAACACCAATAAGCAACTATCTGTAAACAAAAATGCCCTTGACAGCTGGGATTGTAGCTCAGTGGTAGAGTGCTTGCTTCGCATGTGTGAGGCACTGGGTTCAATCCTCAGCACCACATAAATAAATAAATAAATAAATAAAATAAAGATTTTTTTAAAAAAATGCCCTTGAGACAATTCCAGGACATAAGAATAAGACTGAAGCATATCCTTGGTGGATAAAATATGGGAAACACAGTACCAAGGTTAATGGTTTTATTTTAACCATGATGCCCCTCACCCAAGCTACCACAGCAAGAAGAATCACCTGAGCATAAAGTTCCACTATAGGGGAACAAAGAACGTTGGGCATATCTCTGGTTTCCCCAACATTCTCAGGTCAGGAAGCTTACTTTGGTATCACTTCATGAGAAACACTAGGAGAATCAGCAGGGCTAAGCAACCTGGGATCAGCTAGGAACAAAGAGAGTAGCGTTCATAGATGCCAACACATATATCCTGGTAGTTGCACCATGTCCTTGTTAGAAGACTTGCCCAATCAGAGAGCACAGATGATGGTTCCAAACACTTGCAGAACCAGACTGGTAGCTCTGTGTGGTCAAAGAACATGCTCAGCAATTATGTCTGGCTGGAATCTAATATGGCTATGGAGCCAAGCCAAAAGCCCAACCAAACTATGTAGCACAGCCTATGGCCACTTTGGATCAAGGAATCATCCACCAAGTTTGCCATATAGCAGAGAATACCACCAGTCTTATTCTACTGTGGAAATCAATCTGTAATCTCTAATTAAAAGGATCATTCTGTAACACAGATAACATTGTGCCCAGCTGGCAAATCAAACCAAGTAAAGAGCGCATCCAGACACCCCATGTGGGTGGGGAAGATAATCAATGACCCTGTCCAACTAGAGGGAACAGAATGTGTCCCTACCCAACTGCAGAGCCTGCAACTCTATCCAACTGAACAGCTTTGCATGTAGCCCCACACAAACACAAGAGCGTAGTTTGCAGCCTCAATTCAACATAGAATACAGGCAGTGGTACCACCAGCAGCCCCCACTAACCTGGCACATTTGCAGATCCAGGCCATAAGTACCATCTGATTTCAGAGTCCAATCTGCAGTACCACCAAGCCAAGGAGCACAGCCTGCAACCATACCTGACCATAAGCTGTAGTGAAGCCCACAGAAGCCCCACTTGACTAAAAAGACTGATGAGAGGATCTTCTTGACTATTGGACCATCACAAAAGACTTGCCTGCCTGCAGACCCAGTCATCATCCCACCCAACCTTAAGAGTATGAGCAGAATCCCTGCTCAGAAACAATGTCTGCCTAATAGCATACATAACCAACTGACCCATAGAGAAACTCTGTCCCACTTGCCTGCTGTTATCACCCAGTTCATTCAAACTAGGATGGGCTAATTAGGCTATAGCTCTCACAATCCAATCATTTCACACCCAAATATACCTACATTCACAGGAATTTTGGGGGGACAAGTCATATCCAAATCATACCACTAGATAAACAATCCAATAAAAGTAGGAAAATAATGCATGGACAAAATGTGAAGTTCAACAAAAAATAAGAAACCATTAAAAAATAAAACAGAAATCCTAAGAATGAATACTAAGCTGAAGAATACAATTATTTACATGAAATATGGAATAGCTTCCACAGTGGACTTAATCAAATAGAAGTAAGACTGAATGAGCACAAAGACAGGACTTTTGAAAGTATCCAATAAAGGAGCCAAAGCAAATTTTAAAAATCAATAAATAAACAAAAGGGATGAAAAATGTGAAGAAATTCAATGGAACACTTTATAGCCACATAGCATATGCAAAATAAGAGTAATAAAGAAAAATAAAAAAGAGGCAGAAAGTGTACTTACTGAAATAAAATGTGAAAATTTCACAAATTAGGGGGTAGAATTTGACATTCATATTTATGAAACTCAAAATTCTAGAATAGATGGTATAAAACCAAGAAAATAGGCAGCTTCTCAGCAAGGTGGGTGTGTTAAAAAAGGTGTGGAGGGGACTTTACTGGAATTTAAAACTGAATATTCAAAGCAGATTGGGGACCCAGGAGGTTGGATATAATAAAATAAGGAAGAAATCTCCAGCCGCACTGCCTCTGCCACAGCCAGGCCAAAAGCAGCAGCCAGAGAGGTCCCTTCACAAGCAAAGTGGAGGGATAAGGGAATTAAAGGAACTGCATTTTTAGGAGACCTAAGGCATGTCCAGGTATAGAGCATTTAGAGGTCAAGGATGTTGTCCAACTAAACTGAAAGTTGCACTGCACATTATCCTTATGCAGGGGGGAGGGGAACCACCATCTCTCTAGGCGGCAGGTAGAGGACAAAGGAAGGAACACTTTTGCAGCTGCAGCATGGGAGCCAGCAGCTGAGGGAGCTAATTCTGGGCAAACCTGAGTTTGGCCCAAAATACAGGCCCAGTAAATACACCCTGCATGACACAGAGCGTGCTTAAGTGACCAGGAAAAAATCGGATGTTGAGAGAGGTTTATACAGGGGACAACTGGGCACAGAAATCTACCCACCTCTACCTCTCTCCCTCCAATCCAACTGCTTGCAGGCCTGGCTGGGAGAGAGGCATTTGGCTGGGAACTCAGAAGGGAGGGAGCAGGAGAGACTGAGTTTAGTGACTGAACTCAAAATCAGGAAACGTGTGATGCACAGGTTACACAGTGGACTAAGAATTGACTCTTCCACCACACAAGTGGAACCCAGGAGAGATCCCTGGGGTACAGCCTTTCAGCATGGACTGCCAATTACTGGGCCTTGGAAGTGTACTGATTTAAAATCTCCAGACCAATTGGCATTCATCAAAGAGCTTGGAGCCCACCTAGGCCTCAACCCTGTCTCCAGGAATTCTGCCTAGGGATTACCTCTCTCACTCCAGCAATCTAGAGGATGGAGCATCACACTCAAGAAGACTCAATCTAAAATTTCTTAGAAGAGAAGCTGAGAATCTTTTGAATTTCTATGAAAAGAATTATTTAAATTTTCATTGAGGTTTTTCTTCTTCTTCTTCTTCTTCTTCTTCTTCTTCTTCTTCTTCTTCTCTTTCTTCTTCTTCTTCTTCTTCTTCTTCTTCTTCTTCTTCTGTTTCTGTTTAATTGTGAATTAATAGTTCATGGATATATATATATATATATATATATATATATATATATATGTATATATATGTATATATGCATATTTATTATTTCTTCTCATCTCTGGCATTTTTGAAGCCAGTTATTTTTTATGGATCAGTTTTTTTGCGGAGTAGGATTTATGATTACTATGTTTCAGTTTTGTTTTGTATTCTTTTATTTTTATTTTTAAGTTTTTTAAAATTTTTACTTTATACATTTTTTCTCTCATCTATTTCCCTTTATTCTTTGTCTTTTCTTCCATTAACAACCAATCTTTATTGTTCTTTCACTCTTCCTTTAATTTTTTACCTCTATCTTCTTTCCTCCTGCCTCATAATAATCACAACTTATATTGCCTCATAATAATCACATCTTATATTGCCCCAAACAAACCAAAATACTCCAAAAATAGAATCTTCAGCTGGGTGTGGTGATGCATTACTGTAATCCCAGTGGCTCAGGAGTCTGAGGCAGGAGGATCACAAGTTCAGAGCCAGCCTCAGCAAAAGTGAGGTGCTAAGCAACTCAGTGAGACCCTGTCTCTAAATAAAATACAAAAAAGGGCTGGAGATGTGGTTCAGTAGTCAAGTGCCCCTGAGTTCAATCCCTGGTACAAAAAAATAACAAAACACATACACATCATAGTGGAAGAAATGTCAGAGAAGGATTTCAGAATGTGTACAGTTAAACTGATCTGCAAGGTAAAGGATGATACAAGGAGTGAAATCAGGGAGAAAATACAGGAACTAAAAGATTATCAGAATGTGTACAGTTAAACTGATCTGCAAGGTAAAGGATGATACAAGGAGTGAAATCAGGGAGAAAATACAGGAAGTAAAAGATTACTTCAATAAAGAGCTAGAGATTCTGGGAAAAAAAACAAGCAGAAATTCTCAAAATGAAGGAATAAATAAACCATATTAAAAATTCGAATGAAAGCATCACCAACTGTCTAGATCACTTGGAAGACAGAGTTTCAGGCAAAGATAAAATATATAATATTGAAAACAAAGTTGATGATGGAGAAAAGATGTTAAAAGATCATGAACAGAACTTCCAAGAAATATGGGTTAATCTGAAAAGACAAAAGTTAAGATTTATTGAGATAGATTAAGGCTCTGAGATACAAACCAAAGAAATGCACAATCTTTTCAATGAAATAATATCAAAAAATTTCCCAAACATAAAGAATAAGATGGAAAATCAAATTCAGGAGGCTTCAGGACCACAATATACAAAATTACAACAGATCAACATCAAAGCACATCATTATGAAAATGCCTAACATACAGAATAAGGATGGAAGTTTAAAGGCTGCCAGAGAAAAATGACAGGTAACATGACAGGAAACCAATCTGGAGCTCAGCTTATCTCTCAAATCAGACCCTCAAAGTTAGGAGGTCTCAGAATATTATATACCAAACTTTGAAAGAAAATGGGTGCCAGCCAAGAATACTATGCCTAGAAAAAATAAGCTTCAGAATGGACAATGAAATAAAAACCTTCCATGATAAATAAAAGGAAAAAGAATTCACAGCTAGAAAGCCTATACTACAAAACATACTCAATAAGATATGTCATGAAGAAATGAAAAATAAAAATAAAAAACATCAAAAGGAAGAACTACACTAAAAGAACAGTGAATGAACAGAGAAACTAACTCAAATTAAAAACCAGAAATAAATCAAAATGACAGGAAATAAAAACTATATCTCAATAACATCATTGAATGTAAATGGCCTAAACTCATCAATCAAAAGACATAAACTGGCAGAGTGTGTTACAAAACAAGACCCAACAATATTCTGCCTCCAAGAGGCTCACCTCATAGGCAAAGGGATCCACAGATTGAAGGTAAAATCATGGGAACAAACATTCACATGGATTTTGTGAACAAGTAGGGGCTTCTATCCTCACATCAGATAAAGTGGACTTCAAACCAAAATTAATCAGAAGGGACAAATAAGGACATTTCATATGGCTTAAGGGAATTATACAGAAACAAGACATAACAATCATAAATATGGCCCAAACAATGGAGCATCTGTGTATATCAAACAAACCCTTCTCAATTGCAAGAAATCAATAGACCACAATACAATCATACTGGCTGACCTTAATGCACATCACTCACCACTAGGTAGATCCTCCAAACAAAAACTAAACAAAGAAATTATAGAACTAAATAATATAATAAATAATTTAATCTTAACAGGTATATATAGAATATCTCATCCATCAAGGACTAAATGAACTTTCTTCTGAGCAACACATGGATCCTTCTCTCAAATAGACCATATATTAGGCCAAAAAGCAACTCTTAGCAAACATACACAAAAAAATAAAGATACTACTATGCATCCTATCAGATCATAATGGAATAAAATTAGAAATAAATGATAAAATAAAAAATAGAAGCTACTCTAACACCTGGAGACTAAACAATATGCAATTGAATGATGAATGGATAGCAGAAGGAATCACGGATGAAATAAAAAATACTTAGAGGTAAGTGAGAATAGTGACATGATATATCAAAATCTCTGGGACAATATGAAGGCAGTGCTAAAAGGAAAGTTCATATCACTAATCTCATTCATTAAAAGAATAGAAAGTATTCTTTTAATACTTAAATAAGTAATTTAACATCACATCTCAAAGCCCTACAAAAAGAAGAACAAATCAACACCAAAAGCAGTAGACAACAGGAAATAATTAAAATCCAAACTGAAATCAATGAAACTGAAACAAATGAAACCATCCAAAAAATCAACAAAACAAAAAATTGGTTCTTTAAAAAAAATCAATAAATTTTTAAACACTTAGCCAAGCTAACAAAGAGAAAGAAAACTCAAATTACTAAAATTTGTGATAAAAAAGGAAATATCACAATGGACACTACCGAAATACAGATAATAATCAGAAATTATTTTGAAAATTTATACTCTAATAAAATAGAAAATCTTGAAAATATCAACAAATTTCTAGAGATATATGACCTACCCAAATTGAATTGGAAGGACATAGAAAATTTAAACAGATCAATTTTAAGCAATAAAATTGAAGATGCCATCAAAAGTTACCAACAAAGAAAAGCCCATGACCAGAAAAATTCTCAGATGAGTTCTACCAGACCTTCAAAGAAGAACTAATATCAATCCTTCTCAAATTATTCCATGAACTAGAAAAGGAGGGAACCCTTCCAAACTCATTCTATGAAGCTGGTATCATCCTGATACTAAAACCATACAAAAACATATCAAGGAAAGAAAATTTCAGACCAATATCCCTGATGAACACAGACACAAAAATTCTCAATAAAATTTTGGAAAATTGCATAAAAATTATATTAAAAAGATAGTACATCATGATCAAGTGGGGTTCATCCCAGGGATGCAAAGTTGGTTCAGCACATGTAAATCAATATAGGTAATCATCACATCAATAGACTTAAGAATTACATGATCCTCTCAATAGATACAGAAAAAGCATTTGACAAAATACAGCACCCTTTCATGTTCAAAACACTAGAAAAACTTGGGATAGTGGGAATATACTGCAACATTTATAAGCTACATATGGTAAACTGAAGGCCAACATCATTCTAAATGGAGAAAAACTGAAAGTATTCTCTCTAAAAACTGGAACAAGATAGGGATGCTCTCTTTTACCACTTCTCTTCAACATAGTCCTGGAAACTATGCTTTGGAAACCAAAGCAATTAGAAGAAAGAAATCAAAGTGATACAAATAGGAAAAGAACTCAAACTATTCCTATTTGTTGACAACATGAATCCATATTTAGAATCCATATTTAAAAACTCCACCAGAAAACTTCTAGAACTCAAACCTGAATTTAGAAAAGTAGCAGGATATAAAATTAACACCCATAAATCAGTTGCATTCCATATATCAGTGATGAATCAACTGAAGGATAAATTAAGAAAACTATCCCATGCACAATAACCTCAAAAAAAATAGAATATTTGGGAATCAATCTAACAAAAGAGATGAAAGATCTCTACAATGAAAACAACAGAATACTAAGGAAAGAAATTGAAGAAGACCTTAGAAGATGGAAAGATCTCCCATGCTCATGGACAGGCAGAATTAATACTATCAAAATGGTCATACTACCCAAAGCACTATACAGATTTAATGCAATTCCTATTAAGGTTCTGATGATGTTCTTCACAGAAATAGGAAAAACAGTCATAAAATTCATTTGGAAAAATAAAAGGCCCAGAATGGTCAAAGCAATACTCAGCAAGAAAAGCAAATAAACAAACAAACAAAACAGGAAGCATCACAATACCAGATCTTAAATTATACTATAGAACTATAGTAACAAAAACAGCATGGTACTGGCATCAAAACAGACATGAAGACCAGTGGTAGAGAATAGAAGGCACAGAGACAAACCCAAATAAATACAGTTATCTCATACTAGACAAAGACACCATAAACATACACTGAAGAAAAGATAGCCTCTTCAACAAATGGTGCTAGGAAAACTGGAAATCCATATGTAGCAAAATGAAATTAAACCCCTATCTCTCACCATGCACAAAACTCAACTCAAAGTGGATCAAAGACCTAGGCACTAGAACAGAGACCCTGTGCCTAGTCAGCCCAAATCTCCATTGTGTCATCTTGAGAACTCACTTCCTCAACAAGACTCCTAAAGCACAAGAAATAAAATTAAGAATCAATAAATGGATAGTATCAAATTAAAAGTATTTTTCACAGCAAAGGAAATAGTCAAGAACATAAAGAGAGAGGCTACAAAATGGGAGAAAATCTTTGCCACCTGCACCTCAGATAGACCATTAGAACAAAAAAATGTGCTATATATACACAATGGAATATTACTCAGCCATAAAGAATGAAATTATGGCTTTTGCCAGTAAATGGATAGAGCTTGGGAATATTATTCTAAGTGAAATAAGCCAATTCCCAAAAAACAAAGGCTGAATATGTGGATACTAACACATAATAAGGGTGGGGGATGAAAGAATAGAGGTCATTGGATTAGATAAATGGGGATAAAGGGAAGGGAATGGGGATGAGAATGGGAAAGATCGTAGAATGAATTGATCCAGCAATCCCACTTCTGGATGTGATAAAATTAACATCTCAAAGACACCTCCACACTCCCATATTCATAGCAATATTTACAATAGTCAAGACATGAATATAACCTAAGTGTTTGTTGATGGATGAATGGATAAAGAAAATATGGAATGTATTTGTATGCATGTATGCATATATATACACACACAATGGAATATTATTCAACCTATAAAAAGCAGTGAATCTTGTCCTTTTCAAAAACATAGATAAGCTTGGAGAACATTAGCCTAAGTAAAATGAGACAAAGAAAGAAAAATGCTTTATCATCTATTTTGTATGTGGAAATTTAAAAAATTGAATTCAGAATGTACAGTGGTAATTTCCAGAACTGGGTGTTGGGGTCATGAGGAAATTTTATCAAAGTATAAACTTTCAGTTTTGAGATGATTAACTTTGTAAGATCTATGTACAGGACAGTGACTAGAATTAATAATATTGTATTAAGTCATTGAAATTTGCCATAAGAATAGATGCTAAGCTTTTTTCACTACCCATATGCACCAAAGGTAACCATGGATGGTGACAGATATGCTCTCTTCATTTTAGTAACTATTTCACAATGGCTAATCATATATTAAATCATCATATTCTACACTTTCAATATATACAACTTATTTGTCAAATTTACATTAATAAAATTAGAATAAAAAGGATAACAACGAAGCTTATGGAATTAGGACATCATGATATGTACTAAGAATGAGAAGGGTCAAATAGATTAATTTAAACAATAATTTTTTCCCTTCTATAATTTAGCCCAGGTATAAAAATACATTTAGTTATATACATACAATAAATAGTCTTTTTATACTGTTGATTTCATTTTTTCCCTCAAAAAAATGTGTTGATTTGCCTTTGTTTTGTTTTATAAGTTTGTTTGTTTTTGCTATGTGTTGATGATTCTCTTCTTAAAATAACCTACACTAGTTAAAAAAAAACAATGACAAGAAATTGATTAAATTATATTTTATATGTTTATGGAGATGCCATGACTAAACCCATCATTCTTTGTATATGCCCCAATTAAAAAAAAAGAACAATGATGGGAAATTGTAGCCTCAACATTTGAAGAAAAAAGAATGAAATCAATGTGAAATAATAAAAATATTCTATAAAGCTAACATAAAAATTGACAGGGGTATGAAAATAGACAATTTCTCAGAAGCATACTCTTCTCTATGTAGGATTTATGTGTGGGTTTGTGGTGCTGGGGATTTACCAGGGCTTTGCACATGCTAGGCAAGTGCTCTAGCTAAGCTACAGCCCCAGCCCTCTACATAGGATTTTAATATAAATAGAAGAGACAAACCAAAGTTCAGCTTACCCAATAAATAAACTTAAGGAAATTGATGTAAAAAATAAATCATACACCATATTAAAATAAGCTTTAAATGGATCAGAATTAAATATGTAACATGAAATAAACACATTAGCCATTTGGGTAATTTGTAATATTAATATAAATCAGAAATAGAAAAGATTCTGTAAGCACAGAAGCATGGAAAGTACTTATAATACAGAGGAAAATTAATTGAGCTATCTATAAAATATTCTTTTAATCAAAACACAAGTTAAAAAGGCAAATAATAATAAATGAGGTAAATCACGACACATATGACAAAGGATTAATAAATTAAATTACCCTTAAATACCATCTGTTCTAGTAGAATAAGATAGATATATACTCAAGCAATTTTCTTTACTACCAATTATACACAAAAATAATTGTTTGGAAGGACAAAATGGGGAAAATTAGAAGTTAGAATCTTAACTAAATAATAGTTATTTTCCTTTATGTATATTTTAAGTAAGGTAGTCTCAGAGTCATAAGTGAGAGAATAATTATATAACCTAAACAGCATTAAGCAAATCCTATGTATTATTTTATTAAATATAGCTATTGCATGAGTGTTTGTTTTCCTAGCATCACTACCCCCACCAGTTCATCTTCCTTATTTATTTTTATCAACTTTATCATTCATGGTTTTTATGAATAAAATGAATGTAACTGGAAATGACCCTACTATACAAGAGATTTTTGTTTTTAATTTTTTCCTCCTATATTCCTAGTGCTGGGGAATTATAGCCAATTGCAAATTATGTCACTCCATTTAGTACATCATATTATACACAAATCATATTACGAAAACCAACTTTGAGGTCCATAGGAGAAATACTTGGATACATTTTTGATACAGCTCAGTAAGGAAAACAATAAGACCACAATAAGAACACTCAAAAGATAGGAACAGTTAATTTTCAGTAATGGACATATAAATGTTCAAAGCTATCTAGTGAGAAAAAATAAGTAAATTTAAAGAAGACATTTGGTTTATGAAATTGGCAAGTACTACTTAATATTGATGAGGGTGTGTTGATTGAGATGCAAATTTACAAACCCATAATGAAAATGAGTTGGGAGAGAAAAAAAAGTAAAAGAGGAAAGAAGAGAAAGGGAGAGAGAGACAGAGGCAGAAACAGATACAGACCTACAAATTTTTATTCAGCACTTCTACTTCTGAAAATATAGCTTAACAAAGAGTAATACACACACAAAAATATATTTTTATCTATCAAAGATATTCATCATAATTGTCATGTTGATTTTATGAATAAAAATATGCAAATCAACTGATATCTAATAATATGTTAATAGCATTGGTACATCAATATTTTCCATATTTAGCCAGGCACAGTGGTGCACGCCTGTAATCCCAGCAGTTTGGGAGGCTAAGGCAGGAGGATTGCAAGTTCAAAGCCAGCCTCACTAACTTAGCAAGGCCCTAATTTTATTTAGATATTCTGTTTCTAAATAAAATGTGTAAAGGACCAGGGATATGGCTCAGTAGTTAAGCTCCCCCAGGTTCAATCCACACTACACACACACACACACACACACACACACACACACACACACACTATATATATATATATATATATATTTAACATATACAATGTTTGTAATGAGTTACCCACTATATTATTTTGACTGAAAATCCAGTAAAGTACAAATTTGTATTTAAAGTAGGATAAAATATGGATGCAAGTTTTTGTGAAGTTTGAAGCTTTTTCAATTTTAAGAAAGTAACACAGATTAATAAATATGAAATTAAGTAAGCATGTGAATATTTATTTAGAGTAAAAAAAACACAAGTATTACAGAATTTACAAAGATGATGAATAACAGAGATCATTGAATCCAGAAACATGACATTTAAAAAACTAATTAACTTTCTGACCCATCTCTATAATACTCTTCTGCATATTTGGCTGCATTTGCTTCTTCATATGATAATGATTTTGTGATGTCCTTTTATATAAATATGATAGAAAAAATAATTTATCCCTTCCTCTTGTGTATTTGCTCAAATTAATTTCTAAGTATCACAATTTGCTATTAGCAATGTCATATAATATTTTAGAAGTCTTACCCAATTTGGGTAATCCCTATTGTGTTCATTACCTATATGAGTTATTATAAATATAGTCACTGTAGTAAAGTTATAGGTTCATCCCATATAAATAAATTCTATTTTATCTTATTTTCATTTTTAAAAAGGTATATTTTATTAGGATGACTATCTTTTATACTTTATGATAATTCCTTATATTCTATAATTAATATTTATGTGTTTTATAAAGTATTATATACATGATTTAAGTATTAAAGTAAATTCAAAGATGAGGTATGGAGTATCTTTCTGTTAAGAAAAATAGGCCAGCTAACTGACTTTTACAATTTCTTCATTCCCTGTAACCACTGTCTTCAAGAGGAGGGGAACTGAAGTGATTGAATCAGATGGTCATGTGCAAGGAGGTGCCCATTCTTACTGATTATAAATATGTATTTTACATTTGCAAAGAAAAAATGCTGTGTGCTGTGTCATTCTAATAGATTGAATGAGCATTTGGAAAATGTGATGTATCTATGTAGCATATCTAAATGATAAAGTGTGACATCTTGATTGGAGTCACTGCTTATTTTATAAAAAATTAAACAATCCTTTCCTCTATGTTCTTTGGAGAACTTTAATGATGACTATTAGAAAGCTAATCATAAATGCATGTTCATTGTTATCCTTTGTATGTTATGCCAGCACATGAATCAGTGCATAATTGACTCATACTGCAGCTTGCCAAATGCCTGGCACAGAGGATGGCACTTTTAAGATCACTGGAAGCACTACAAATAGAGCTGTAGAGTATTGATTACAACTTCCAAAATTTCTCTTTTCATTGAAACAGTCGCATGCATGTAAAACATGAAATAAAATTTAACTGGTTGTCTAGTGTGACCAACCAGGTTCCCAGGTAAAGAGAATGTGAAGACTTTTGCCAGACCTCCTCCTACATTGTCTATTGATAAACATTCTCTCCTTTGCTTGATTTGGTTTCGAAGTTCTGTATGGTATTATTCAACATCTGACCTGCTTCTAGCTCTGTTTTTCCCCTGAGATTGTTTTGATATCCTACCCACACTAATAACACCCATTATTTCTCTGGTTTTATATTAATGTATCTTTGCTTTTGTCTTGGGATTCACAAATTGAACAATCTTATATTTCCAAATGACAGAGGTTACAACCTCACCAAACCGTCACATAGTTTCCTTCTTATAGAAACGTACTTTCTTTTTTTACATAAAATAATTGATTACATGAATAAGCAACTGCCTTGTCAAATGATAAGCCATTGCCATATTTTTAGAGGTATTTTTTTCTTGAGAATGGATAAATTCTGTATTCTGGGACTACTTAAAAAGAATAAATCTTCAAAAAAGTTTGTCTAAAAATTGCAAATTTTTTCCAGAATTATTATGGAACCAAGTATCTTCTCCCTCTTGCTATCTATATCTATCTCCTGTGTGGTGGTGGTGGTGGTGGTGGTGTGTGTGTGTGTGTATGTTTTATTCACTTAGTATAGCTTTCACAGAAATCTAGCATACAGTGGTATAATTTACAACAGAGTTCTCTAATGTAAGTCCATTTGTTATAACTTGTATATGATTATCTTAAAATGTTAAATGTTGGAGTAGACTATTAAAATAGCTAATATTTATTGATAGCTTCTTTGGTATTTCACAGATGGAAAAACTGAAGAACACAGTGATTAACAGTTTGCTTAAAATCAGACAACTAATGAGGGGTACTTTGTGATGAGTACTTTAAAGGGGAAAAATAAAACAGGGTCATGTGATACAGAATAAAACAATTTAATTCTGTCTAAAAAGCAAAACATGTTTACTTTTGATTGGATGATCAGAGAAGGTCTCTCTAAGGGGTGAATACATACCCCTTAGAACCACGACTCAAATCTAAGCATTTTTATTCTAGAAACTATACTATTAACACTATGTTTTCTCATTAATGTGTATAAAGAACAATTTTGAAATTTTTCGTGGATATGTGCAAGGTTAACAGATGTATAAGAGGAGGGTTATTCCTTAGAAAAGTACAGGCAAAGCCCACTTCATTGTCACATTTCATTTTGACCAATGTTTATGGCTTTCTAAGCATGCCAATTGTTACAATGGTTGAGTCAGGAAAAAAGGAGGCTACTAAGCTTTATAATCGCCTTACCCCTAGAGTATAAGAAATCTGTTTCAAGATGGTCATATTTTGTTTCTTCTCAACATCATGAAAACTGGCAAGTGCTGTTCGAAGTTGGCCTGTTTCCCTAGCCTAGTTCATGGGGAGAAAAATAACATATAATTCTATGTCATATGCAAAGCAAAAGCCCTTATAGAAAAACTCTGTGAATTTATTTTATAAACCCATATATTTCTGAACTTCAAATTTTTCTTTTGGGTGTTCTAGATGGATTGATTGGCTTTATTGATGGATAAAAGCATTACTTTTAGAATGTATCAGCAGAGTGCTTCAGTCCTGGCCTCCTTCAGGTTTGAATACATTTATTGGAATTAAAGCTATTCATCACATTAATGCTCTACTGTCATTTATAGTTAAGAAATAAAACACTTTCCATCTTTTTGGAAAAGGCAACAGGCTAAAATATACACTGGTACTAAGATAAGGCATTGGCCAGTATCACTGAGAAAAGAAAATTCTACGAATAGTAAGGGTGTACAGAAGACCTCCTAATTAAAATTTCGCACCAAAATATACTGCATTCCAGAAACAATGTTATTCATTATGATGCCAACAGGACAGTCCAATGTAAATACCATTATAATCCCATCATCATTGTGAAGTATAGAAGTGAAGGGGGAAGAATGTTAAACCAAGAATTCTTTAAATTTTCTATTTTGGTATCATCAAATGCCACCCCACCACTTCTGCAATCACAATAGCCTGCTGTATGTTTATAACACATGCCAGTTTCTCTCTTGCCTCTATATATTTTTTATACTTTAAAAAATTTATTTAATATTTTTATATGGTGCTGAGGATCAAACCCAGTGCTTCACTGTGCTAGGTGAACGCTCTACCACTGAGCCACAACCCCAGCCCACCTGAATATATTTTTACTTGCTGTTCCCTATGCCTTAAATTTTCTTCCTCTTTCTTTCAGCCAGGTTGCTCCTTCTCCTTTCTAGGTCTCACTTTGGACATCACCCCTTAGAGAAAACTTTTCTGATCATCCTATAAAACATTAAAAAACACGCTTTAATTTTTTCAACAAAATTAAATTCCATTTTATTCTCCTATCACATAACCCTGTTTTATTATTTCCCTTTCAAAGTACTCATCACAAGCTTTATTGTGTTTGCAGTACATTGTTTGGCTCTGCTAGTAGAATCTAAGTTTTACAAGCAAAGAGATCTTGGAAATTTTGGTCACTACTCTATTTCCAGTGCCTGACATTTAGGAGATACTCGGTAAATATTTACATAATGAGTAAATGAATTTCCCCAACACCCACTATCCAAGTGACTAGGCATGTTAGTAAACCTCTCTGTACCAAAATATAATGCTCTGGCTAAAAGTTCAGATAGTTGGTACTTCTTCATATTCATCAGGAAGAATGAGCTTATAGTTAAAGTGTTGGGGAGACATGTAGATTTTACTAAAGTATTCATAGGAAATACAGAAGAGAATTTTGATATTTGACATTGTTTCTCACTGGTTTCTCTAAACATCCTGATTCCCTGCAGAGCTATGCTTTTACCTTTTCCTCATACCTCACATATCCTCAGCCTCACAACCCCTTCACTATCTTCCCAGAGATTTCAGCTCTGTGCTCAAATCTGTATGAAAACAAATAAAGGTCTTGAATCCAACCAGGCTCTATCTCTATAGAAGGAAATTGGATGAATAGCTATTATTAATCAAGCAAGCTCCCAGGGAGCCCACCAAGTATTTTTCCACATTTTGTTATATCTGTAAGTTTTCAAGTTTTTGTTTTGTTCTATTAATCTAGAAAATGCCAGCCCTGACAACCAGAGCTGTGGTAAGAATCAAACAATTAAAATATTTGAAAATAATGCTAGATATTGAGGATAAAACAATAGCTCCTGTGCATAAGAAACCTACAGTGCCCACTGGAAACTACCAAACATAAATTTAACTACATATATCAAATAGTTACATATTTTTCACTATTACAGTGACCAAAATTATTAATATGCATATTCCAGAGTCTAAAAACAGCAAAAATAATAAGTTCTTAATGTATTTGAGGTTGTGTTTTAGAAAGTTTATGGCTAGGAGGCATGATGGCATCTTCATTAAATAAAATTAAACCTCTTTTTCCATTAGTTGGTTTGATTCAAATTTAAAGTGAGATTTTTAAAGAAGGGGTTGCAATGAGTTCTTGTCCAGTTATTATTTATTCACTGTTGCTCAAAGTTTTCAAATACTATGGATATAACTCAAGCATGACTTGGCTTAGAATAATAAATCAGGTCCACAGTATTGTTATCGTTCACCCAGACCTTCAGTCTGCCCATCAACTCTATAGCAGTGTTCCAGTTATACATTTCCCAGTTCCCCAAGGAAACTGAAAGGAGAACCATGTCACTGGTCTTGATCATCTGAATACAGCTCAGTCTAAAAGGAAATACAATGTGAGGATTACACTGCACTGTGATGAATGCTGTAAGAATGAGTATGATACTATTGCACAACAGATAAAGGCCCCCTCTCATGAACTTGAATCATCAGGAAAATCTTCTAAGAAGAAGAGGTGATACCTACATAAAAGCCTAGAGAATGAGTGGATGCAAAACAGATAGAAAGGAAGCTGAGGAATGAGAAACAGGATTTTTGTAAATTCAGAGAGAACTTCATGTGAAACAGTCCAGAAATTAGTAGGAACCTCAGTTAGTTTGATAAAACTAGGAGTAATAATAATTGTTAAAAAAAAAAGGGGGGGGCTGGGATTATGGAGCAGTGGTGGCGTGCTCACCTAGCACGCATAAGGCACTGGGTTCGATCCTCAGCACCACATAAAAATAAAATAAAGATATCTTGTCACCTACAACTAAAAAAAAAAAAAAAACATTTAAAAAAAAAAAAAAAGGAAGAGTGAAACCAAATGATACTGGCAAGGATCTTGGGTATGGAGCTAAAGAATTGTGGAGCAATTTAAAGGTTTCAGACAAGTAAATGATTTGATCAATTTAAAGTTTTACAGACAATAGATTAAAGGGGAAAACCAGAAGCAGTAAGTCCAAAAGCTTAAATCCCTGATGGTCTTGAGAAAGCTGGTGGCAGAGGAATAAAAGGAAACACCCTGAAGAGATGTTTAGGAGATGGGACTCAGAAAACGACATGTTGTAAATGACTTCCAGACTTCCAGCTTGAGTTACTAGGTGAATGGATTCTTCCAGTCCTAGCTCCACAGTATATACTAGGTATGGAACCTTATCTCATGCTGTTATCTAACCTACTTAAGCCTCAATTTATGTCTCTTCCCAATGAAAACATGCTGTCCCATTCATCTAACAGGACTATGCAAGGGCAAAATATATATCAAACATCTAGGTAGATGAATATAAGCGATTATTAATGAGCTTACTGAACCATGACATCTATTGAATAGCCAGATGATGCTTGATCACAGTTGACTGTCACATCTTATGTCACTTGTTTTCCTTCTTTCTAGTAGGTGCACTGACACTTAAAAGGTTTTTATTTTATTTTTTATTTTTTTGTACTGGAGATCGAACTCAGGTGCACTCGACCACTGAACCACATCCCCAGCCCTATTTTGTGTTTTATGTAGAGACAGGGTCTCACTGAGTTGCTTAGCGCCTCGCCATTGCTGAGGCTGGCTTTGAACTCGCGATTCTCCTGTCTCAGCCTCCCTAAGTGCTGGGATTACAGGTGTGCACCATTATACACGGCTGATATTTAAAAGCTTTGTTGGAAAAGAAAACAATTTATCTTCTATTTTTCTCCCCCAACATCCATTGTATATTTATTTCATAACATTAATTTATTCAATGGAGTAGAAAGCTAAGAGAAAAATATCTGCAGAAGAATACAATTCCTACGTAATTGTGGGAAAATTGTACAAATGTACTTATCTTTACCTGTAGTCTTTTCCTTAACATATATTTAATTTTTCTACACCATAACAAGTTCCAGGCTCTACAGTCAGCAATATGAAGAATAGAGAAATGAATAAGATCTGCCATTTACCTTCAAGGAGAAAGAACTCACTGGCAAGACAGTACACAAATACATTTCATTATAATGACAGGGATAAGCCAAGTGGTACTAAAATTCCAAGGAGAGTGGGATCATGGGAAAACAAGACATGGAAGAAACATCTGAAATCTTGGAATCCACACATCTACCACTTATTGGCTGTGTGATCTTGGGCAAATCATTTAATATCTCTGATCAGTTTTCTTATCAGTATAATGGGATAAAATATTACCTTTATGTCTTAGAGTTTTGTGAGAATTAAATGACATGGACATTAGGGCTGAATAAATTTGTACAAGTCAGAAACTGCAGCAGGTGGTTCTTCTAGACAGAAATTATTAACGGAAATTAAATGTGTGTCCTCTCCTTCTATTGTAAAGGATGGTGCAGAATCACAAACTCCTGTGTCATTAAAATGAAACTTGTAAGCTAAGCAATGGATGAATGCAAACATCTTCCACAATCACTCCAAAATTGTAAGTTGTCTTTGCTACAAAGCTTTGCCCTGAGCCTGTAGTCATTCCGGCTAGTGAGCTGAGCTCAGTTTTTGTGAGGCAGTTTAACACACACAGCACAAGGGAAACATAGTACAGTGCTATGTTCTCAATATGTTGTCAAGAAACCCTTTTCAAAGGAACATAGGATTGCAACAGCCTAACCTGGGAAAAGAATTCTAAAGATATTGCTTGGGTCAGCATTGTGTCAAGTGTCATGGCAAGAGATTGGCAGTGAGTCATAAGAAAAAACATATCTGAATGCTTCTTTCCTGGAGCACAATAATGGTGCTATTAAAATCCAAATTAGTTATTTCCAGCTGCTAAGAAAAGTGACATGATCTTTCTCCTTTTCCAGTAATGTATTACTTATGAAGAACTGTGATGAAGCTTTAGTAACTGCCACTGGAAGTAATATAAAATTAAACATCCTGCAACTTTTCATTTCTGTCACCAACCACAAGTGTAATCAATTTTTTTCAAGATAGTCAAAACTGGCAGGTTATTTAGAAATTCTTTATTTTAAAAGTGACATGCATGATTGTACAAATGAACCCATGAGGGTGTCTTAGTAATAGCACTGATTGAAGCTGCAAAATGGTAAGCAATATTTCCAAGGATTAGCATTCACATTAGTTACAAGATAAGAAGAACACAAGATAAAATTTTAAAAAGCACATGTCTTCCACTATGGGGATATCAGGGAGGAGTTAAACAGAACCTGGTGCTAGATAGTCCTGGTATCGAGTCTCAGCTCTGTGACTTACTAGATTTATGACTTCGAGAAAATTAACCTCTCAGAAACTCAAATTCACTTTCTTTAAAATGTGAATATTAAATGGGTTGACGTATGGAAAACAACTAACATTCTGCCTACAAATATGTAATCCATGTGTCTTAGTTGCTATATCTTTAAAATGCTATACTATTATTATCGCCATTAATATTAGCATTACTGCCTATACCATTTCTTGAGATCTCATTATGTCCCAGGAGTAGAACCCTGGCTATTCCATTAGCTGTCTTTGTCTATTCAGCAAGTTGCACATTCTTTTTTTAAATTTTTTTTTAAGTTGCACATTCTTAAGCTAGGGTAGGTAAACCAAGGTCCTCAAGTTATTGAACAGGAACTCTAACCAGAGTTGGCTATAAAGCCTACATCGATGGCACTGCTAGGCCTGCCCTGAGAAAGCAAAAGGAAAGATCCCACATTATTTAGCTGTGCTGTCAGCATTCAGGCATTGGCTGAGTGTCAGGACTAGATCAACTCTGACTCAGTACCCAGATCAAGGCCATTTATGAGGCCTGACAAGTAATTCAGGGTTTTTCACTGATGGAAGCAGAGAAGATCAGGAACTGTAATAAATGTGTTTATCACACTGCTTTCTGAACAGTGTTCATTTTGTCATGAAGAATAAATATGCATAAAGTAATCATACATCCCTTGGGTTTTATACTCATCTCTCTTTCCCACCCTCCTTGTCTGCCCCCAAGTGGCTGCCATCAAGGCCCCACAGGGGCCAATTATATCCAGCTTTGAGTGACTAAAGCTTCACCTACCCAAAGCTGGCTCCAGGCACAGAGCACACCTGCAGATTCACAACCCAGTAAGCACTCCCAGTATTTGGGTTCATGGGTGTCCTGTGCTCTTCAGCAATATGAGCTGTCAACAGATAAAGGTAGAGGCAGATAGCAAGAAAAAATGTAGCTAACTATGCAATTTCCTCCTCTTCTAGACTCATTCCATCTTCCATACTCATGCCAATTCCCAAATTCCGATCTGGTCTTCTGAGTTTTGGCTCATAAGCACTGCAAGGCTTCCTATCACTTTTAAGATAAATAACAATCTGACTCTGATGTACTTTACTATATGCATTTTACATGATGCTGTTCACCCAGAACATGGTATACTCTCTAATTATAATACATTATAAATCATTCCCATGACATGATTTCAGATTCTTGTGCCATGGCATATGCCACTGTCTGTTTGGAAAGCCCTTCTATCCTTTGTCTAGCTAATAGTTTGCTACATCTTATTTCAGTTCAAGCTTACTAGTTACCTTATCCAGACAGCATTCCCTAGCTTGTTTGCTGCTCATCCTTTATGAAGTACAAAGTGGCACCTCATTTTGCATTTTAAAATTATTTCACTTTACTTGTTACACTTTACTTGTCTTTCTCTTTAATTATACTCTAAGCGTTTTATTTATATAAAATGTATGCTTTGTACTTTGGTTGTGAAAGTAATGAAATCAGTATAGAAATGTTGAAAACACAGAAAAGAACACAACAATAAAGATTCGCCCACAACTCCATCCCTCAGTTATAGACATATTTGAATAGGCTTATGCTCACTCATGCACAGACACAGGATCAAATACCTCAGGTACAAAGATCTCTGTGGAAAGAGACTGTGGTATATTTGAGGGACTGAGAAAAAGTTCAAGGAGCTGTAGAATGCACACCACAAGAAGAGTGGTGTGTTGTGATAACACAGAGCAATAGCTCTCACAATCTCCCCGTGTCCTACAGCAGAAAATGCATTACATTTATAACTGAAAAAATATTTCTGGAAACACCCTTACTATTTGAGCTCAACTCCCATATGTTCTATTGTATTTTATTCTACTCTTTGTGGGCGTAAAAGAAAACACTTGTCACGACCAACTGAATTGATTTCCTGACACTACTAATGAGTTCCAGCCATGGTGTAAAATATCTCCATCATGGAAATAATTCAGGGACATATTAAAGAGGTGTTTGTAAGTCATCCTAATGAATATAGACTTCATCTTAAGGGTAAGGGGAATATTAAAGGGTTTTGACATGACATGTGGATTTGATGATCAAACTTGAACTGTGAGAAGCCGTGAGTGCTCACAGGTAATGGTTTAGAGGGAAGTAAGAACTGATGTTGGAAGAGAGATCGATGGCAGTAAGAGATTCAAGATCTGCACTAGTATGGCAATAGGGACAGAAGTAAAAGTATTCCAGAAATTTTAGAAGATCACATCTTGCTAAACATGTGTGCATGCATAGTCAAGGCAGGCAGGCATTCAAAGTTTGAAGCAACTCACAGAAGTCACAGAGGGAGGAGTCAATGAGAGGATGATGATATGATTTACTGATAAATGAAACTCTGGAGGAAAAACCGGTTTTGTTTTCATTTCAGGATAGGAAATATATTTAACTCAGCTGAATGTCAAGTACCTGTGAGACATTCAAATGGTGATAATCATTAAATGAACTGAAGACGTTACAGGCTGGGGTCTGGCGCTAAGATGAGATGACTAGATTAGAGAATGTTATACATGGAAAATGGATTCAGCTTCTTGTCATAGAAATACCAAATAGCAGTGTTTTAAACAAGACAGAAGGTCATTTCTCTTCCACATTGAAGGATGAAGTAGGCAAATGTGGAAGCCTTTACAGTTATCTGGGAGCCACAGACTTTTAACTGTCTCTTCAACCAACACTTTGTGGATTTCATTTTACATCTGCTGTTGCTTCATTCACTCATTCATCTTCTAAGCAGCAGAAAGAAGGAAATGGTTGAGAAGGGAATAGGTCTTCCTTTAAAGGCATGTCTACAGCAACACTTACATCACTACTGCTTCTAGCTTATTGGACAGGTAGTGGGAATACAAACTAATACAGTCACATTGGAAGACACCTTTGCAAAATTAATCATATGATCTAGCAATCATGCTTCTATTGAGTTGCACAAATGAGCTGAAAGCCACATAAAAAATCTGCATAAAGATTCTTATAATAGCTTTACTCATAATTGCAAAAACTTGGAATCAATTAAGATGTCCTTTACTAGGTGAATGGATAAATAAATTATGGTTCATCCAGACCAAAAATGTTATTAAGTACTGTAATAAATGAGCTATCAAGCCTTGAAAAGACATGGAACAAACTTAAATGCATATTCCTAAGGGAAAGAAGCCAGTCTGAAGAGAATACATACTATATGATTCCTACAATAGGACATTCTGGAAAAGGAAAACCTTTGGGGTCAGGAGAGATGTAAAAGCAAGACAGAAGGATTTTTAAGGCAGTGTGATTATTCTACATGATACTACACTGGTAGATACATGTAATTATATATCTGTCAAAACCCTTAAAATGTACAAGAGTGAAACCTAAAGCAAACTATGAACTTTGAGAAATAACGATGTGTCAACATAGGTGCATCAATTGTAAAAAATGTACCACTCTGGTGCAGGATGTTGACAATGAAGGAGGTTGCGGGGGCAGCTGATATATGGGAACTCTGTACTTTCTGTTCAACTTTGCTATGAACCTAAAACTGTCCTCCAAATCTCTTTAAAAACTGGGTAGACTGTCTAAAAAGTAGTAGAAATGAAGTTAAAAAAGAAACCAGAAAAGAAAGAATATTCAAGAGCAGGAAGAGGTTGATGAAGCCACTTGCTAAGCTGACTAGGAAAAGCATCTTCTTACGCAAGTCCATAGGAAGGGGTATGGTTGTGCCCTGATAGTCATAGAAAATCCATATTGAATCTCAGGTATTGAAACCTAAGAATGCTTCACACTGGTTTGTGAATGTTTCAGGCAACCCACCTAAATCTTCCATCTGCATTTAAAAACCACAGCAACACAAACTCTAGCACCCTCCACAAAAGATACTTAGCTCAGTTAATTCTAAAAATAACCCTATGAAGAAGGTAAAGTAGGTTGTTGGCCACATTTGGCAGTGATATCAACATAAGCGATGGAAGGAAAAAATATCCAGCAAGGATTTCAGCCATGATAAAAAAGCAGATGACTTTGACCAATAACATAAGCCAAAAGAATGAAATTCAGGTATAATCAATTGAGGGACAATTACTTTCATTAAAATTATAATATAAAAAGCAAAGTTGACAGTAGCATATTAAAAAAGTGAAGGGTGGATATGCTCTCCTTAATCATAAATGGAAAATTCCCAGCCTCATAAGCAAAGTAATCCCACTTGAATTACTGAAGCAGATGACAGAAACCAAATAAGGGTACTGTGCTTTAGCATGGGTTTCCCAGGGAGATAAAACCTCAGGTGCATGTGCTACTCCATGTTATGAAAATGTCCTCCCAGAGACAGCAGTAATGTGGGAAAAGAAAAAAGTCAAATACATGTGGACATTATCAAGCCCACCACTGCTTGGTTCCATGAGCACAGTTTATTTGATTCTGTGAGAATATCTTCTGAGATGACACATGAGGCAATGTGTGTCAGGGAAATCTGGCTGGGAAGATGGAAGAAAAATTTTTCTGCCAAAACTTCCATCTCCCATTATTCAAAGTGCACCTAATCAGTATTAGCTCCCCTTCATTATCATTGTATATGCACAGCTATCAAACTGATCTAGCAGTCTTTCACAATTCCCATCACTACCTTTAAAATATCTCACATAATAATAAGATATTATGTTATACTAACGTCATGTGCATGATCTAAAATAATTTGTCTATCTACATTACATTTCTATTGCTACATAACAAATTAGCACTAACTTAGTGACTTAAAACAATATTCATTCATTGTCTTTCAGTTCAATAGGTCACCAGTATAAGAGGGCTCTAGATCTCACACTTAAGGTGTCACCCACGCCAGTCACACAAGTTAGACTTTTATCTGAATGTTCAGGGAAAGAATTCCCTTCCAAGCTCATTCATGTAATTGCTTATGGTTGTAGGATTGAGGGCCACAATCCTTTCTGGCTCTTGGATGAAGGTTGCTGTCAGCATCCAGAGGCTACCTGCAGTTTCTTGTCTTGTGCCTTCTCACACCTAGAATCCTCACCTTTATAATCCTTCTGACTTAAAGTCAATTGTTCAGTGTTTGATTGATTGAATAACTGAGAGAAGATGAGTGTAACTGAAAGAAAGGGAAAAGTTGGGGTCCCACTTAGAATTCTACCTTCCACATGATCTGTAATAGTTTCTATCCAGTCCTAAAATGCAATTTGCCTCTTTGCTTTTACATAGTGTAGTGAAATATGTATAGGTTGGATTTTTTCCCATTGTGTGTTCTATCATCTGTAAGGATACCATGACTCACCTTAGATATCATTAGGGGGATACAGTATAGGCCAATGGTGGTTCAAGACCATTGGCTATAACTTCCCTTATAGATTTGCACAGAATAACCTAGTATGTCCAGGTTTCCCACATAAATTTTCTATAAATGTTGCAGATATTAATTAGTTGGCTTCACATCTCTTGGACACATTCACCTTTAAATAAATTGTCATTTTTAATGATCTTAGCTTAATGATCTCATTCAATTAATCTCCCTTTCCTCTTCAATTGCAGGTGTCAGCTAAAGTCTCATTTAAGTGGGAGCACTTAAACGCACTTGACTGACTCATGAGCAAAATCTAAGAGTCACAATGCTTAATGGTTAAAAGGGAGCTTAGATAGCATCTTCTCTCTAGCAGGTGATCTTTGTGTTAGTCAGCTTTTTGTCACTGTGACAAAAATACCCAACAAGAACAATATAGGGAAGGAAAAGTTTGGTTTGCTCATGGTTTTGTATGTCTCAATCTGTGGTGGGCAGACTCCATTTCTCTGGGCCTGAGGAGAGGCAGAACATCATGGTAGAAGGGCATGGTGGAGAAACCTGACTCCCTTCATGGTAGCCAGGAAGCTGAGAGAGGGGCAGGCCATGGCAATATGAACACTTTCAGGGTGAGCATCCTTGATCCATCTCCTCCAGCCATGCCCCACCTGCCTGCAGTAATAATGCAGTAGTCCATTTATCCATTCAGCTATCTATGAGGTCAGAGCCCTATTTATTGACTAAAAGATCCACCTTTGAACCTTCTTGCTTCTTTGGTGATCATGCTTTCAACACATGGGCTTTTCGGTGGATATTTCAGATCCAAACCATAAGAACCTTAGGGGTGGAGGGGAAAATGGCAGAAGCAAGCTAGGCAGCAGTCCTGATCTTCCACAATACAGAATGAGGCAGCAAAGGAAAAGCAGAATTGAGAAGTGAGTGAAAAAATAAATGCTCAAAGACTTGATATTATGAAGTCTGAGACCTGGAGAGACTGGAAGATAGGTTACTAGAGTAAAAGACAAACTCAGAGTTCCCTAACCCAAAACCAAACCTAGGGATGAGAAAGGGGGAGGGGCAGCAGAGGGAGAAAGAGAGGGGAGTGAAAATTCTCTTAAACTCACCCAGTTAAAAATGGCTGGAAAAACAGACAAAATTTAAAGTGCAATGGTAGCAGAAGGGTCTTTAAAATAGCACAACCAGCTTAAAACCAAACTGTGAAAAGAAAACTGAGCTGGGGGTCCATAGCCATCTTGTGAAGCCCTTAGCCCATCAATCTCCTCCTTAAATAAGCACAGCATCTTCCCACACCCAGACAGCTGCAAACTAAACCAGAGGGAATTTCCCTGCAGTGGAAACTCTTAAGAATCCAGCCAGGAAAAAAAAAAAAACATGTCTAAAAGGACCACTACTAGCCCCAAATTGCTGAAACCCATCCCCCTTCCCCAACTGTGATCAAGGGGAAGGGGCTGGTGGGGATCTGTGCCTGGGAAGTACACCTACCCTTGCTTCGCCTCAGTGACCCAGGAAAGGAGAAGCTCTGTATAACATCCACTCACTCTACTCACAGATAGCAATGAAGCAGCTTTGGTCCCAAAGGAAAGCAGAATCTGCAGGCCCCAGACCACTGACACTAAGGGGAGGCACTGCATGAAGCCTACAGACAGTCCTCAGGATTACATGGCTTTACCAGAAGGAAGCTGTCTGAAAATCCAGTGAACCCCTGGTTACTGGATAGAGTGACCACTTGGGAGATTACCAGAGTATATGCAGCAGAAAGGGGTAGATCCCAGCCTTAACTGGTGAACAGCCTGAAACATAATCAGAACTGACAAGTGAAAGGCCCTTATTTGGATACTTGCAGGAACTTGTATCAGACTTTGTAACATTGAATTGACACCTGCCATTCATAACCTAGAGTATGGAAACTAGAGTTCTGGTGAACCACCAGACACCCTTCACTACAGTACCTCAGAGAGTGGTAACGGTCGAGGGAATACTTTTGCACCAGAGAACACCTGTGGAAATCCCACAACTAGAATCCCTGCACCCACACACAGCCACCAGGATTTTCACTACCATAAAATGGATTCTGTAGAGGGGAGTAAGTACATGGTGACCCATAGCAATCACAGGGACACTCCAGAGACTGCATCCTAAACTCCTGCACAAAATAGAAACTGCCAAACCATTACACTGCACCCTCCAAGCAGTCAGTCAGCTTTAGGCCCCTGAGCTGACAAACCAGAAGTTGCTAGTAGGAGGTGTATAGAAAACTAGGAAATTGGCTCCTGTGCCTCTGCAAAATAGGAGAGATCCATACCCAAAGACTGATGGACATCTGCTAAATGTCCAAATCCCAACGAAATCCAAACCAACATTCAAAGAATTTTCTTCACCTTGACATGGTTTACTGTAAACAATCTAATGTCAACTTTGATCATATAAATAACTCTTAACTTGAAAGATAATTGATAACCCAATAGCCATTTGAATGTATTTTATCTAGTGGTTTAAATCATTAATTGGAATCAATCTATCTTTGCTATCCTAGGTTTAGTTTATACCTGTTCCTCTTACCTGCTGTTCATACTCTTGTATTTTCTACCATTACCCCAAACACCAGCCATGCATCTATTTCTCCTTTCTACCTTGGTATAAATTATCCTTTTGTAGCACACCTCTCTTTCTCTCTCTCTCCTCTTTCTCTCTTTCTTTTCTTTCTTTTTCCTTCTCCTTTTTGCTCAAACTTTCTTCCTCCTCACTTTAAGTCCTCACTTAAGGTTATAATAAGTTTGTTAAATTTAACCATTAATGTTTTGTTTTGTTTTTTTACCTATTCCAGAACTTTATTATAGGTTTATTCCAGAATTTGAGGAACTAACCATAACAATTGCAACAAATTTTTGTTTCATATAAGGTTGAATAGAATAAGGCTTGGCTCTGAAGTGATTATAGTAAATAGGGCTCATCTTTGATAGTAAATATATAGTAAATAGGGCTCATCATTATAGTAAATAGGGCTCAGTATCTCTTATAGATGTGCTGATATTGGGATCAGCAGAGGTCTTATATTGAGTTAAAATATCATTATGTGTAGATTCACCCAACCCAGGGCTTTTAAGAAAAACAAGCTAACAAAGTAGTATTTTTCTTAAAAGAGAAAGTCAGAACTATACCAATAGATGGGTAGACCTACGAACAATATAAAAAAAAGCAAGGAAACAAAACCATTCCAAACAGCTCATACTGCTTCAAAAAGAGACTTCAGTGATATCACAGTGGAGGAAATGTGAGATAAGGAATTTAGAAAGTTCATAGTTAAACTTTTCTGTGAGCTAAAAGAAGATATAAGGGGTGAAATCAGAAAAAGCAGGAAATGAAAGATCACTTCAATAAGGAGAGATTATGAAAAAGAACCAAAGAGAAATCCTCAGAATGAAAGAATCAATACACCCAATTAAAAATTCAATGGAAAGCATCAACAATAGATTAGACAACTTTGAAGATATATTTTCAGGGCCTTGAAGAAAAAGCATATCATCTTAAGAATAAAGTTGACCATAAAGGAAAGATGTTTAAATGCCATGAACAGACTATTCAAGAAATCTGAGATAACATTAAAAGGCCAAATTTAAGATTCAGTGGGACATAGGAAGGCTCTGAAATACAAACTATAGAATGCACAATCTTTTCCATGAAATAATATCAGAAAAATTTCCAAACTTACAAATGAAATGGAAATTCAAATACAGGAGACAAACAGGACTCAAATATACAAAATTATAACAGATCTACTCCAAGACACATTATTATGAAAATGGCTAACATACAGAATAAGGATAGAATTTTAAAAGCTGCTAGAGTAAAATGACTGTTCACATTTAGATGGAAACCAACACAGAAATCAACTGATTTCTCAACCTAGACTCTAAAAGATAGGAGGCCTTAGAATAACATATACCAAGCTCTGAAAAAAAAAAAATGGATGCCAACCAAGAATACTATACCCAGCAAAATTAAGCCTCAGTATTGAATATGGAATAAAAATCTTCCATGAAAAACAAAGGCTAAAAGAATTCACAACAGAAAGCCTACACTACAAAATATACTCAACAAAATATTTCAGTGAGGGCTGGGGTTGTGGCTCAGCAGTAGAGTGCTCACCTAGTATAGGTTAGGCACTGGGTTCAATCCTCAGCACCACATAAAAATAAATAAATGAAAATAAAGTTATTGTGTCTTCCTACAAAAAAAAACATTAAAACAAAAGAAGAAATGAAAAATAAAAATGAAAACCAGCAGAAGGAGAGACTACACTAGAAGAATAGTCACTCAAAGGAAAATCAAATTAAATTTAAATGCGTCCTATAATTTTCCTTGTAGAGGTTCTTCACCACTTTTGTTAGATTAATTTCCAAGCATTTTTTTGAGGCTATTGTGAATGGGATCATTTTCCTAATATCATTTTCAGCTGATTCATCATTGCAGCATAGGAATGTGGTTGATTTATGGGTGTTAATTTTTATCCTGATATTTTGCTGAATTCACTTATGGGTTCTAGAAGATTTCTAGTGGAGTTTTTTGGTTCTTATAAATATAAGATCATGTCATCAAACAGATATAGTTTGAGCTCTTATTTTCCTATTCATAGCCCTTAAATTTTCATCTCTTGCCTAATTGCTTTGGCTAATGTTTCAAGGGCTATGAAGAACAGAAGTAGTGAAAGTGGGCATCCCTGTCTTACTTCTGCTT
Source organism: Xerus rutilus (assembly GCA_028644305.1). NCBI lineage: Eukaryota > Metazoa > Chordata > Mammalia > Rodentia > Sciuridae > Xerus > Xerus rutilus. Next base: position 10,254,676 of record CM053417.1, read on the forward strand.
TAGAGAAAATGCTTTCAGTTTTTCTCCATTTAAAATGATATTGGCTTGGGTTTGTGGTGTATATCCTTTATAATGTTGAAATACGTTACTTCTATCCCTAGTTTTTCTAGGGTTTTAATCATGAATGGATGCTATATTTTTCAAATGCTTTTTCTGCATCTATTGAGATAATCATGTTATTCTTTTCTTTAAGTCTATTTTATGAGGTGAATTACACTTATTGATTTCCCTATGTTGAAATAACCTTGCACTCTGAGATGAAACTCATTTGATATCATGCACTATCTTTTTGATATATTTTTGTATGCAGTTTGCCAAGTATTCTATTAAAAATTTTTGCATCTATGTTCATCGAGGACATTGTGCTGAAGTTTTCTTTCCTTGATATGTCTTTGTCTGGTTTTGGTATCAGGGTGATACTGGCTTTGTAGAATGAATTTGACAGAATTCTCTGTTTTTCTATTTCACGTTCTTGTCAAAATGGCCTCACTACCAAAAGCCTTATTTATGCAGATTCGATGCAATTCCCATCAAAATTCCAAAAATGGTCTTCACAGAACTGGAAAAAGCAGTTATGAAATTCATTTGGAAAAATAAAAGATCCATAATAGCCAAAGCAATCTGTAGTAAGAAAAGTGAAGCAGGAGGTATCACAATACCAGATCTCAAATTATATTACAAAGCTATAGTAACAAAAACAGCATGGTATTGGCACCAAAATAGGCATGTAGACCAATGAAACAGAATAAAAGACACAGAGACAAACCCACATAAATACAGTTATCTCATACTAGAAAACAGTGCCAAAATCATACATTGGAAAAAAGATAGCCTCTTCAACAAATAGTGCTAGGAAAATTGAAAATTTATATGTAGTAGAATAAAATTTAACCCCTACATCTCACTCCACACAAACACAACTCAAAGTGAATCAAAGACCTAGGGATTAGACCAGAAGCTCTGTAACTGGTAGAAGAAAATATAGGTGCAAAATTCCAACATATCAGCTCAGGAACTGATTTCCTTAACAAGACTACTAAAGTGTAAGAAGTAAAATCAATAATCAATAAATGGAGGTGAGTGCAGTGGCACATGCCTGCAATCTCAGTGGTTTGGGAGGTTGAAGCAAAAGGATTGTGAATTTAAAGCCAGCCTCAGCAAGTTAGTGAGGCTCTAAGCAACTCAGCGAGACCCTGTCTCTAAATAAAATTTTTTAACAAAGGACTGGGGATGTGGCTTAGTAGTTAAACGCTCCTGGGTTTAATCCCTGATACCAAAATAAATAAATAAATAAATAGGATGGCATCAAACCAAAAAGCTTGTTCATAGCAAAGGAAACAATCAAGAATGTGAAGAGAGATTCAACAGAATGGGAAAAAATCATCACCTCCTGCTCCTCAGATAGGGTGTTAATATCTGTGAGAGAGAGCTGTCCTGGGCGCATCCTCAGTACATAATATGCAACAAATATCAGGTTTGTCAATCATATAGCTTTGGCCATAGTTCCATCTTGTAACAAGTTCCGCATTCCTGTGAGTAGCCACAGGATGCTAATAGCATAGTCACCGGATGCTAAAAGAATAGTCATACCCTATGCACCCTGTAGCAGATGCTAATAGAATAGTCACACCC